>CM053599.1:174092835-174109282 GCA_028646575.1 Pseudocheirus occidentalis | reverse complement strand
CCTGGATCCCCTTCCCTGGTCCCAGCCCCCTCCTGAATCTGCCAGACAATCACCTAGATTCAGGAGCTGAAAGCTTACAGGTTCTCCTCCAGGCCTCAGGGATGAACACCTCCCAGGTCCTTGTCCTCTGCAAACATCAGTTTCCTCCAAGGGGAAGCCTTTTCTTCATTTTGACTCTAGGTGGTCTCTCTGATTCCCTGGATCCCCTTCCCTGGTCCCAGCTCTCTCCTGAATCTGCCAGACAATCACCTAGATTCAGGAGCTGAAAGCCGCCAAGCTCTTTCAGGAGGGAACTGGGAAAAAAATGTGAGTAGTACATAGTAGTGGTAGTAGTTACATGTAAAGATGGTGTTTATTTGGAGGTAATTAAGGGACAATTTTAAAGCTCCTGATAAGTACTAGCTACTATGCTTAGTGGTAGGAATATGAAGAAAAACAAACCCTGATTTCAGGGAGCTCAAAGTCAATTGGAGGTGACAACATGTAGACAACTATACACAGCAAGAAGAATTTAAGAGATGATATCTAAGGTCATTTCTCACATAAGGTGTATATGTCTTATTATTATCTCCATTTTCATTTCTGACTCCTGGCTTCCTTTGTTTCCTTCAATTCTTAACTAAATTTCAATTTCTTTTTAGCTCTTTGCTGTTGAGATGAACTCCAATTCATCCTATATATATTATTTTGTCCATAGTTCTGTGCATGTATTCTCCACTATAAGACTCCATAAGGGTAGTAGCTGTGTTTTAATCATGTTTTTTTTTCTTTTTATCCCCATCACTTAGCACAGTACATGGCAAATACTAGGCACTTAAATATTTGTTGACTTATCTCATCTGCTCTCATAATTTCAACCATTGCCTGTATGAAAATTAGTACTGAATACTCATCTTCATATTTAAATTTTTCTCAAGTTTTAGTCCAGCATTTTCAACTATATTCACTATATCACATTTTATTATTAATAGCTAAAGTTTATACGGTATTATGAGGGTTGCAAAATACATATATTATCTCATGTTAGTCTCACAGCCACCCTTTTAAGGCAGATGATATTACAGATGATAAATGCTATTTAATATTATAGATTTTTTAAAAAGTCAGAGAAAGATTTAGACACATAGCTATTAAATATCTGCAGAAGGATTTGAACTCATATTACCCAGTTCTAAGTCTTTTGGTTAAACAATACGTCACATAGTTGCTTTGATTTAAAATACTTTATGTTTTTCTTCTTAAAGCTGTGTCCCCAAACTTATTTACTTATTTGTATAAATGATGTCATCATTTTCCTGAACACCTATGCTCATTTTTTCCTCTCCCTGAAACATAATTAATCTTGTCTATATTTGATTTGAAATGTCTATTGTATAGATCCCTTCATTTCTATTACTAGGTCATAGATAGTACATAGAATACAATATCAGTAATATTAAAAAAACATGATCCTAGCTTATATCTATATATGTTTTATGTATTATTATCCAATTTTGTCCTCCCAACAACCCTGTAATGTAGCTAGGTAGAACAAGCATATTCCCATGTTATAGGTGAAGAAACAATCTTAGAAGGGCTAAGTGACTTGTCTGAGGTCATATAGTTAATAATGAGTAGAGCAAATAAATTAAATTGTGTTCCAACTCTAAGTACAATGTATCTCCTACAAAAGATATCTTTCTAGCTTTATATTTATCTTCTTACTTTCTTACGTTCTTAAGGTAAGTGGTCCTGTTCAATGTTCTTCAAGCATACCTTACTTCACCTCTACTTTTGTTCATGCCATTCCTTCTGGCTGGCAATATCACAATATTCTTCCACATATTCCTATATTCCTTGAAAATGCCACACAATCCTTCATGGTCCATGTAGCCTTTCCAGTCCACTCTAATCTACATTGTTTCCCACCTTTCTTATAAATCCTAAATCACTTGTCTATATAACATTTATTTGGCAATTAAGTAGATATTACTTTCTAAATTCTTCCCTTTAACTCATTTCTATGTTCATTAACTTATCTATAATGAGCAGTGGAAAAATATTTTTTCTACTTATTGGCAACTCTGATTTTACACTTATGTATGAGTTTTGAGCTACTGATGGAAATGATGTTTAGAAGGTCTCTACAAATAGAAATAATTTCTCCTTCTCTGTTTTGCAAGAGTTAAGAGGAACTCTGGCACTAGCCAGAAGAACAGTTGTATTGCTATCCATACAAGTACTCAGTTTGTGTGCAAACATTAAGGCTACTGAATTATAAAGATGAAAAAAAATTAAAATAGCCATTATACTTTTTCATGTTTGTATCATCAGATAATTTATGAATATTAATTTATATAATTGTAGAAAATGAAACATAATGAACCTTTACTGCTAAACATGCATACTTTCTACAAGTTTCTACTTCACATATTCAAATAAGTATCATTACAATTTCTGGCTATGAGGCATTGTAAGAATGTGAATGTTCTCATTAAAGGGAATGTATACTTCAATTCCATGAATAATCAGTAAGTGTTTATTAAGCTGAGCTCAACATTTTGCTAATCACTGGCACTAGATATATACTCACTTATACTGTATAAGAGAACTTTACAAAACATTATTTTGTAATTCTTAGCATGTCACATTGTGTTAATATCTTGCCATATTTTACCTTTTTATATTTTTAGTAACTATTATATTGCAAATAAATTAATAAATTATTTCTGCCAACGCACCAGGGGCACATACAATTCTATACATAGACTTTTTCCCTTTTTATTTTGAAGTCAAAGAGAACTTCAGATATTTAGCATTTGAAATTAGGCTTGTACTTTCCAAAAAACAGGCTTTTGAGAAGCAGCAGTTTACCCATTTAACTACCCTTTCCTTGTCTCACACCTGGACAAGAGTTGGCTCAGCTGCATGCTGTTTCAATCATTACCTTTGTATTTCCTGGGGAGTAACTACTCATAGCCCCAGCATTTGGACTTGCCATCAATTCAGACTCTACACAGAAGGATTTTGAAATGTATTATACCCATTTAATGATATTGTGCTTCAACTTCAAAAATGAGGCAGTTGGCTTCTTTTAAAAGTCTTGATTATTTAAAAAGCATGGTTTTTAAGCATGTGTCCCACTTCTTCAAATGCAATTCCCCAACACCCTTTAACAAACTCCAAGTATTTAATAGCAATAGGGAGTTTGAGTCTTAGCTAAAATTTTTAAAATAATTTTGAGGACTTCATGTAGTGCTTATATATTGACTGATATATTGTCATCACTTCTTCAATATCCTACCATTATAGGGCAGGGATAAATATAGTTATGGATGGAGTGTGGAATACTCTTAGTCCAATTATTATTTCTAATAAATATACTGAATGTTTTGGCTCACATGAAACACATTAGTTAATAATAATAAAAGAGTGATATAATCTTTCTAAAAATAATTTGACTTTGATTTCTCTAATAGTTTTAAATTTTAGTAATATAATTTTGGCAAATAAACATTTGCATAAATCTGCATATTGATATTCATAATTATTATATTTTAATAATTTGCCTAGTTTAAAAATCATTTAAGTTTATTTTCTTTATATACATTTCCTCTTTATGAGTCCTCTGTTTACTGGTAAAGAATAATGCCTTGCTTCTTAGTAGTACTTCTGGTAAGCTAAAGAATGACCAGTAGATGGCAACTAGGTTGATGTAAGTCTTTGAGATGATGTCATATGAGATTCAATTGAAAGAACTAAAGTAGTTCATTATGGAGGGGAAAAAAATTCAGAGAGAATTTAATTACTGTGTCCATGTATTTTCTATACCCTAGATACCAGGAAGACCACCCTTGTCTCAGGTCATAGCTTGAACCTTGAAACTGAAAATAAAGCTTAGAACAGATTCTAACATCTAGGACTAAAGGAAAGGTCAGCAGCAAAAGATCATTAAATACTTCCATAATAATCACAAAGAATTAAGTTTAGATGGCTGAGCAAGAAGCAAGATTTTTAGAGTAGGCTTCAGTTTGGTTTGTCTTTGTTTATTTTGCAGATAATAAATTTCTCTTATGTGCAAAACTTTACAACCTCAAAAACTCAACACCATATAAACAAATAAAAAACCTCATATACAAGATAGAGGGTAACTAAATTTGTATCAACAAATGAAGAAATCATGCACATCACAGAGTCATTGTGTTGACCTCATTGTTGTATGCCTATGAAAAATTCGATATTATACCAGCACCATTCCAGAGCACTGAATGCCTTTCATTTGAATTATCTTAGGAAGATTCTGAGGATCACACATCAAGATGAAGTACATGGCTAGACACTAAGGTCCTTTTCTGAGATGAAGTGCCAGACATTCACACTCTACTGCAGGGAAATGGATTGGCTACATTGTTTGAATGCCCAAAATATATTTGTCTAAAATATTATTTTACAGAGAATCCACATAAGGAAAGGGCTCATATATAGATCAGAAAAAACAATACAAGGACTCCCAAGATTTCTCTGAGGAAATTTGAAATCAATTGTGAGACATGGGAAGTACTGGCACAGTACTGCCCAGGCTGGCATGCCTTCATTAAAGGAAACACTGTACTCTTTGAACAAAGCAGAACTACAGTAACTCAAAAGACCAATAAAATGCATAAAATTTAGAGACACCTCAGCTTTAGCTGGTCATGGGGACTATTTGTTCCTGGCCGGTGGTCGAGCCTTCTGAGTACTTATTGTTCTGATCAGACACAATTAGAAATATCGCACCTCAATCTCAAGATGATGATGGTCATTTTGATTCTCTCTAAGCATGGATAACTCTGCATGTATGTATGTGCCTATTTATATGTATATGCATGTATACACACATAATTTTCCCCCTACTCTAAGAGTTCCCAACCACAAACCTATTATATGGCTGAAAAAAGTCAGCATAATCAGTCTCATTTGCTGCATTCCAATGACAAGTTTTGGAGGTACCATCTAACCCCACCATTGAAATGAATCATTCTGTCCTCTTCTCATAGGGTGCATAGAATTAAGATCCAGCCAAATTGGTGGACAGATAAATAGCTTAAAGATAGAAATAAGAAGACCTGAGTTCATTTCCAGATTCTGACATGAACTGTGTGACCCTGGACGAGTAAAAATGATAACCTCTGTCTTTCTCAGTTTCCTCAACTGTAAAAATAATAGCAATACTACTCTCACAGGAAAGTAATGATCAAATGAGGTAATAATTATAAGACTTTTTGCACAGACCCTGTTAAAAACCAGGTACTGCAAAAATGCTTTTTCCCCTGTCCTTCTCAAATCAAGCAAAGAGAAGGTAACTTTTGAAAGGGGAATGCAGAAAAAAAACAATTATAAAATAATTCTGAAATGCTTGTATATGTGATGAAAAGAAAACTGACTGAAATACTTGTAAGAACTATAAGAAAGTTTCAAAATAAAATTACAGCTTTAAAAAGTAGATATTAGGAAAGCAATTTGGTCAGAAATCAGAATTCACAATTAAAATTAATATACATAGAAATAAAGGTTAAATAAGTGTGTATGCATTCACATGCATATATGTGTGTATGTATATGTTTACATATATAAGATATATGTGTATATGTGTATGTGAGTGTATTTGTATATTTATCATGATGGAAGGCAATGTACTTCTTTAGAGTTTTTAGATAAATGTAACATTCTTGTCTTTGAAACTACAGATCAGTAGAGAATTCTGGGGTTTAGGAATTCTGCAAAAGCATTGCATTTAAGTCTTCCAACATCTTTAGCCATGAACAAAAACCAAAGATGCATTTGAGACACTGTGGAGAAAAATCAAAATAAAACCAATGTGAACAGTATATTTTGGAATCATAGATTTAGATTTGGAAGGGACCATAGAGACCTTCTGATCCAAAATGCTATTTTTATAGGTGAGAAAAGAAAGATGAAGATAAATTAAGCTTATTGCACAAACTCATATGGGTAGTAAGTGACAGATTCAGTACTTGAACCCATAACTCCTTTTTAAAAATAAATATTTATTTTTAGTTTTCAACATTCATTTCCACAAGATTGTGAGTTGCAAATTTTCCCCCATCTTTCCCCTACCCAACAAACCAAGATCACAAGCCTACAGAATACCCCTTCTGCAAAGCTGTTTCCTCTTGTGTCCTCCCCCATGTTCCCTAAATTTCTAGTAGGAGAAGATGGATTTCTATACCTCAGTGTACGTAAAATACAATTTTGTTTTTACCATTCGTTGTTAAAACTTGGATTTCCAGATTATTTTCCTTCTTGCCTCCTCACCCACCCCCACTGGGAAGACAGGCAATTCAATATAGTGTGCACATGTGTAGTTACATAAAACATTTCCATAGTACTTATGTTGTGAAAGACTAACTATACTTCTCTCCATCTTCTCCCCCCCACTTAATCTTTTTTTTTCTACTTTGACCCTGTCCCTTTTCAAAAGTGTTTATTTCTAACCACTCTGTCACCCACTCTGCCTTCCTTTCTATCATCCTCCCTCTTTTATCCTTTGCCCCCCCTCAATTTCATGTAGGTTAAGAAACCCCACTGAGTGTGTATGTTATTTGCTCCTTGATTCAAATTCAATGAGATCAAGGTTGACCCCTTCCCTTTCATCTTCCTGCTCTTCCCCTCCATTGTAAAAATTTTCTCTTGCCTGTTTTATATGAGATAATTTACCATGTTCTATTTCTCCCTTTCTTATTCTCTCATGATATTCCTCTCCCACCTCAATTTTATTTTTTAGATTTCATCCCTTCCTATTCAACTCATCCTGTGCCTTCTGTATATGAACACATGTACACACATATGACCACAGTCACATATATATTTTATATGCTCCCTCCTATGTATACATGTATATATACATATCTATACATATTTATACACACATATTCCCTTTAAATATCCTCATACTGAGAATAGTCTCATGAGTTACAAATACCATCTTTCCATGTAGGAATTTAAACAGTTCAACTTTAATAAGTTCCTTATGATATCTTTTCCTCTTTGCTTTCTCATGCTTCTCTTGCTTTTTGTATTTGAAAGTCAAATTTTCTGTTCGACTCTAGTTTTTTTCATCAAGAATGCTTGAAAGTCCTCTATTTCATTGAATGACCATATTTCCCCCTGAAGCATTATGCTCAGTTTTGCTGGGCAGGTGATTCTTGGTTTTAATCCTAGCTCCTTTGACCTCCATAATATCATATTACAAGCCCTTCAATCCCTTAATGTAGTATGTGCTAAATCTTGCATTACTCTGATCAGCTTTCAACAGTACTCAAATTGTTTCTTCCTGACTACTTGTAAAATTTTCCCCTTAACCTGCTTTCTTTGGAATTGGATTATAACATTCCTAGGAGTTTTCTTTTTGGGACATTTTTCAAGAGGCTATTGGTGAATTCTTTTGCTTTCTAATTTGCCCTCTTATTCTAGAATATCAAGGCAATTTTCCTTGAGAATTTCTTGAAGGATGATTTGTAGGTTCTTTTTTTATCATGACTTTCAGGCAGTCCAATTATTTTTAAAGTATCTCTTCTAGATCAACTCTCCAGTTCAGTGGTTTTAACAATGAGATATTTCACAATGCCTTTTGTTATTTTTTTCATTTTTTTGGATGTAGTTAATAGTATCTTGATTTCTCATAAAGTCATTAGCTTGCATTTGCTCCAATCTAATTTTGAAGGAATTATTCTATTCAGCAAGTTTTTGGAATTCTTATTCCATTTGAGCAATTTAGCTTTTTAATGCATTCTTCTCCTCATTGGATTTTTTGGACCTCTTTTGCCACTTGAGTTAGTCTATTTTTAAGGTGTTATGTTCTTCAGTATTTTGGAGGAGGGGTCTCCTTTAGCAGGCTGTTGACTTGCTTTTCATGATTTTCTTGCATCATTCTCATTTGTCTCCCCAATTTTTCCTCCACTTCTCTTACTTGATTTTCAAAATTCTTCCTGAGCTCCTCCATTGCCTGCAAGCAGTTCATATTTTTCTTGGAGGCTTTTGATGCAGGTGTTTTGACTTTGTTGTCTTCTGATTCCATGTTTTGATCATCTTTGTTCTCCTAAAAAGATTATATTGTCTGATTTCTTTCCCTCTGTTTGCTCATATTACCAATCAATTACTTGACTTTTGATATTTTTGCCATGATTGAACTCTGCTTCTAGAGGATAAAGCTGTGTCCCAAATTTCTGGGGTTTTCACACCATTTATCAGAGCTATGCAGAGTGTCCCCTCTGTACATCTACAGCAAGCTCTGCTATTCAAGGGTTCCTCATCCCAGAATCACCACCAAAGACTGAGACCCAGATTACAGACGGTTAAAGCAAGTTACCCTCTGAATATTCCCTTGGTCCCACCCCCCCCCTATGATCTGCAGGCCAAGAACTCAGTTGGCAGCCACAAAGTAGCAGCTGCAGCTGGCTTGCCACTGCCACCTCTGTCACTAAGGCAGCAGTGTCCGGAATTCGCTCTTTTCTCCCCTAATTCCAATAGAGTTCCATAATGACCCTTTGCTTTTTCTTTGGTGTTTATGGGTTGAGAAGTCTGCAAACCACCAGAGATGCCAGTGATTCATGCTCTGTAAGTCTGCTCCAGCTGGTCTGGACTTCAAGCCCAGGCTGGCATGGCTCATATGAGTCTGTACTCATTTCCTAGTCTGGTGTGATAGATCATTCCTGTTGTCCTGTCTGGCTGCCTTCAGGGGGAGATTTGTTTCTCTCTGTCACTTTGTGGGTTCTATAGGTATAAAATTTGTTTAGAGTCTTTTTTTACAGCTATAGGAGGTATTTGGAGTGGGAGCTCAAGCAAGTTCCTGCTTTTACTCTACAATCTTGGCTCCACTCCTACCAAACCCATAACTCCTGACTCCAAAACCAGTGGGGGGTTTTTAACACACTTTACCTGGCTGCTTTTTAAAAATTCACTGCTAAATAGTCCCAATAAATCTAACAATCAAGAAGAACTGATAAATGAATCAGGGATCTTCAAGTCCCATGTCATTTACCTTAGATTCTGACAGTCTCAGCTTAAAACTCACATCTATAACAAGTCTCTCTAGCTCATAACATTGAAAACTTTATGAGATCTTTGCTTACCACCACCAAGCCTCATGTAAAGCACACATGAAGGGATTAGGTTTTTTTATTCAAACAACTGTACAGGAAGATGTCACAAAGGACCAAGACCTTCAGTATGCAAATTTTATTGAATTCACAATTTCTAGGGGTATCACTATAGCCTTTCTTATTATGAAATGTACAGTTAGAATTCATATCACCCCTTTCTTCCTATTCTGTGGACAAGAAGAAGAAATCATGGCTTTGGTTTTGTGTATCTAATTAGCCTTACAGTCTACTTTTTTCCTATTATTTTACTGGTGCTAATCTCAATCATTCTTCTATATCATACAGAATATGTCCCAAGAGCATGATCTACTTGTTATACAACTAGGAAAGATGGCTTCCCATGTTCTAGCTATCATTCTCTTCTCCAGTGTCACAGGTATCTAAACACTCTGGGTAGTTCTTTTTTCCCATATTTCATAAACAAGACCACATTTAATAAGGAATTCTGAACAGTAGGTTTTATCTCTACTCCCTCTCCTTCCCTGCCCCTTTCCAGTCAAAGTTAAAGTACATATCTACAAGTATAAAAAGATGAGTTAAAATGAGTTAAAATGAGTACCTGATGTATTGTAGATCCTTGCAAAATCAGCCAAAAACCACTGAAAATGTATGTGTATGTGACACACACTCAGCATGCTTCAAAAATATATCCATAATCAAAATTATAAGAATGATTATTCAAGTATCCTAAATAACTGTTTCCCAATACTGTTCACAGCAGTATATATTCGTTGATATTTACTCTTATTTGTACACAAATACATATGGGAATATATCCTACACACATTATTCTTTGTCCTTTAGTTTCAAAGAGGGCCAATAACATCACAAGGTTATATCTTGACATGCATGTGAATTGGATTTATGCGAGGCAGAGTTGTACAAAGTCATCAACTTAAGTCTCTCTTCAGCAGTCAGTGAAGTCAAAACAAGTGGTAAGACAAAAGTCAAGATGACAGGTGATAGCCTGGGATGCAGTGGATGAATTTGGTATCTCCAATATCTGACTAAATGCTAAGACAGTGGTTCTCAACCTTCCTAATGCTGCAACCCTTTAATACTCATATGTGGGAGTATCTGCATGTGGGTGGAACATCCTGGAGATGGATAGAGAAGTGGTGTCTTGGTGCCAAAGACATTGGAAATATATTTTGTTCTGTTTTGTTTTGTTTTCTGATAGTATTAGATTAGTCCTGGGAGATCTTAGTGGGTTTGCAGTAGACATCTCCCTAATTCACTGATTGGTTTGAAATATGTAATTTACCCTAAATCTGGTTTAACCTGCATGATGATAACAGTTTTTCTGGGGTTTCTGAGAGCTGCAGGTGAGAGTGGACAGATGGAAGTCAAAGGACGTCAAAGTCTTGTAAAAGGCTTATCAAGACTTCACCACAGAGAGGTGGTTCTCTCTGCACACTCTCATAAACCCCATATACACACATATACATAAGTATAATAACACAATGCAAAGTATCACTTATTTGTCTATACCAATGGTTTAATATCTAAGTTATATGAAGAAAATAATATATTCACATAACAAAATAGTAATAAATATTAATAATATAGTGTAGTTGATGCTAACCCTACAGGTATAAAGAGGCTCTAAATAATTCAAAGTCTGTCCCCCTACCCTCTAGCACGAGGGCTTTAAGGGCAGAAGAATAAATAACATTGCCTCTTCTCTCCCCAGCTTTCTCCAAAGGAGACTTTATTTCCTTCCAGGAGGAAAATGAGAGTTGGTGTCAGAAGACATTCTCTGCTTTGTTCAAGGAGAGGAAGAACCAGGCTATAATTATATCTATTTTTCCTCTTAAATATTGTGAGGAGAATATATACCAAATAATACAGAGTAAAGATGCTTTCCCAAGAAAGATTAAGCTAAAGTAATTGAAGGAGCAGTATTGTATAGTATTGTTTTTAGGGCAAAAGTGTGAAAAACAATCATAACTTGAAAACATACTGTAACACTAATGATGGAAAATTTAAAAAATACCTCATATTTTAAATGTTAATGTATTGAATAATAAACAAAAATGAATGACAGATTGGATAAAAAATATATATAATCAAAGGCCTACAAGAAACACTTAAAGACCAAAGATATACACAAAACAAAACTGAAGAGATGGGAAAAAATATTATGCACCAATTAAAAAAATTCAGAAGTTGTAATCATGTTGAAAAGGGAAAAAAAGACATCTAAAAATTAAAAGGGGGTGGCTAGGTGGTGCAGGGAATAGAGCACTGGCCCTAGAGTCAGGAGTACCTGAGTTCAAGTCTGGCCTCAGACATTTAACACACATACACAAAAAATGGCCATGTGAACTTGGGCACTTCACTTAACCCCAATTTCCCTACCCTCTACCCTCCTAGAAAATTTAAAATGGATAAAGGAGGAGCTACATTGTGGTTAATGATACCATAAACAACAAACTATAAAAATATTCTATAAAAGCTGTAGTATATAAATTAATAAAGATAACATTAACTTAGCTACAAGAAGATATTAACATTAATAAAATAAAACAGTGAAAAGAGAATTCAATATCCCTCTCTCAGTTTTGGATGAGTCCATCCAACAGAAATCTAAATAAATGGGAAAATATGGAACTGAATAAATTGCTAGAGAAAACAGAGCTAAATGACTCATAATGTCTTCTAAATGGCACAACAAAAGGACATAATTATTTTTAGGAAATATTATTTATATTATTTATGAAAGTTTTATAGAAACTGTGGGAATTGTGGGATTAGAGTGAATCACACTGATATTGAATCTTGTGACTCATTTTTTGATCTAGCTCAGTTCCCTTTCTACTTAATTATGGGACTTTTCCAATTTCTGTCTGTGAGAATTTTTTTCCAATTATAGGAATTGTGAGAAAACTAATTATTGAACCTATGCCTCAATGACTGGAAAGTTGGACCACCTTTGTGTACTATATATAGACCCTTAACTGAGGACCTATATCATGCCAGAACCAAGTCAGGTTAAAATACTGAGACAAAGAGTTTGTTTATCATGCAACCAATATGTCTCTTCTGAAAACTGGAATGCATACTATTCAGTCATTTACTGTTTCCTCACTCCTTTAATTAAATACAGATGCTTGGGAGGAAGTAGGATATATCTTTTTTTGTTTTCTGATTTCAAGGAATTATACCAATTTTTTCTCCCCTCTAATTCAGAAAACTCCTAACCTTTCCTCCATTTAAAAGTCAGATTATCTAATCTTATATCCTGGTTTATATTCTGTTCATTGTTTTCTTTTGATGCATAAAAAGCTGACTCCGTATGTATTTGTTGTTTGGTGCCAAACTAAGGAGGTCTGTTCACAATTTTTAAGACAGTTGGCATGCATAGGTTAACAAATCAATATACTTGGAAACCTGAATGTTTGCTTATTCAGTCATTTAAGAGTTTATTCAATAGACTATTGTCAAAGCCAGCGAGGTAAACACAGAACTCAGACCCCTGTGATGGACTGTCAGAAAATTTGTGGGTGACTGCTCCTGGATACCAGACTCCTCTCCTCAATCTCAAGTTCCTTCTAGTTAAGGCAAACCCTCAAGTCATTTGGAAGGGTGTGGCAACAAGACTCCACATTCTTGGATGGTTTTCCTCCACCCTGCTGGAAAAGACACTTTCTTTGAGGGAAAGATGGGTTTCAGTAATAGTAAAATATTGAAGGCTTCCTCCTTGGATAAGATTTCTTTTGAAATGAACCCATGGAAAGAGCATGTTGTTAAATTAGCAACCCCTTAAGGAAATTCTTATTAGCCTGGAATTTTCCATACATACCAGAGGGGGTGACTAAAAGATTGACCTCTCAAATTATGGTAAAATATGTAGAAATTCAAATGGGTACCAAAGTTGACCCAAAGAAGTGACTTTGAATTAAGTCAAATTAAAGGTTTTGGAATTAGAATTTCAGTAGGAGACAAGGAGGCTAGCAAGTATGTGTTTGTCTTGCTGTTTTGCCTCTTATTTTTTTTCCTTGTAAAATGAAGGAAAATCTTTGTCTTGTGTAATGCTTACTGTTATTTTTAGATTCTGCTACCTTAAAAGATTTCTAGGGGGAAAATATGACCAGCCAGAAAGATTGCTAAAAGGCTGCAAAAAGTTAACTTTCCTGGGGAAAACTGAAGATCTTTTATGGTTTTATATTGAAATCATAATGCCAAAGTCTCTGTCCCAGTAAGCAGGACAAATTCCAATTTTTGACTTTTGTTGGAAGATTAGGTTAAAAGAAAAAAGCCTTGCAAAATACATTCTTTATGTCTTCTCAGCCCTGATTATGTTGAGATTGCAGAGACAAAGTCAGGTAATCAGATAAATCAATAATGAAAGAAAGAAAAACTTTTCTCCTGATTTGAGAATTCAAGGCATTCTAAAAAAAATAGAGATTCCAAATTATGATAGCTGTTTAAAAAATCTTAATAGATTTTATTGGTTGTAGAATAAGGACATAAGAGATAATTCATTAAGGAGTTCAAAAATCAATCATTTTTAAGGTTGGAGGGGAGTACTTCTAAAAATTTAGGTAATTCTAGGAAATCATCCCCTTCTCTTTAAACTATCTAATAAAACTATTAGCAAAGACTTAACATATGTTAAGTGAGTTCTGTGATACCACCCTAAACAATTAGTTTTAAGGAAAAATAAGAATAAAATTCTGTGAAATTTTCAGGAGTTAAAAGGACATAGATAATTTTTCCCCTCCTAAAGAGAATAGAGCTGCAGTTTTAGGAATGAGGGAAGTCAGCTAGATTGAAAGTAATTCCAGAGGGAAGAAAAAGAAAATAGGTCTGTCGTTTGAATTTTTAATTTATCTTCAGTTCCATAGTTGATTCTTGTTAACTCTTTCAAGACCATGAAAAGAGAAAAAAAACTTCTTTAAATTAAGGAATGACTCAAAAATCAGTAAAATTTAATTAAGGAATGGAAATATGGATTTAAACTGATGAAGGATTCATGAAGAGTGATCATCTATTTTATTCCCCTTTTTGCCTGAATCCAGACCCCATTCTGCATAATAGGGATAAATATTAACATAAATTGGCTAGGAAAATTTGACAAGGAACTAAGAATATCTTTGGGAAGGCTAAAGAAAAACTTTCAAAGCTTCATTTATTGTTTAGGCAAATCAGTATCAAGGTTACCAAACAATATTAAAAAGAAGCCATGCATTTAAAATCTCCAAAAAGCAATAGGATTGCAACTACTCGGGGTTTAAAATTTTATGCTAAATTACAAAGGAGGAATACAATGAGTGAAGATTCATTATTTAGATAATTTGGGATATGATTAGGAAATATAGTACCCTCCCTGAAAGACCACTACATGGGCATATTTCCCAGTCTTTAGAATCTCATGAACTTCAAAGCAAGAGACCTGGGACACTCAGTTTCCACTTGAAATGTCTCCCTATCTTTAGCCCAAGGTTAAGTTGGAAAAAAAAAAACTTCTGGGAAAGAGTGAATGAGGCTGGGTTATGAATGTGAAAGGAATTGATTTGGCTCTTTGGGGGATGTTATTACAAAAAAAGGTTATGAAAAGTCAAAGGGCTTCTCTAAACCTTTAAAAATGAGCTAATTATTAACTCTGGGCTCTAAATTATAAAGCACCAGTACTAATAGACCTGGAAAAATATTTTATTTTTGTTGTTGTAAATCAAGATTTTATTTGTTTTACATTTGTCCTGTAACCAAATTAAAATGTGGAAAAAATGTGTTCTATTAAGTGTAGTATCAACTGAAAAAAAACATAGAAAAATGCAGGGAAAACTGAATTATACTCCAGTCTTAGAAATAAATTAGCTGTATGACCTTAAGCAAGTTATCTTATCTGTTTACCTCAGTTACATGATCTGTAAAGAGAATAATTATAATGCTACCAACTTCCCAGAGTTGTTGTGAGGATCAAATGATATAAGGATTGTTAAGGGCTTAATAAAGTGACTGCATATGGTAAACACTAGATAAATGGGGAATATTATTAGCATTATAACACATATAAGTGTATGTAATTTTTCCCTACTTGATAATTCTATACTAAGTTTTAGATGTGGTTAGGAAAAAAGTATCAAAGGCAATAAAGAATGAATGATTTTTTCTGAGAAAATAATGAAAAGGGAGTAAAAAACCTGCTAAAAGTGACCCAAAAATAATTAAGAAAATAACACCTTAAAATAAAAACTATCACAAATGGCAAAAAAAAGTTAAAAAATCCAGAGAGGAAAAGAATGTCTTAAAAAGCCAAATTTGCCAGATGGAAAAGGATTTTCAAAAAAATCACTGAAAAGAAAAATTCCTTCAATATTAGATTGGAGCTGTTGACTTTATGAGAAATCAAGATACTATAAAACATACACAAACAAATGAAAAATGAAAAATAAATGAAAAAATAGAAGGCAATGTGAAATGTCTCAGAAAAACTGCTGAACAGGAAAATAGATCTAGGAGAGACAATATAAAAAAAATTATTGGACTACCTGAAAGCCATGATAAAAAAAAACAGCTTAATAAAAGCAGCTTAATACAATTACCCTGATAGTCTAGATCCAGAGGGCAAAATAGAAATTGAAAGAATTAACTAACTGCCTCTTGAAAAAGATCCCAAAAAAAGAAAACTCCCAGGAATACTATAGCCAAATTCAAAAGTACCCAAGTCAAGATAAAATACTGCAATAGTCAGTAAGAAACAATTTGAGTATTGTTGAAACACAATTAGGATAACACAAGACCTAGCAGCTTCTACACTAAGGGATTGAAGGGCTTGGAATGTGATATTCGAGAGGTCAAAGGAGCTAGGAATAAAACCAAGCATCACCAGTCCAACAAAAGTGAGTATAATGCTTCAGGGAAAAATATGGTCATTCAATAAAATAGAGCAGTGGCTCTCAACCTGTGGATTATGTTCAATTTAAATAAATCCTGCATATCAGATATTTAGATTACAATTTATAACAGTAGCAAAATTACAGTTATGAAATACCAAAGAAAATTTTATGGTTGGGGGTCACCACAACATGAGGAACTTTATTAAAGGGTCATGGCATTAGGAAGGTTGAGAACGATTGAAATAGAGGATTTTCAAGCATTCTTGATGCATAAACCACAGTTGAAGAGAAAATGTGACTTTCAACTACAAGAAGCAACAGAAGCATGAGAAAGTAAACATGAAAAAGAAATCATAAGGAGCTTATTAAAGTTAAGCTATTTAGATTCCTATATGGAAAAACTATAATTGTAACTCATAAGACTTTTCTCAGCAGGAGAATACATGCATACATACATACATA
>CM053599.1:174066174-174092335 GCA_028646575.1 Pseudocheirus occidentalis | reverse complement strand
TCTCTCTCTCTCTCTCTCTCTCTCTCTCTCTCTCTCCACACACACACACACACACACACACACACACACACACACACACAAATAATAATACAGTTTCAGTAGGCATGATTACTTTAAGAGCCATACTATGTTTCCTTTGACATTTTTGTTTCTTTTTGGTTGTCTTATTTGAGATCATGATTGACAGTTTGTTTTATTATTATTAATATTATCATTATCATTATTATTATTCAGATGAATTACACAAATTGAATTTTAATTTTAATTTCAATTTTGGCTCTATAAGAATCATTATGTTTTAGGGGATTATTTTTTTCTGAATATAGCAAATTACTGAGTTTTACTTTTAATCTGTTCTGTCATACTCAATTTTTTAAGAGTAAGTTCTTCCTTTCACATTCAAGAACATGATATTTTTTTCTGTTTCAAAATTTATTGTAATGTTGTTGTTGTTTTCCAGAAAAAAAAATCCATATTAGATACATATACTTTTACTGCTTAGAATAATTTAATCCAAATATTTATACAATCTACATTCAGATAAGTGGCCCATTTTTTAAACTTACACATTCATTCATTGTTTTTTTCCATCCATCACTTGGAACAAATTAATTATATTTCGTGTATTCTTTTGTTTAAATGAACACATTTTGTTTAAATTTCATTAAAATATGTTTTATTTATTCATTAATCTTTATTTTTTATTGATTTATCCATTTTTTCATTTATTCATTTAGTCATCAACTTGTTATTCGTTCATTTACTTATATACCTATCTTCATATTCATTTGTTTTTATGAATTTATTTATGTATTTATGTTTTTATTCATTTATTGCAATCTTTAAGGCTATGATGTGTTTAGCTTGAGACAATCCATACCATGACCATTCCTTCCAGGTCTTTTCTTTCTCAGTCAAGTTTCTTGCTCACTCTATTCTATATATGTATAAGCGCATATATGCCTAAATGTGTGTGAGTGTGTGTGTGTGTGTGTGTGTGTGTGAGTTCCTGTGTAGTTTGCCTTGCCCAGTGGAGTAATGCAATACCAATTAATTTAGCAGGTACTTGGTCCTTAGTAATTAAAGGCTAAGTACTTCTGTGAAAGAGGAAGAGGGTGTGAACTCTGTCTCTTGCGTGAAAGAAACAAAGAGCTTGAACTCTGTCACCTGTTGCAGATATGGCAGGAGAGGTTTGGCTGAGACAGGAGGCAAATAAGTGTATATAAGATTTCTAGAGATAGAGAGGCAGAATCAGTAATTTTCCTCCTGGTGGCTCCTTGTGGAGGAAGCAGAATCGTCCCACTGTCTGGGAGCTGGGCTGCAGGACTGAGAGCTGAGTTGGAGTTTTCTATGAGATAAAAATCTGGTGAAGGCTGCCTGGAAGACTGACTGGATGGATGAGATATGTACTTTGTCCTAGGGCCACCTGAACTACTGGAGGACTGAAGAAGCATGACCAGGATATAATTGTTTGTTCATGGCTTGGTTGATCCTTGAATTCCTGGCAAAAGAAGTGGTGAAGGTTTTGATATGTACTGGCCCCTGTGAACTTCAGTGTGAAACCAGTAATGTCCAGAGGACTGGACAAGGAGCCGGGAGCTGTCTGCCTCTGAATACAGGTTGGTGGATGCAAGTAGGACCTATGGAAGGGGATCCAGGGAATTTGATAGACCACCCCAAGTCAAGATGAAGAGAAGGACTCTCTTTGGATATAGAATGCCTGATGAAATTGAAGTTTACTAGACACCAAGGGGTGGAGGGTTTGTGCAATTTTCTAATGAGTTTATTTACAGACCAATTGCTAGATTAATGAATTATTAAGTTAATGATTTCCCAGTGAGTGGAAGATTGATTATTTTATTGTGAATTGATTAAATGATTAAGTAAGGAGGGTTTCCTCATTAGAGAAACCAGATGATCGTTCTTTTGTTCTTTGTTGTGGCCACTGTAGTGAAAACTATGTGGTCATTCCAATGTTAAGCTGTTGTGACCACTGTATTGTGATTTTTTCTGTGATATGACGTAATGTTGTGGCTATTATATTGTAATTTGTTGTGAATGTTTGTCTTGATTTATAATGGAATAAATGGAGAGTTCACTATACTGTGTAATCTGAACCTTAAAAGCTGTTCACAGTAGCATTCTTTTGTTAATCTGCTACTGCATGGCATTACTAGTATGTACTTCATAAGCTTCTTTCACCTACTATTTAGTCCTCTATTTGAGGGACTTTTACCTCTTCCTTAATTTCAAGAAATACTTGGCCTTCCTCTCCCTCCTCTCTCCTTTAGGGAATTTCTTTTTATACTCTAAGGTCATATATTTCTCCCTTAGTGATTTTTCAATAAGATATTCATATTAAGGAATAGATAGTCTCTTTCCCTCCCTTTCCCCCTTTGGGGGAAACACAGGATCATCACCTAGAATATTCAAACTATTTAGATTTCTTTACCTTCCTTTTGTATTCTCCATGTATATTTTGAAATATTTCCCTCAGATGTTACTTTCCCAAAATGAATGCTTAGAACCTACCAGTATTATGGTAAAATAATGGTTGGTTTTTTGAAGAATTAATTACATTTCTTCTTTTGAGACTTGGTTTCTTTACTGGGCAAATGGACAAATGAAAATAAATATTATTTTACTCAAGTCACATATACAGTAAGTAATGTTTACAGTATTTTAGTCTAGGCTTCCTTCTTCCAGATTTTATATTCTTCTATATCACTCTGATTTTTTAACCACATCAAGCTGACACTGTTTCTGCTACTTTACCCACAGAATTTAAAGTTCAGCTGGAAGCTGAGGAAATTGATTAAGGTATAGGTTGGAGGCAATAGAATTTTTTTTTCATTTGTGTCCAAGGTGGTTGTGATTGAGGAAAAGAAAAGGAAGAAAAAAAGAAGTTTCTGGGTTGCTTGTGCATCTAGGCCATCCCTAAGAACCATGATCTGTCATCACAGGATCCCAGATAAATAAAAAAAGAACTTAAGTGCCACATCTCAAATGCCTCATTTCATATAGGGAGATTAAATTATCAACTTGGGGAGATAAAATTATCTACCCAGTATCAGAAAGGAATTAAATATTAGAAGCACAAGTTGAATCCAGGTCTTATGATTCTAGACCCCATATTCTTTTCTTCTGTGTCATGTTAATGAACTGTTAAATAATCAAGTCCAAACATTTTATCTGCATAAAGTCTCTTGATGGAGACATTAATCAAAAGGGGAGAGATTACATAATGAAATAAGATTAAAAACATAATGCTTGAAAACTTTTCTGGTTACTTCTGCTATTTCATCTGGATGATGAAGCACCTAATTTTCCCAGTGAATTATAGCATTTTTAAACCACGATAAAAATAATTTCCAAAAAGCTGGCAGCAAAGACTATGCTATTTTTCATAGTTTTTGAATTATCGTGGTCTACATTTCTTTATGATCTGGGAAAATAAAAAGGGAATAAAAGGGAGAAATGGTATATCTTCTTTAATGCTTAACACAAGGCTAAATAAAAAGATACATTTAAAATACTTTTGCATAAAATTTCTGAACTTGATTAAACCTCCCAGTCCTTATCCAATATAAAGTTATTGGTATAAAATGCATTGAAATTGAATTGGAAAGAAATAAATCGCCATCATTTGGGGAATCACTAATACATGCAAATATAGATATACATATGCACATATATATACATAAATATGCCTATACATATATACATATGTGATATATGAATTTAATATAATAATACTATGCTGTAATAAATGATAAAGATGATAAATGCAGAGAAGTATGTAAGCATCTCCATAAAGTGATTAAGAGTGAATTTAACAGAGTCAAGAAAAGAACAAATACAATTGCTGCAATAAAGTTTAAAAAAAATAATCACCATGAAAAAAAAGAAAGAAGAAATAGTGAATGTTGCAAAATCACAAAGAACAAGCTTGCCTCCAAAGAAGATATATGAAAATACACCTTGTATAAATGTTGTACAGTGCATAGATCCTCAGGCTTTTTCTAAGTATTGATCCATATGCTGATTTTTCCTCTTCTGTTTTTTGTCTGTTTTCTTAAAATATTATTTCTTATATGAGCCAGTTTTCTCAGAAAAGGATAAGGAATGATGCTAAAATATGCAAAGAATGCCAACAATAAAACTTTATTAGAAAAAGAAAATTCAATCAAGTAAGTTTATTTACATAGTTTAAAATGATTTAAATTACCAGGTAAGATAGATGCAACTCCTTATATCTGCAAATTCTATATAGCAGCAAACCTAATTTAGAAAGCTATCTCAAAAAGCAGTAGGAATTCTGCAGTCTCTGGAATATTTATTCTCTACCAGCTGGACTTTCTATACCTCAGGTAACAAAGAAGTTATATCAGTAATTGTGTCCAAGTATGTCCAGATCAACCAAATCCTGGAAATGACTTCCTAACTTCTTTAATGAAAACCAGCCCATTTTATTTAAAACAAAGATCACTTCTACCACATTCCACTCCTTGGTAGAAATGTTTCAAGAAGCTTCACAAAAACTTTTCATTACTTAAATGGCCTAAAAGTCATGTTTAAAGAAATCTAATCTCAGGAATATGAACAGTGTTGCATAGTTAAAACTACAGCAGAAGTTTACTACAGACAAAAGAATGATAAAAATCAAATTCCATAAAAGGAATTATGCAAAATGCATTCATTTAAGTGGGAATTAAAGGAAGGATAAATGACAGTGGAGCTCTCTCTCTGAAGTACAGGAGCAACAACAGAAACATAGGACCACAGTACCAAAGATAACAACAACAACATTTTTACTAATGAATATCATAGATTCTTGGGTTTTATTTCCCATTCCTTTCCATAATTTGAACCACCATTCAATCTAGAGCTTCTGTCACTGTGGTTTTATCTGGTCTACTATTTTTTTTATCACATTTAAGGAGTTCTTATTCCAAGAGTATCTCTATATTAGAGCAGGGCAGAAGTAGTTTTACGACTCTGGTATCAGATTTTACACTACAGTTTTACTAACACTCTCATGGGATGACAGTCATATTTTCTACATTCCAACATTTCAAGAACTATATCCCAAACTCATTAAGGTGAATTTATTTTCACTCTCTGACCATCCAACATGGTACCAGACCTAATGTCTCATATCACTATTCTCAGATAACCTATATGTGTAATAGCCCATATTTGCCCCAAAGGCCACTGGATTTGGCCTAATCTCTAATTCAAATTTCAGAAAATCCCACCTGCCTTAGAGGTCATGCTTTAGTCTCCAACTTGGAGATACCCCAGGAACCCTGGTGACAGAGATCATGTTTCTTTGGAGAGGGGTGGTGCTACTTATTCATGAACTTTATTCAAACAGAAATCATACTTCACAAACACCTCCAACTGAGGTAATAAGGCATTTGGAAGCTTTAATTGAGCCAGATATTGCCCAAGAGGTCTGAGGTGCCTGAAACATACTAACTCCAGTGGTCATTTGTTATCTGTAGGTTCCTGGAAGAGACATTAACCTGTCTTTTCCTCTGGTCTCGTGTGATGTGTAAGTCTACGAAGCATGGATATATGCTGGCTACAGTACTGGACATGAAATCATGACCAAAACATTTAGAATACTTTTGCAGAAGCTAAATGTATATGGAATTTGGGGCAGTTCACTGGGCTTTAGCTTCTTCATTTGAGAGCTGAACATAAATTGAAATTCATGATATACAAATTCACTCCTTCATCCTCTCCCAGAGCCTAGATTGCCCTTCAAACCTTCAGCAGAATATTGAAGAATTTTCCAAAGTCTGTGGTTCTCCTTTCCATTTACCATCCTCCCCAAGTCTATGTTAATATGTGTGGCAAATCCCTTGCTGCCTTCCCTATTAATCATGAATATTTCCCACAGAAGCAAGGAGCCAAACGAAAACATGTTCATTAAACTTTCACATTCTCCATATACCCTTCTGCCAAAGGTGCTTTGGCAGGTAAAATATGTGAAACCTTTGGCCCTTTTTAAGGTTGCTCTTCCAGTATGATTATCTAGAACCTGTTCCATTTCCGTATTGCTCTCAATAAATATTCTCCCATTAATTTTATCTTTGTGTTAGTAGCAGAGATTTCATCAGTGATCAGTATGTATTTACTCCCTTCACCTATGTTCATCATTGAATGCGCAGCATTTGGGAATGTTAACACCACAACAAAATACAGATGCAGTTCTGACATCTTTCAGTCTTACTGAAATTTTCATATAAAATACTAAAATGAATATACTATTTTAAATGTAAATACATTTTGTAAATTTAAAAATAATCCTTGAAGGCTGAATAAAGTATGGAATTTTAACTACATTAAAGTATAACCACAGTACTTATGTACTGTTTCTACAAACATTTATTTTTAAATCCGTGTCTCTCTATTATCTCCAGAAAGAGGTCATCCTAAATGCTTATTTTTGAAAAGTTGACCCTCTCATTTAATCATCTTCTTTCTGTGTCTCCTATTGTTCCACAATTTCTTTCTTGATAATGATTACAAAGAAATGTTGTGATAATTGAAGCATAAAAGCTTTATTTGTCTTATTTTGGACTACTTAGGTAGCAAATTATTACATTGACATAGAGTGACTACATAATTCAGAGTACAAGTGCTTCCTCTTCAGAAGGTAGCATGGAAGTTATGTTGTAAATGTGTTATTTCAAAAACTACAATACGAACAACAAACTGAACATACCTATGTTTAAACTTTATATTCCATATCCCTACTTACTCAAAATAGACTGGCATCCAAGGGCATCCATTGAAAATTCTCAAAATATTCCATTTTTAAACCATTAGAGTCACCAGAATCGCTCTGGGATTATTTTGAGTATAACACTATTGTCAGTGATAAGAACAAATAATTTGTGCCAGAAAAATATTTCTCTAACTGCCTTCTGACAGTAAAGTCACATAATATGCATGTGTTCTAATGCTTTTAAGGATTCCAGGAGCTTATTTCCAACATCTCAATTAAAAGCAGAAACCTCTTTATTTTCAGTTCTCATGGATTTTGTCATATATATGCTTTCTAAAATGTTTTATTGATACATTTTCTTAGATAATAGCTTTCTTTCTTACTATATTTATTACCCTATACTTCCTCTCTGAGAGAGGTAGTCTATATAAAAAACATAATTTTGAATAGAAGGAAAACTTCAGTAGGAGTAACCAAATGATCAGAAAAGATTGGCATTATATTCAGTGTTCCCTACTTATGGCCTCCTGTGCCAAAAATGAGGGCATAGTCTTGTCACTCTGTATTGGAACTATTATTTGGTCATGATAAATTTGCAGCATTCAATTTTTATTGTCCTGTGGTAATTTATTTCCCTTTGCATTGCTGTAGCCATTGTGAATATTGATTTCTTGGTCTTCTTCATTTTACATCAGGTCATGTCTTTTCATGCTCCTATATATATACACACACACACATATACATATATATAGATACATATATATATAATTGTTTTTTTGTATTCATTTTTTGTATTCATTGTCTCTTACTTTTTTCCCATACTTTGTTACTACAAACCACTTTGCTTTAAATATTTTGATATATGTGGATCTTCTCTTTTTGTCACTGATCTTGAGGTTTCTAATAGTACAATCTCAAGGTCAAAGAGAATGGACATTTTAGTCATTTCCTTATGCTTATATTTTTATTGACTTTAACATAAACATACATTGTACTTTTGCAAATGCTTTCTTCCACATGCATTAATTTAATCATGTGATATTGATTTTTTAACTCTATCATTTAATCACTTAATTTCTTTTACCTATGATTCCATATCTGTGTTCATTTCTGTGGCTAATTTCATTGAGAACAACTTCTCCACTTTCTTTCCTTTAACTCTCTTTTCTCTAATTCACTAGAGTCTGCCTCATGACCTAATCATTCAACTGAAACTACTCTTAGCAAAGTTACTTAAAATGAAACCACATGGTCTAGTTCTACATCCCAATCCTTTTTGATCTCTCTGCAGTTTTTCACACTGTTGATCACCTTCATCCTTAATATACTCTTCTCTTTCAGTTTTCCTTCCATTACTTTTTCCTGGCTTGCCTCCAGCCTACCTAATTGTTCCTTCTCAGTTTCCTTTGTTGGACTCTCATCCAGGTCATGACCACTAATGGGTGAGTTTCTGATAGGAGTCTATGCTCTCTTCTCTTCTCTCCTTTCCTCTCTTCTTCTTTCCTCACCTCTCTCTTTAATATTTCACTTAGTGATTTCATAAATTTCCATAATTTCAATTATCCTTTTTATGTTGATAATTCTCAAATCTGATTATCTAGCACTACTTCATAGTTCTACTTCAGTCTCAAGTCTTCAACTGCCTAATGGATATCTAAGACTGAATACAGGATAAAAATCTTAATCTCAACATGTCCAAAACTGAATTCATTATATTTTCCCTTTAAAGTTTTCCCTTTCCTAACTCCCCTATTACTGTATCACTATTATCCGTGTCACACAAGTAAACCTGGGTGTCATCCTTAGCTTGCTCTTTACTCCAGATCCAACATGCTGCCAAAAACTTGACAATTTCATCACTGTAATATCTTTCAGATTCATTCCCTTTTTTCCTCTTACACCGATAGCACCCTGATACTCATACTGATCACCTCACGTCTGCACTATTGCAATAGACTCTTGTTCGGTCCTCCAACCACAAGTCTCTCTCCACTCTACTTGATCTATCACTCTGCTTCCAAAGTGATACTCTTAAAGTACAGACCTGCTGTATCACCTCTATTCCCTCACTATTCAGTAAACTTCGATCATTTCCAGGATCAAATATAAAATCCTTTCTCTGAAATTAAAAGTTTTTTTTATAACCTTTTACTCCTTTCACCGTTCTAGTCTTTTTTTTTACAATTAACAAATTTCCCACCAAACTCTTTGATTTAGTGACACTGACTTCCTTGGGGGTAAAAACAACAGCAACAAAAAGTCTCCTAATTCTAGGTATTTTCATTGATTGTCTTACCATGCCTGGAATATTCTCCTTTATCATTGCCTCCTAGCTTTTTAACTGGTTATCTTGAAGTCTAAGATATTATTTTATTTTGTATAGGAAGTTTTCCTGATCTCTATTAATTCTAGTGCTATCCCTCTACTGATTATATTCAATTTATAAAGCATATAGCTTGTTCTTACATATATTTTTACATATATCTCCCCGATTAGACTGTGAATCCTTGAAAGCAAGTCCTCTCTTTTGCCTTTCTTTGTATCTCCAGTGTGACAGATCTAATATTTCTTCCCATGGAACTCCATCAAATAAAGATAAATATGTTTATGTTTACTTAACCATACCCAGTCCCCTACCACCAAAGTCTTCTCTCCTGGCTAAACATATCCAGTTCCTCCAATCAATTGTAATATTTTAGTTTCTCAAGACCTTTCATTATTATGATCACCTAGCTTACCTATCATTTGGGACTGATTAATACACCCTCCTAAAAGATGGCATGTAGGACTAAATGAGATAATTCAGATCTAGTACAAAATTACTTTTCATCTGAAAGTTTCATTTTAAAACATTAGAAAATTATTACCTGTATGCTTTTGTTCATTCTTGTGGTTTTCCTCTCTTAACCCTGTGAATTTCTACAAAATTTCTACTGAAAAGGATCCATGATGTCTTGCCAGATTTTTGCCACCACTCTTGAACTATGCTTCTGATTTACTTTCCCCTTACCTACCACATTGGCCTTGATTTGTCATTCTCTAATTATTGCTCTCTAGCTAAAAACATCTCAAATTATAGTAACTTTGTTTCTGCTCTGTCTCCCCACAATGTTATCATAAGCTGTATGGGGGCAGAAATTTTCTATTATATAAATGTTTCATTCCTCCAGAACCTAAAGAAATGCTTTATGAACAGTAGATTCTCGAGAAACATTTAAGGATTGAATAGGGAAAGTGGTGTTTTCAAAATGATATATTGTCTGATATTCCCAAGTGAAGATTTTTAAAAGTTTACACTTCTATACTCAAAGGAAGATATCTCTTTGTGTACACATACACATATATCTTTGTAAGTTCAATTATTCCTCATTCACATACTAGTTGTGTGACTCTAGACAAGTCACAACTCTGCTTCAATTTCTCTTCTGTAAAATCGAACTGGGGAAAAAAATGACAAACAACTTCAATATTTTTGCCAAGAAAACCCCCAAATAGGGTCAATAAGAAAAGACATGACTGCAACAGCTCAACACATTATAATATGAAGAAGACTTTTTTATAGATAGTATAAAAAATAAATTCTTGGTTTTCATGCCTGACAGGCACATTCTTTGTGGAGGATAAAATGTCCTGACTCTAGATTTGTAAAGAACACTTACAGGAAATGTTTTGTTACTTATAGAAGAGGCCACTCCATGAAGAATTTTAGTAACAGAGTTAGCTTGGCATCTGTTTCTCATTTCATCTGAACTTCAAAACTTTTGCATCTAATATTTTAAATACCTTCTCCTGAATTAATGTGCCTATTAAAAAATAAAGACATTTGGGCAGCTAGGTGGCACAGTGAATAGAGCACAAGCCCTGGAGTCAGGACGACCTGAGTTCAAACCTGGCCTCAAACACTTGACACACTTACTAGCTGTGTGACCTTGGGCAAGTCACTTAATCCATTTATCCTCAAAAAAAATGTGAAGACATGTTCTTTTTAATTTTGGCAAAAATAGAATATAAGCAACTAGATAAGAGTGGAATGATCACATATCCATGGAAACATCCTAAGGTTTCAAGGGGGAAAAGATTTTTACATCTTATGCTGTTATATAAGATGTTCTAATAAACTCATTTTTTTCTAAATCAAAAATGTGTTCCAAATACCATGTAGCTAAATATTAACAAAGTATAGACCAACAGCTAGAGGTATGAATGATTCCTGGATACATGATTTGAACTTCTCTAATCACAAACACGTTTTCAGCTTCTACAAGTATCTGCCCCCTTCTTGTTAATGCTAATGTCCGGGATGTTTTTTTTATTATCTCTAATTTATTTTGTCTATATCTTCTTTATAAATAGTTGATTTCATGTTGTCTCTCTCAGATCTATTATTATTACTATTCACCTTTATTTAATCCCCAGCACTTTTCATAGTGTCTGGTCCCATGTGGACACTTAATAGATGATTGCCTTGACTCTACTATTTCTTGCAACTAGGGTTAGAGGGTTACACATAGAACAGCTCAGTTATATCTTAAACAATATTTTTTACAAATTGTTTAAGGAGAGAGGAGAACTCTCTTTCCTTTACTTTGTTCTGTTCAATATTGTTTTTCTTCCTTGATCTATTTTTTTAATAGTTCAGTAACTGATAGTTCTGCATTGAATTTTCATCTCTCTTTAGAACCAAGAGCCCACAAATTTTAATACAGAAGATAAATGGAAAATAATTTGTAAGTTGTCACCACATAAGTGAGACTCCAAAACTTTTGAGGTATAGAGAACAGTGGAGATTGCTCTCCTCCCCCCTCTCCAGTGACCTTTGGAGAATCAATTCAAGTTAAAGAAGGAAAGAGATCTAAATTGTAGATTGTCATTTCCAGGAATGACTTCCTTACTTCTTTCTGATGAACTTTAGATTGAAAATTTAAGGTTCCCAGCAGGTATATATAAGCCCTTCGGACTGCAGTTATGGTAACTATTGGTAATATCGCTACTGTAGTCAGAGACATGAGAATCTGATAGGAAAAATGACCAGAGACCAGCACTAAGGGAGTAGGTACAATTACTAGAACTAGAACACTAACTGAAGCAATGGACAAGAGAAGATAGTGAGTACTGAGACAGACAGGTAGTATGAATTCTTTTGGACCAGTGAGTTCAGAGATGACAGTGATTATCATCATTAATTGATTCTTGCATTTTCCCTGTGTTATTTTGATTAGAGCTGAAGGTCCCAAGATGAAATGAAGACACATATTTTCCTTTTCCACAAGTTGTTGTCTGAAATCATCCCAACTGCACCCAAAGTTTTAAAAGAAGTCAGAGATTTGGGTTTAGGATATAGTTACAAAAAATGATTTCAAATAAGGATTCCTGATGTATTCCCTTTCCCTATTTTATATCTTTCAATAAGATATTTGACAATAATAAGTTAAGTTTTTGAATCAATACACATCGGTGATCATGAAATGAAAAATAGAAGCCCAAATAAGGTAGCAGCTCATGAACTCCAAACCCTCTAAAAACTGTTGGTTTTATATTTTATAGTCTCCATAGTATTGGGCAAGTCATTAAACCCCAATTGCCCTCCAAAAAGCAAAATATGTTAATAAATAAATATTTTTTAAATGGGTGGTTAGGTGGCACAATGAATACAGCACAAGCCCTGGAGTCAGGAGGACCTGAGTTAAAATCTGGCCTCAGACACTTACCACATTTACCAGCTGTGTGACTTTGGGCAAGTCACTTAACCCTGATTGCCCTCCAAAAAGCAAAATAAATAAATAAATAAATAAACATTATAGTCTCAATAATACTCAAATTGATGTTCTAAATAGATTCTAGAAGCAGTCAATAGAATAGATCCAAACTGTTATTGCAACTGCTGAATTTCTTGGGTTGGTAGTACGGGATGTTGTCTAGATGTCTTCAGTTTGAACATCCTATTATGGCCTTGAATTGAAGGGCAGCCTTTTTTGAAGGGAAGCCTATGTGTGCACCAGAAAAAAAATTGAGGAAGTCACTAGGATATGGCTTAACTTGATGTCCACCTGTTGAACAATTCAGATGTTATATCCCCTTGATAGATAACTACCATAATGCAACACTGTCTTCCTATAAATTTCAGAAAGTCAGCACTGCAACTACTCTAGCAGACCTGTATTTCTTGCTGAGGAGACATTTGTAGGGAAAGAAATTATATTTTTTTATCACTCACTTAGAAATAAAATACAAGTTACTTCTTTTATGAATTAAGGCTGCTTTAAGTTTAGTCGTTCTCATTTTCCCCCTTATTATATATGTTTATGAGATGCTACACGTATTAGTGTTTATGAATCTAATGTCAGAGTTATTTTGATGAATTTAAAACACAGAATGTAGGCTGTTAGTATAGTAGTTATGCATTACAGACAATCTAAAGCCCAATGTCCCTAAGTACATAGAATATACAGCATAGCACAGATGAGACAAAAGGAGGAACGAGCTCATAATTGTACAGTTTACTTCTACCATTTTTTGCCTGCAATCAGAGTTTCTGTGTTCATTTTATTATATATGGATACAAAACTGTAATTTAATTATTAGCAAAGGATAATCAAAGAAATCTATTGCCGTGGCCAGTATTTTCCATTGTGTTTCATTTATGAGCAAACAATGACTGGAAAATTATTAAGCAAATGGCCTGTTTTGTGAAGCACTTTTTAAAAAAATTTCCAGCTAGCATTGTATTGTGATCTAACATGTGGATTTTGATATTGGAGAGGTTTTTTTTTATTTTAAACATGATTTATGGCCAATAAAGTGTTGTTACTGTAAAATCTGTTGAATTGTTTGCGTGTGTGTGTGTGTGTTTTCTCTCCCAAAGTGCTTGCCTGCTCTTTATGTTGAAGTAACTCAGTTACTGAGATAAATCTTTTTTTCCCCCAAATTCCAAATAAATTTAGAAGAATTCTTTTCCTGCTCTCAATAAGATAAACAAAGAATTACATTTTTGTCCTTCCATGAAATTTTTATCCAAATTTCTGTCCTGGAGTTTATATATATATATATATATATATATATATATATATATATATATATATATATCAAATTTAGCAATACCAATTCCTCAGGTTATAATATATCCCAAAGTGAAAAAAGCACCCCTGACTCTGTATTTTAGTATATTCAATTACATAGATATTTAATTTGGATTCCTTCCATCTCAATATCAACTTCTTGAGTTATGATTCCCAGAATGAGTTCAAATCTTTTAAGCTATTAAGCCTAAACCTTGAAAATTTTACAATAAGTAATCATTTGGGTAAAGACTAATAATGACCAATAGTTTCAGTAAGTCTCTCCTTCCTCCAAACAAACGGAGGTCAGGCACTCTCTGGAAGAAATGATATTTCAAACTGCAAAAGAGTTACAATTCTTGATTTTCTCAGAGAAGAACATTTATTTTCTTATCTTATAGCACAGTGTGATGGTGCCAGCTACATTATATCATATTAAGAAAAGAAATAAAGTGCCATTTGGAACCCAATGAGACTTTAATGCATATTTACTTCTGAATTTAATTTTGTTTCACTCAGAATTGCACATTTATTGGACAAAAACAAATTGAATAAAATACTATTTTTTCCTACAGACTAATGTTCTTAAAGATGAAAGTGTTCTTAAAGATGAATGAGGATATGTCAGATATATAATAAACATAATACAAATCCCCATTTCTTCTACTAAAAGAACTAATGTAGTACTAGAAAAAAACTATCTTTATGAGTACTGACTTAGATTTATACACATAATGTTAAGTCACATATTACTACTAGGTACCAAGATGGAACATAAAGAAGCTTATAAGTGACTCTGGCAGTTTAAGTTATTGCCTTATTTCAATAAGTGGAAAAAAACCACAATATTTGTTCCCTGGATTAAAAATTTTGAGAACTGTTTTTGCATACTAAGGGTATGGAAATTTTTTTGAGGTCAAAGATAACATTGGATATTAAAACAAGCACATAGGGGTGGCTAGGTGGTGCAGTGAATAGAGCACCGGCCCTGGAGTCAGGAGTACCTGAGTTCAAATCCGGCTTCAGACACTTAACACAAAAATCTAGCCGTGTGATCTTGGGCAAGTCACTTAACTCCAACTGCCCTCCAAAAAGCAAAAAACAAAACAAAATAAAAGAAAACAACCACATAACACCACCACCATCACCACCATCACCGCAATGACAACAAAATAAGCTTTCACTCATTTCCTCACATAGCCTTCCTCTTCCCCTCCAGTATGAAACCTTTTCCTTGCCACATTTATGTGAGATATTTTACTCCATTCTATCTCTCTCTCCTCTCAATATATTCCTCTCTAGCCTTTTAATTTTATTTTTAGCTATCATGCCCTCATATTCAACTTAGCCTGTGCCATATATCTATCCATCCTTCTATCTACTATCTATCCATCTATCTACTATTTATCTATCTATCTATCTATCTATCTATCTATCTATCTATCTATCTATCTATCTATCTGTCTGTCTGTCTGTCTACCTACCTCTCTCTCTCTCTCTCTCTCTCTCTCTCTCTCTCTCTCTCTCTCTCTCTGTCTCTCTCTCTATTGATCTATCTCCTCCAACCAGCTTAATACTGAAAAAAGTCTCATGAATTACAAATATTGCCTTTCCACATAGGAATGTAAATAGTTCAACTTTAATAAGTTCCTTATTATTTCTCTTTCTTGTTTACCTCTTCATGCTTCTCTTTATTCTTCTATTTGAAAGTCAAATTTTCCATTCAGCTTTGGTCTTTTCATCAAGAATGTTTGGAAGTCCTCTATTTCATTGCATTTTGACTTTTCCTCTGAAGTATTATGCTCACGCTTTCTGGAAAAGTACCACTTAATTTTAATCCTATCTCTTCTGACCTCTGGAATATCATATTCCAAGCCCTCCAAAAAGGTTTTACTCTCATGGATGCTAAAAATTGACACAAGAAGTGATAGATCTCTTCAAAAACATATTTGTTCTTCCAATTTGTTTTGTGTGTTTTTAAAATACAACAAAACTGAAAAAATTTTCTTCTATTTCAATACTCATAAGCACATTTACATTTCTTTATGTATTCTTGTTACTAGACCTATAATTTTATCAGCATTAATAACTTCAGTGAGGAATTTCCTCCATCAATATAGATCAGTTCATTCACTGTAATTAAGTCTTAACCAGTTGCCTAGATAATTAAGAGGTTTTTTAAATGACTTACCCAGTATACTCAGGCAGTAAGCATTAGACATGGAATTTGAACCAAGTTTTTTTTGTGACAGCTTTCTTCCTGCTATTCCATGTATTTTCTCAATATTATTTCAAGATGTTATTGGTAAAATATTTTAAACTAAGTAAATATTCAATTAATTAGTCAATTATCCTTAATAATGATTAGAAATAACCACAAATAAATCTAAATATAACCTTCAAAACAAAAGTGGCAACCAAATTTATAATACAAAATGAAGAAGGGAAAGCAGTAGGAAACAGCAGTGCAGTCCAGCTCCCACTCATCACTATTTCACAAGGATTTTGTAAAAAGCACCAAACTAAGGAATATTTGGGAATTCCAAGGCAAAATCACAGTAAGTCATTTTTCCCCCAGCTGATGTCAGTATAAGAAGGAAGAAATCTATAAATAATGGAGATAACTTATAGTATGAAGGCATGAAGAGATAAATATGGCTATGCACTAGGGTTAGAAGAGATCTCAGAACTAGCAAAAAGGAGTCTGGAACTGTGAAGGGAAGAGGAACAGGTGCCATCCCTGACTAAGTTTACTCAGATCAGTTCCCTGGTTGTTAGTTGTTGAAAAACAACAGCAACAACAGCAACAAAATACTTTAAAGTCATCCAAAAAGTAACCAGTGGAGATTTTCTTGGTTATACCAAAAAAACAAAAACCAACCAAACAACAAAAGCCCTCCAAAGACATAGGCACTAAGGACATATTGACATGATTTATTTCCTGTTTCCTCTACTACCCATTGTGACCAACCAGCCAGAAATGGAGAAAGATTTCAGAAATATCCACTAACTCAGTCTATAGCCTGCAGAGTTACAAACAGGATAGTTAATTCAGACTAAGCAGGAGCCTGCAGTAATATTGCCATGAACCTAAGGAGCCCACAAGCTGGTTCACAGTGATTGGGTCGAGCAAGTCTATGTAAACTTAAAGCAGAAGCAAATTCACAATTCAGTTGCTCAGATACAAACTTAGGTTAGGGGTTTACAAAGATTCCATCGGGGACAGAGTCAAGATGGAGGCAGGAAAACTCCATGGGCTCTCCCATAATCACCTCAAATACCTATAAAATATGACTCTAAACAAACTTTAGAGATTTAGAACCCACAAAGTTACAGAGAGAAACAAATCTCCCTCTGAAGGCAGCCCAGCAGGCAAACAGGAAGGGTCCATCTACAGCAAGGAGCACAGACAAGTTCCCCAATGAGCTTACAGTTGTAGCCCCAAGGTGGCCCTGAGCAGCAGCAGAAACTGTGGTGGTTTGCAGAATTATCAACCTATAGATGCCAAAGAGAAAAGGTCAATGGAACTCTGCAGAATCTGATGAGGAAGGAGTGCAGTCCAGCCTCTGTCCCTACAGTGGGAAGCAATGGAAGTGGCAATCCTGCTTCTACTTCCACATTGCCAGTTCAGGGCTCCCAGCCCAGGGATTACAGGATGCCAAGTGACCATTCAGAGGCTAAGTGCTCTTGCCTTAGCCTGCCTGGATATAGATCTCTGTCTTGGATGGTGGTCCTGAAATGTGTGACCACTGAGCCAAAGCAGGTGGGGGCTCAGGTGCCCTAATAGCTCCAGTAACTGCAAAAACCCCAGTGATTTGGGACAAAGCTCTCCCCTCTGGAAACAGAGTTCTACTGTGGCAAAGAATTCAAAAGTCAAGTTATTGAGTGACAACATGAGCAAGAAAAGGAAAAAAGCAAGCACAGCAATTCAATTTTAAATTCTTTTACTGGGAACAAGAAGGATCATAGCATGAACCATGAGGAACACAACACAGTCATAAATCCTGCAACAAAAGCTTCAGAGGAAAATATGAACTATTACAGGACATGGAGGTGTTCAAGAAGGATTTTGAAAATCAAGTAAGAGAAGTGGAGCAAAAAATGGGAAGAGAAATGAGAACGATGCAAGAAAATCATGAAAATACAGCCAGCTGCCTGACTGAAGAAAATAACATCTCAAAAAAATAGGCTAATTCAAATGGCAAAAGAAGCCCAAAAAGTCAATGAGGTGAATGACTTAAAAAGCCAAATTCGCCAAATGGAGAAATAATTTCAAAAGCTCACTGAAAAGAATAATTCCTTCACAATTTGATTAGAGTAAATGTAAGCAAATGATTTTATGAGAAATCAAGATACTATTAAACAGATTCAAAGAAATGAAAAAGTAGAAGGCAATGGGAAATATCTCACCGGAAAAATACACTGACTGGGAAAATAGATACAGGAGAGATCATTTAAAAGTTTTTGGACTACATGAAAGCCATGATTAAAAAAAAAGAAGCTAGAAATCATTCTTCAAGAAATTGTCAAGAAAAATTGCCCATATTTTAGAACCAGATAGCAAATTGAAATTGAAAGAATTCACCAATCACCTCTTGAAAATGATCCCAAAAATTAAACTCCTAGGAATATTAGGGACAGGTTCAAGAGTTCCCAGACAAAGAATAAAATATTGCAAGCATCCAAGAAGACACAGTTTAAATATTGTGGAAACACAATCAGGATAACACAAGATCTAGCAGCTTCTACATTAGGGGACTGAAGGACTTAGAATATGATATTCTGGAGATCAAGAGAACTAGGATTAATACCAAGAATCACCTACCCAGCAAAAGTGAGTATGATTTTTCAGGGGTAAATATGGTAATTCAATGAGGTGGAGGACTTTCAATCTTTTTGATAAAAAAAGACAGAACTGAATAGAAAATATGAAATTCATATACAAGAAGCAAGAGAAGCATGAGAAGATAAACACAGAAAGAAATCATAAGGAACTAACCAAAGTTGAACTATTTACATGCCTACATGGAAAAACCATAATTGTTAATTATGAAACTTTTCTCAGTAGGAGGATAGTTGAAGGGAATATAAATGTGTGTATGTGTGTGTGTATACACACACATGTATATATGTATGTATATATACACACATACATATATCCATGCATATATGTATATACATGTGTGTGTGCATGTGTACATACATTTATGTCTATATAGGAGGGTATATATATGTATGTGAATACATATATGAGTGTGCATATATATGTGTACAGGTGTACATAGACAGGACACAGGATCAGTTGAATAGGAATGGATGATATTTGAAAGGTGAAATTGAGAGGTGAGAGGAATATAATAAGAGGAGATGGGGAGAGAAAAGAATGGAGTAAAATATCTCATATAGAAAAGGCAAGAGATAACTATTACAATGGAGGGGAAGAACAGGGAAGGCAAAAGGGAATGGGTCAAACTTACTCATTGAATTTTGCTTAGAGAGGGAATGACATACACTCTAAATTGGGTATCTTGACCTACTGGAGAGTAGAGGGGAAGGGGATGAGAGGGGGAAGGATGGAGAGGAGGGCAGTTAGAAGCACACACATTTGCAAAGAGATAGGGACAAAGTAGAGAACTGAACAAGTCGGGGGGCAGGATAGGTTGGATGGAAATAAAGTCAGTCTTTCACAATATATCAACTATGGAATTTTTTTGTGTAACTAAACATGTGCAACCTTTATTGAATTGCTTATCTTACCAGTAAGGGTGGGTGATGAGGGAGGAAGGAAAAGAATCTGGAATTCAAAGTTTTAAAATAAAATTCTTAAAATATTATTATTATTGTGATTATTATTATTAATTATTACTATTATTAACATGCAACTTGGAAATAAGATATACAGGCACTGGGGCATGGAGATTAATCTTACCCTACCAGAAAGTCAGATGGGGGTTGAGGGAGGATATAGGAGAGAGCAGATTGGGGTAGGGGGTATATAGTAGGATGGCTGTTTTTGTGTGGTAGGTAGGGGAAAGATGAGGAGAAAATTTGTAACTCAAAATCTTGTGGAAATGCATGATGTAAACTAAAAATAAACATGGAAGTTAATTTTAAAAAGAAAATTAGCAAGCTAGTTTTTTTTTCATAGATCAGACTTCTTTGGATGCGCCTATAGCTTAAGTTTCTAGGATGAAGTGTCCAAAAAACCCTTGAAGGGCATTGCACTCAGGAAAAGTGCACAAGAAAAAAAAGGTAACAAACTAGCAACAACAACAAAAGAGATTGAACATAGTTCAGATATAACATCTAGAAGCTTGTAGAATTAAGTCCTAAAACAAAATCAAAATATTGGAAGTAAGGTTATCAGAATCCATCAACAAACAATTCTTATACAATAAAAAGGCATAATAGTGACAGATTTCCAAGACACACATGTGAGACAAAAATTGTTAGAATATCTATAAGCATAGTTTGAAAACAAAATGTAATTTGAGCACAAGTTCAAATAAAACTCCTAGAAGAAACAAAGCAAGAGAAAAAAAAACTCTAGTATATAATTTACATAAAGAGCACTAGACTAGAGAAAATAGTTAGAAAAAGAAATAAATACTATGGAGAGAATCTTTTAAATTGGAAATTTAAACATTGGCATGAGGTAGAAAATATTACCTAAGCAACATAGACCTTGAAAATTATGATGTACAAAATAGAAATTAATAACTGTGCAAGAAGTTATGTCTGCTATCCCTGCCAAAGAGGGAGGTTGAGTCATGTGGATTGCTTCAGCTCATGTGTTTTGAGCTGTAGCAAGATGAAAGCTAGGGGGAATTCTGGGAAGATAGTGAAAATTCTAGGCTTTTCAGATTTCCTCCAAAAACAGAAAATTGATATGAAATTAATGTAGAGTAGCAAAAAAAAGTTCTGTGAGAGGGGTAAAAGTACTTGTCCTTTTAAGATGACTTCAGAGAACCTTAGAAAAGACTCCAGGGACAGAGTCTTTGTCTGAGTGCAGTATAGATACCTCCAGGCCAACTACAGTGAATTAACAAGCAGCAGGCCTTAGGACAGTTTTGTCAGGAAGCAGACTAGGACACAAGAAATTTCACCTCATCAATGTTTACTCTCAGCCTTAGAACACAAGGGTTTCTTTTTATCTTTTTATTTTTCTTCAAAAAGAACAGTAGACAGTTGAGTGGGGGGAAATAGCAAGAACCACTGATGTTTCTAGATATCAGACCTGGCAGAGCTGACCAGAATTGATCCCAAGACTGTGGCTCTGGGCAGGGAGGAATAAGTCCATGCCCAGTGAGTGTATCAAAACAGGGAGCAAAAACATTTTCAGAGCAGTATGGCTGGGAGCCCTAACAGTGGCTTAGGAAAGGAAACAAGTCTTTGAATTTGAGCACCCAGACAGAATTCAGAAAATAATAGTAAAGACGACCAGAAGCCTATGGCATAAGGGGAATCTTCCTGCCCCTTAACAAGCCTCACTTAGAGTCAAACAAGAAATTCTTCCTTAGGGGAGGCCCACACCTCTTTTTACTCTGCAATTAGGCATTAGTTCATTAAAGTTGTAATGTCCTCTGACCCTGAAGAAGCCTTGTCTGATAGTCTGTTGAATTGTGTTATTTTCTCAGTATTTTTGTCTTCTTGTAATTTCTGTTTGCGTTTTCTGAAGTTCAGGGCAATGACTTTCCCCCTTAACTGAGTGAATAATATTATTTATTCAATCATTCATTCATTCATTCATTCACTTATTTATTTATTCATTTATTTATTCATTCATTCATTCATTTACTTATTTATTTATGTATTTACTTACTTATTTATATACTGAAAGCCTTGAAAGAGGATTTTCTTGTTGTCTTCCTACAGAAGTCCAGGAGGATGGTCTCAGAGGTCCTGGGAGCATACTGATGATGTGTGTTGAGTTCTCAGACCCTGTTGGTGGGTCTGTATTGATTTTATAGACAGCAAATTTATGATGGTGCTGGCAATGTGCATGAATATTATTGTGGCTCTGTGAAGCTATGTCTTCCAGGAAACTGGAACCATGAAGTACTTGAAGTGGACTGGACCATGTGAGCTTCAATATGGAATGGGAAATACATGAGGAACTGGACAAGGAGCTGAAAGCTCCCTACCTTTAAATCCAGAAGACAATTGGGTAGATTCAGGCAGGAGATGGGACCATGGAAGAGGAACCACAGAATCTATGTGTAAGCCTCAATTCAAGAATAAAAGACTTCTTTTTGCACACTTAATGCTAACTGAGAAGATCATGATTTACTGTGCGATGGAGAACTTTGACCTTTGTACTTTGTGTCCCTTAAGGAGGCTTGTTCCTTAAGGATGATCAAGTTAAGGACTTACCAAAGCATATCTTTTGTTTAAAACTATGGCCAATTTAGTAATAAGTTGTTATTTTATAACATTGTGAATGCTGTACTTTGGTTTCTGTGAATATTTTGCTTTTATTAACAGGTGAATAAATAAAGAGTTCATTATACTATGTGATCAAAACCTTAGGGCACTCCACAGCAGCAGTCTTCTGGAAAGCTGATCATGCTTGACTTTACAGTGAGAGTGATACAAATTTAGGGAAAAATGAAAAATAATCCAAGAAAATTGTGAAAATAAAGTTAACCAATTGGAAAAAGAATTTTTAAAATAAGGAAGAAAATAACTCCTTTAAAACTACAGTTGAACAAGAGGAATCAAATAATGCTATAAGACACCAAAATAAAATCAAACTAGAAAAAAAATCAAAGAAATACCAAAGCATCTCATTAGCAAAACAACTGATCTTGAGAACAAATCTAGGAGAAACTAAAAGAATTGTTGAACTACCTTAAAGTTATCATCAAAAAAGTATCTGAATACAATGTCATTAGAAATTATTAAGGAAAACTGCCCTAAATGTCTAAAACAAGAGGACAAGGTAGACATAGAAAAAATCTATTCATCACATGAAAAAGATCCCAGGTAGAAAATTGAGAGAAGTCCCATAGCTGAGTTTACAATATTCCCCGTTAGGGCAAAAAATTTTGAAGCAACAAGGAAAAAATAATGCTGTATATAAAAAATAGATTATTATATAATAATTATTATATTTTTTATATAATTTATATAGGTGGTTATTTATATAAGAATAAATTATTATTATATAAATTACATATTATTATATAATTATTATATAAAATAATAATAAAACTTTGGGATAGGGAGAGGAGGGACTTTTAGAGAGATCTGTGGATTTGGATTTGGGGAGAGAAGGTGAAAGGACTTTTAAAGGAATGTTTGAATTAAGACTGGGAATGGAGGGAGAGGTGAATGGACACTTGTAGGGATGGGTGAAGTGGAAGGGTGAAAGGGTTGATAGAGAAGATAACATAATAGGGATAGGGTAAAATCAGAGACAGGGAAGGAAATAGTGAACAAAAATCAGATGGAAGGAAATTCACAAATAGTATAACTTTCCATTTGAATGGAATATTTATAACAGCTTTCTATGTGTTGACAAAAAACTGGAAACTGAAGGCACCCCTACCAGTTGGTCAATGACTGAAAAAGTTGTGATGGAATACTACTGTACCATAAAAAATTATGAGCTAAATGATCATAGAAGGACAAGGAAAACATGCATAAAATAATGAGTGAAGCGAGTAGAACCAAGTGTACACTCTATGCAATAATAGCAACGTTGTTTTAAGAATGACTTTAAGTGAATAAACAACTTAAATATTACAAAATCATTTAAATTAATGTTTTTTTAAACACTAAAGTTTTTCAGGTGTCTGATTTAATTCCATCCCAAATATAGTGAGCCACACAAGGTCAGGAGGCAGATAGCAGATCAAACTGAAAATGGTGCATGTCAAAATTTCCATGATTTTCAGAAGTATGATTGAACCTATGAGTGGACACTGTATTTATATGCTGGGCTACAGAAGGAGATCTAGATTTAAAAAAAATGAAGTTAATGACTCTATGATGAAGGAAACATTAAAATACATTGAAAGACTTTTAAATAGAAAGAATTAAGATGTCTTATATAAAATATAACTGACCTGAAAAATCGAACAATGAGAAATATTTCAAGAATTATTTTATTTCCTTAAGTCTGTGACCACAGAAAGGAGCCTCAACATCTCATTTCAAAAGTCATGGAATAAAATTTCCCAGATGTTTTTAGGACTAGAAGAGAACATGAAAATAAAAAAATTCTAATAGTAACTTCCTGCAATGAATTCACAAATGAAAAACTCCAAGGGACAAAATCCAGAGGGTCGAGGTCTAAGACATCTGTAAACAATTTTCTTCAAATATCCAATAAACAAATTGCCATGCCAACTTCATGTTTAGATTTTAGTAGCTATTGTTTCATACATTAATCTGTGACTTATCTACATGGGGATAATCATTGAACCAATAAGAGCTGATAAAGTAATAAAAAACATTGTTAAGGGAGAAGAGAGGGAGCCCAGGACCTAGTACGGTCTTTACGGATTTGGGGAAATACCAACATTTCAGAGATATATGAATGTTGTTTGCAGGGGGGCTATTGGGAGAATCCAGTTACTTGAATTTATCTAATCTGTTTCTGTCATTAGGTATTCATTCCTTATGTTCATTCTGAGCACCTGATAAAGGGCAGAGGGAAGCTGCTTGAAATATGTCTGTAAGTGGGACAGCACTTAGACCCACTGATAGTCTACCTATCTGATTGAATAAGAGATGTTCCTGTAGAGGCAATATTACAAACATGGCTTTTTATGTCTCCTTTTGCACATTAAAAAATCCAAATAATTAGTTTTAAATATGTACTACCAACATTAAAAATATAAAGAAAGGGGACTTCTGGAGGAGGAGCCAAGATGGTGGCATAGAAGCAGCAGTGTCCCACAGCTCCCACACAGCCACCCTGAATACCCATAAAAATATGATGCTGGACAAATCCTAGGACTCTCAAACTCAAAAAATACAGAAAATACATCTCTCCTGGAAGGCAGCTCGGCAGCAGGGGTTTGTCTCAGCAGGAGGAGAGCTGAGGCCGGCCTACCTTGAAACTGAAACTGCCAGGCCGCACGGCGGTATTAAGGAGCCAAGAGAAGTTGAAGCCAGTCTACAAAGTCTACAAGAGAGAAGAGCTACAGCCTCCAGCAACTCCACTTCTACTAAGGTGTGAAAAATAGGGATTAGAGAAAGGCAGCTGGCAGGAGGGGCTCATCACAGGCTGGAGCTGAGACCAGCTCAGCCTGAAATGCCATGTGGCCCAGCTCCAGGGTGGCCTGGAGGAGCTGAGCCTCCCAAGCCACAGCATGAGTCTACTTCAGAGAAGATCTAAAGCACATGGAGCAATGTGCATAAGCCAGGATTAAAGGTCAGTGAAAGTGAGTGAAGCTTTCAAGCTAAATTTGGGGGAGGAAAAGCAGTTCGACCAATCTACACCCAGGGCAAGGAAGCAGTGGGGCAAGGGCAGAAAGTGCTGTAATGGGTGGATGCCCCCACTGGGCTGCTTCAGAGCCCTTGGCATGTGGATCCCACAGGGGGGGCTGAGTCGATTGACCAGGAGCAAGTGCTCTTGCATTGAGTGGCCTGGATCTGGATCAAGGTCTTGGGTGGTGGTTCTGAGGTGCTCTCTCAGCAATAAAAAGCTAGGGGAGGCTGCAACACCCCTGTAATAGCTCCAGCAGCTGGGAAAACCTCAGCCATTTGGAACAGAGCTTTCCTGCCTGGTACCAGAGTTTCAAAAAGCTAAGAAAAAAACAAAAGAACAAAAACAAACAATTAATTGACTGGTCAACATGAGGAAAAGGAAGCAAAATAAGAACAGCAATAAAACTCTAGAATCTTTTTTGTGGACAAAAAGGATCAAAGCATGGAATGGGAGGAAGATTACACAGTAAGAATTCCCACACCAAATGCTTCCAAGCACTTCAAGAATACCTAGTAGCTATAGATAATCTAAAAAAGGACTTTGAAAAACAAATAAGAGAAGTGGAGGAAAAATTGGAAACAGAAATGAGAATGATGCAAGAAAACCACGAAAAGAGAGTCAACAACCTGACTGAAGAAAACAACACTTTAAAAAATGGATAAAATCAAATGGGAAAAGAGACCCAGAAAGCTAGTGAGGTGAAGAATGCCTTAAAAAGTCAAATTTCCCACATGGAAGAAGAATCTCAAAAGCTTTCTGAAGAGAATAATTCCTTCAGAATTAGAGTGGAGCAAGTGGAAGCTAATGACTTTATGAGAAACCAAGATACTATTAAACAGTTACAAAGAAATGAAAAAATCAAAAGCAATGTGAAATATCTTCTTGAAAAAACCACTGAGCTGAAAATAGATCCAGGAGGGACAATTT
>CM053599.1:174042613-174065674 GCA_028646575.1 Pseudocheirus occidentalis | reverse complement strand
CTGGAGAGAGGAAAGGAAGGATTACTTTACTCTTACTTACTAAGGTTAAGATACAAGCCCCTCCCCTTTTGTTCTTTCTAATGAAACTTGTTTAATAAAACATTTTTATACCTTTTTAGCTTAATATTGATCATGAAAGAATTGTTTTTAATAAGCATTTGTCTAAAACCTACTATGTGTCAGTCACTTCTGTTAAGTTCCTCCCTATCTTTTTTTTTAATTTTTTAAAGTAATCACTCATTTGAATTGCTCAACAACTCTTTGAGACAGGTACTATTATTATAATTATTTTGTAGTTTAAGAAACTGAAGCAGAGATTAAGTGCCTCCTCTTCAGTCACACAGCTACTAGGAATCTGATGCCAGTTTTGAACTCAGGTCTTCCTGATTCCATTCCTTGAGTTCTACCCATTGTACCACCAGGTATCTCTTGGTTTTCCAGCTTACTTTAAGACTCATCTCAAATTCTACCTTTGACAGGAGACCTTTCCCAAAATTAGTTTGCAATTCAGGGCAAGTTAATTCTCATAAACCTTTGTTTTTTACCTTGTAAAACATTCCAAGTTTTCTTTCCTTTATGTAAGCTTTTGCTAAACATTGTGTGAAATTGTCTATTCTTTCCTGGTTCTTGAAATTTTTTTTTTAATACTACAAGTTTTTTTTTCCCCAGAGACTTTGACTTTTGGATTTTGAATATGGAATTATAAGGAGTTTTTATTTGGATTTTTTTCTTTTCAGGAGAGAGCCTATGGAATCTTTCTATTATCATTTTGCTCTCTACTTACTTTTACTTACGCTGAATTTTCTGAATATATTATTATACAATTTCTGGGCCTTCTGGCTTTTATTTGTGCATTTGGGGCATGAAACATTTACTCATGTTTCTCTTTGGATTTCTTGATTGCTATTAAATATACATGCTCTTTTAAAAATCTTTGCCAGAGTATATGAAGAAGACCTAGATTTCTCTATAAATTTTCTCTTCATCATCTTTACTGGAAATCATCCAAATTAATTTATTTTAGCAAATGCTAATCTGGATGACTGCTTCATAATATTATTTGCAGTAGCTAACGTAGAAGGAATAGCTAAGGGGAAGTAGGAACTGATCTTTTACTTTTATGGTGTTGAATTAAATATGAGAGAAGCATGTATTAAATATATGAGAAAAGCCATTAATATTTTAGCCCAGAATAACAATCTTATGTGAACAATCCATGGCACCAAAATTATTTGTGAAGGGAAGTAGTTTTATGAAGAAATTTTGAGTCTCTGTACAGGCAGAAGAATTTCCTGTCTCCTGGGGTTGAGATGATACCTTTGTCTCAGGAATATAACAAGAACCATGGTACTACAGCAGAATAAAATAAGTACTACAGGTGACTATAGTTTCTTCTTCTCTTTTCTATTTGCATTCATGACTTGAACAGAGCTGGATTTGAGGGACAAATAACTGATATGTGAATTGAGGACTGGATACCATGGCTAAAAGTATCCAGAATTTCTAAAGAACCACTCATGAGTACTCTTCTTGGGATGAAACAGTAAGGTAGTTTTCTCCCTCCCTAAGTTCATTTAGCTTTGACAAGGAAGAGGGAAAGCTCCTTCCACTCTCCCCACCCCAACATTTTACTTATTAGTCTTTTACTTGCTCAAAAATTGGTGGAAAATATTTCACAAACACTATGGAAATACTGGGAATGAGAGATATCAGGAAGACATGATGTCTCTTAGTGACTATCTTTGCTCAGATGAAAGAGTGCTTTATTTACTTTCCTTTTAATTTTAATTTTAACTGTAATAAAAAGTTGTGATCACAAACTAAATTCTTGATTCTCTGGATACAAAGGAAAGACAACAAAGAGAATAAATTATCCCAAAGTAGAGGATAAATCCAAATTATACTTCCATTTTATAGGCAAATATTTTATGCCATCTCCTAGATCAGGAGGAATTAAAGTACGAGGTTGAGACAACACTTCTGGGAAAAAGAAAGCAAAAGTAATCACTGCAATTTTGAAGCCAGAAGGATTTCTTGGTAGATATAAAGGGATTCAGGGGCCAAAGTCAAGCTGGTGGAGTAGAAGCACAAACTTGATGTGTACTCCAGCTCCCATCCTTTCTAATACATGTAAAAAATGACTCTAAACAAACTTTAGAGCTAGAGAACCCACAAACTGACAAAGAGAAACAAATCCCCCACTGAAGGAAACCCAACAGGTGGACAGGAAGGGACTATCACAGCAAACTCGGAGTCAAGAGTAGTCCCGCATGAGCTGTGTTTTGGTCCCAGGACAGCCCAGTCCAGCAACAGCCAGAGCAGACTTCAGGAGAGTGAAGCACCAGCAGTTGTGGTGGTTTCCAGACTCCTCAACTCATAAATGCCAAAAAAAGCATAAAAAGTCAGTACTGAACTCCGTTGAATAGATGTGGAAGGAAGAATGTGGTCCAGTCCCTGTCTCCCGAGTGAGAGATGTGGAGGTGGGGTGGCTGTGCCCTGTTGCTGCTTTCAGTGCTCCTGGCCTATAGATCATAGGGGCTCCCAGAAACCATTCAGAGTGTAGTCACTTTTGTTTAACCTGCTTGAATCTGGATAATGGTTCTGGTTGGAGGTCCTAGGGTGTGTGGCCATCATGCCAGAGTTGTGGGGGCTGTAGAGAGCATTCCTTCCCGATAGCCCAGCAATTTTGCACAAAGCTCTCACCATTCTTGAAGCAGAGTTCTTCAGTGTCAAAGAGCTCAAAAGTCAAGTTGACTAGCAACATGAGCAAGCAGAGTATGCACAAACAGACCATTTAATACTTTTGGGGGTATGAAAAGGATCAAGGCATGGAGAAGGAGGAAGAGATATAAGTCAGAATTCCTGCATCAAAAGTCTCCAAGAAAACTTTGAACTAGTTATACTCCATGAAAAAGATCAAGAAGGATTTTGAAAATCAAGTAAGAGAAGTGAAGGAAAAATTGGGAAGAGAAATGAGAATGATGTAAGACAATCAAGAAAAGCAAGTCAATATTCTGCTAAAGGAGAGCCAAAAACACATTGAAGAAAATAAAACCTTAAAAGATAGATTAATTTAAAGGGCAAAAGAGATGCAAAAAGCCAATGAGGAGAACAATGCCTTAAAAACTGAATTTGCAAGGTGAAAAAGCAATTTTAAAAAGTCACTGAAGATAATAACTCCTTAAAATTTAGATTGGAGCTATTTAAAGCTAATGAATTTGTGAAAAATCAAGATAATATAAAAAGATCCAAACAAATGAAATGTGAAGGCAATGTGAAATACCTCATTCGAAAAAAATGACTGACCTTGAAAATGGATGTAGGAAAGATAATATAAAAATTATTGGACTACCTGAAATCCATGATAAAAAAAAGCCTAGACACCGTCTTTCAAGCAATTATCAAGCAAAATGTCCCTGATATTCTAGAACCAGAGGGCAAAATCAAAATTGGAAGAATTCACTGAACACCTCTTGAAAAAGATCTCCAAAAGAAAACCCCTAGGAATATTATGGCCACATTCCAGAGTTTCCAGATGAAGGAGAAAATACTGCAAGCAGTAAGGAAGAAACAATTTGAGTATTGTGGAAACACAACCAGAATGACACGAAACATATCAGCTTCTACATTAAGAGATCAAAGGGCTTGAAATATGACATTCCAGAGATCAAAGGAGCTAAGACTAAAACCAAGAATCTCCTACTCAGCAAAACTGAGTATCATGCTACAGCAGAAAATATGGTCATTCAATAAAATCGAGGATTTATAAGCATTCTTGATTAAAAAAGAGAACTAAAGGGAAAATTTGACTTTCAAATACAAGAAGGAAGAGAAACATGAGAAGGGAAATAGAAAAAGAAATCATAAGGAACTTATTAAAGTTGAACTATTTATATTCCTGCATGGAAAAATAATCATTGTAACTCATAAGACTTTTCTCAGTATGAAGCTCTTTGAAGTACATAAATACATAAATAAATATATATGTAAACACACACACATATACATATATACAGGTATATGTATATGTATACACACATATATACATATATACGTATACATACATACTCACATACATACATATATATAGGAGCATGTGTGTACATGTGTGTGTCAGCATATGTATGTTCATGTATACATAGACAGAATGCACAGGACGAGTGTAATATGAAGATGATATCTAAAAAATTTAGATGATATCTAAAAAATAAAATCAAGAGGTGAGAGAGGAATTTATTGAGAGAAGGAGAAAGGGAAAGATAAGTTAACATAAATTATCTCATATAAAAGAGGCAAGCAAAAACTGTTATAATTGAGGGGAAAAGCAGGATGGTGAAAGAGAATGGGACAAACTTATTCTCAATGAATTTTGCTTAAGGATGGAATAACATAAACATTTAGTTGGGTATCTTTCCCTATAGGAAAATAGGTGGGTAGGGGATAAGACAGAAGATGATAGAAGGGAGGGCAGATTGGGGGAGAGCGTTTTTAGAAGGAAACATTGTTTAAAAGAGAAAATGTCAAAATAGAAAATAGAATAAATAGGAGGAGGAATAGAATGGAGGGAAATCTATTTGGTCATAAACCATATAACAATTACAGAAATTATTTGCTTAACTTCAAATGTACAACCTATATAGAATTGCTTATCTTCCCAGTGGGGGTAGCCGAGGAGAGAAGAAGGGAAGAAATCTTCAACTCAAAGTTTTATAAACAAATGTTTTTTTAAAAATATTGTTTTACATGCAACTGGGAAATAAGATATATAGGCATTAAGATGTATAATTCCATCCTGCCCTACTCTAAAGTTAGTTGGGTGATGGGGGAGAATATAAGGGAGAACAGATCAGGAGATGGGGTATTCAGTAGGCTTGCTATTTTGGAGTGGATGTAGGAGAAAGATGGGGAGAAAAATTATAACTCATAATCTTGTGGACAAAAAAAAATTAGGAAGTGGCTAAATGGTGCAATGAATAGAGTACCAGCCCTGGAGTCAGGAAGACCTGAGTTCAAATCCAGCCTCAGACACAATACAAAAAAACTAGTTTGTTACCTTGGGCAAGTCATTTAACCCCAATTGCCCTACCTTTCTCCCCTCCAAAAAAGCAAAAAACAAAAAAAACTCTTGTGGAAAGAATGTTGAAAATTGAAAAATAAATGCATGTATAAATTTATAAAAAGTGAGAGATTCAGGAAGGCAGGGTCTGCCTTCACATATGTGAAAAACTCCTGAAAAAAAATGACCTGAACTTAAAACTCAAGTAGACCATGCCCTGGTAGATGAATCAAATATTGCAGTCTGAACTTATTTATATTGTTTGACTGTATGCAAAATAGAATTAAATTTGTATCCCACACATGTATGCAATGAAGATACATATCATATATTTGTATATGTGAATATATAAGCTATATATGTCACAGTCATCATTATATTTTCAGTTTTAAACCCCACAATAGTAGTTTGTGCTTTTATCTTTGCCATCTGTGTGCTTATTAACATTATTAGTAGCCTTAGCATAAATTATGTTGATAAAACATGCAAACTATGGAAGCATTTCCAAAAAAAGGCTTCTTAATGCTATCATAAACTACATCAATCAGATATATTAAACTAAAATATAAAGAAGAGACGCAAGTTTCTTTGTCTTTATTCTAAGGTAACTAAGAGCAGCATATTGCAAATTATATGATCTGGGTTCAGTTAAGTATTAGCATAAAAAAAACAGTCTTTCATCTTCTCTTCAAGGTTAGGAAGCTTTTAAATCTAGGGCCTTGATGGATAATATTCATTCTTTAGGTCCTTTCATTTTAACTATGGAGACAGTGAATACCTCATTTTACTTTACTGAAGGTCATTGTATTTGATGCTATTTGATAAATAGATGCTAGCTATGTACCAGTGGCATTGAATGTGAGTGCTTTATGATCATCCTCAAATATCAAGCTGCTCTCAGCATTTCAGGTATTAAGGATTAGTGTTATCAGAACCAGTCTGATGAGAGAGATATTGAAATCACATGGTGAAGTTTATTAAAAGAAAGAAAAAGAAATGTGTTGATATCCTCTGCTCTATTACTTTGTGAGTATAGTGAAAATTTTCAATATTTATATGAAATCACTTAAAGCAAAAATGTATTTATTTAATAACTTCCTGTGAACATAGACCTTCAGTACCATAAATAAATGAATGCTATTGTTGAGTTATTCTTCATTGTCTCTTAGATGATGGAAGAATGGAGACTGGTGAAGTTTCTCTGTATAACTAGCATACAATGTGTAGGCAAAAAGATTGAATCTGGGGCATCAGCAGAAAATCAGGACCAAGTCTAATTTAAAGATTTTTCAAATTACCTCATATGTAATTCCAAGATGAAGCTGGGTACAAATGGTAGGTGCTGATCTGGTTGCACCAAAAATGCACCAGTTTTCCAGGCAGGAGGAGAAACAGAGGAACATCAGTGAGCCACTGGAAATTGGTATGTTGGCATTAAAGGCATAAGAAACAATATTTTGTATCATGAAAGACAAAAGAAAACCAGTTGCTGTGGGATAAAAAAGGTGAAGAAATTATGTTATTTGTAGAATAAATTTTAGAAGTATATACATGAAGCACTAAAACATAGCAATCAATATTTATATGGCTTTAATGACTTACAGTTCATACTGGAAAAGGAAAATAGATGGTATGCTCAGTATTAAGTTATGTAAACAAAAGACTTACCCTTGACTGTAAGCATGGGCAACTTGGCACACAACTGTACTGTGATATAAAATTTAATACTAAAAATATAAAAAAACACAGTGTTTGAGAAAAGCAACAACACCAAAGTATTGACATTACAGTTTTGTTTTGTTACCTTTCCTCATTGCGGAAGATAGAGTTCTGTACTTGGAAGAATTGTTTCCCTTCCTGTCTCAGATAGTTTGCTAGGTTTTTGACCAAAGTTGACCAGCATTTTAATGAAGCTTGATAAAAAAAATAGTACTTCAAAGTGTAGTCAACTAAAGAAGCTTTAATTAAAAAAATCAAAATTCACACTTTCATCTTAATATGCCTGGTCTCTTTTGGAATCTCCATTTTCTTTAAGATTATCACCCACATTACCAGTAGCAGCCGTTCCTATTCCTTTTAGGTAACTTTGCTCTCTTCTCTGCTTAAGACAGCACCTCCCACATTAATAAATGTGTGTGGTTTATGGGCACCTCAAAAATCCCCTACCAAAGAAAAATCAAAAGTGAGAGATATCTTTAAGAAGGAAAAGGAAGTTGTATTCTCTTCCCACACAGGAAGAGGGTGGTCCTCTCCATGGTAGGATTCAAGGAGAGAAGGTATCTTACAAAAGACAGAACAAGAATTTATACTCTCGTGCAGTCAAGACCCCTTCCCCTCTTACTCAAATGTTAAATGGGTAACTTACTTTGAAGGTGCATTTTTAGATTTGGATCCTGACAAATTATCATACAGGTCTTCTTTATGGCTTATCTTCTCTGATCCCCAGTTTCTTTCTTTATAAAATGGAGATAATAATTTCTGTTTTGCAGAGTTGTCAAGTGAGGTTTTTCTAAGATGTTTTACAAATTTTAAAGTGCCAAGTGTCAATTATTACTGCTAGCAAGAGTGAGAAAGCTAAGAGGACTTCCTATGATGACTTTACTCTTTCTGTCATGATAAGCAAAGATATTATACTTTCTCTAAAAAAATGAAGAGATCCTGATCACAGTGAAGTTTTGTACATATATTTTTTTCTAATTTTCCACAGGCACCTTCCTAGGAAAAAATTAAAAGTAACTGACAACACATCACAAGGAATGAGACAACCTCCTGATTTATTTGACATTTCATCACCAGCCATTCAGAACATCTCTATGCAATAGAGGGTAGTGACCAGGCATTCTGGAATATTTACTCAAATCATTTCTATATTCTGCCTAAAAAAAATAATTCAATTTATTTCAGGGATTTTAAAATGCATATTAAATAAAATATTTTACAGTTTATTCTTAAAGGTTTTTTTTGAGCCAGGTTTAAAATTTTATTTTTTCCCATCATTATCAATTGGGCTTCCTTAACCTTAAATGACATGAAAATTTCACAATTTTCATTACACTCATTTTGTTTTAAGGAACCAAGAAATGTCTTTTAAAAATTATTTTATTTATTTTCTTGTTTACATCAGTGATTTCCACAAGATTTTGAGTTACACATTTTCTCCCCATCTTTGCCCTATCCAAAACCCCCCAAAAGCAACCCCATTGTAAAGTCCTTCTCCCAATCTGCTCTCTCCTAAGTCCTCCTCCATCTCCCCTCTAACTTTCTGGTAGGGCAAGATGTGTCTCCCTAACCCAGTGCCTGTATATCTTAATTCTCAGTTGCAAGTAGTTAATAATAATAATGATGATGATAATAATAATAATAATAATAATAACAATAATAATAATAATATAATTTTTAACATTTGATAATAAAACTTTAAATTCTAGATTCTTTTGGTTCCTCCCTCATCACAGACCCCCACTGGAAGGACAAGCAATTCAATACAGGCTGTACATGTGTAATTATGCAGGACATCTCCACAGTAGACATACTGTGAGAGACTGATTATATGTCCCTCCTTCCTATCCCACCCCCTTCCTTGTTCTATTCTCTGCCCTGTACCTGTCCCTTTACAAAAATGTGTGATTCCAGAAGCCCTGCACCCCACCCTGCCCTACCCTCCATCATCCCAAATTTCATCCCCATTCCCCCTACTCTCTTGTGTGGCAAGATACACAGTTTAGAGTTTATATCCTTCCTTTCCTAAACCAAATTCAATGAGAGTAAAGTTGACCCCTTCCCTTTTTCCTTCCTATTCTTCCCCTCCATTGTAACAGTTATCCCTTGCCTCTTCTATATGTAATGATTAACCCCATTCTCTTTCTCCCTGTCTCCTCTCATTCTAATCCTCTCCCACCTCAGAATTCCACCTTTTATACTATCATCCCTTCCTATTCATTTGTTCCTGTGCCCTCTATGAACTCGTATATGAACATACTCAGATATGTATTTATATATACCCTCTTATATACACATATGTGTAGGCATACATATATATTCATTTGTATTCCCTTCATATATCTTCATACTGAGAAAAGTTTCCTAAGTTACTATTGTCATGTTTCCATATTGGCATGTAAATAGTTCAATTTTGATTAGTTCCTAAAGATTTCTTTACCATGTTCACCTTCTCATGCTTGTCGTGTTTAAAAATCAAATTTTCTGTCCAGTTCTGGTTTTTTCAGCAAGAATACTTGAAAGTATTCCACCTCACTGAATGACAATATTTTCTCCTGCAACATTATACCCAATTTTTCATGGGTAGGTGATTCTTGGTTTTAGTACTTGCTCGATTGATCTCAGGAATATCATATTCCAGGCCCTTTTATCCCTCAATGTAGAAGTTTCCAGATCCTGAGTTACCCTAATTGTGTTTCCACACTATTCAAATTGCTTCTTCTTGTCAGCCTGTAATATTTTCTCCTTTATCTGTGGACTCCAGAACCTGGCTATAACATTTCTAGGACTTTTCTTTTGGAGATCTTTTTCAAGAGGTGATAGGTGAATTCTTTCAAGTTCTATTTTGCCCTCTGGTTCTAAAATATAAGGGCGTTTATATTTTTCTTGCCCAAGAAATTATATTTATTTCTTCTATATTTCTTGCCCAAGAAATTGAATAGGATTTCTTGAATCATGCTTTCTAAGTACTTCTTTTGATCACGGCTTTCAAGTACTCCAATAATTTTTAAATTGTCTCTCCTGGATCTGGTTTCCAGGTCAGTGGTTTTTTTAAAAGAGATATTTCACATTGACTTCTATGTGTTCATTTGTTTGGATCTCTTTAATAGTACCTTGATGTCTCATAAAGTCATTCTCTCCTATTTTCTCCACTCTAATTCTGAAGGAATTATTCTCTTTAGAACTCTTTTGAGATTCTTTTTCCGTCTGGAAAATTTGACTTTTTAAGGCATTCTTCTCCTCATTGGCTTTTAGAGCCTCTTTTGCCATTTGAGTTAATCTGTTTTTTAAGGTGTTATTTTCTTCAGTCAGGTTCTTGACTCTCTTTTCATGATTTTCTTGCATCATTCTCATTTTTCTTTCCAATTTTTCCTCCACTTCGCTTATTTGGTTTTCAAAGTCCTTTTTAAGCTGATCTATGGCTTGTAGGCCATCTCCATGTTTCTTGGAAGCTTTTGGTGTGGGAGTTCTGTCTGTGTTGTCTTCCTCCTGTTCCATGCTTTGATCCTTTTTGTCCCCAAAAAAGGATTCTAGAGTTTTGTTGCTGTTCTTAATTTGCTTCCTTTTCCTGTCCATGTTTCTAGTGAATTATTTGTCTTTTTAGCTCTGTGGAACTCTGCTTCCCGAGGGGAAAACTCTATCCAAAATCACTGTGGTTTTCACAGCTGCTGGAGCTATTAAGGGTCTGCTGCAGCCCCCACCAACTTTGGCTCACAGAAAACACACTGCAGGACCCTCACCCAAGACCATGATTCAGATCCAGGCTGCTGAATGCAAGAGCACTTAGCCTCTCAATGATCAGTTGGCTATGCCTGCAGTCTGCAGGCTGGAAGCTCTGAAGCAGCTACCTGAAGGCCACAAGGCCACTTTTTCTACTGCTTCCTTGCCCTGGGGGCAGTTTCACCTAACTGCTTTTCTTCCCCAAGTTTAGCTGAATTTTACTGACCTTTCACTTAGTCCTTATTTCTTCTGGCTGGATAAATCTAGATACTACCACAGATGCCCCTGATTCACTTTCCTGAAGACTCCAGCTGTGGCTCCCCCTAACTACCATGGGCCCAAGCCGTGGTTTCAGGCTGGGCTGGCTTCAGCTCCTAGCCTGCTGTGGTCATCCCTTTGTGCTGATCTGCCTTCAATGAGAGATGTGTTTTCTGTTTTTTTGTGAGTTTTGGAGCCCTAAAATTTGTTTAGAATCATATTTTATGGGTATTTGGGGTGGCTATGTTGGAGCTGTGAAACCTTGCTGCTTCTACACCACCATCTTGGCTCCACCCCAAGAAATGTCTTAATCTGTAAAGTATTATAGGCCTGCTTTTCTCTATCCATAAAACTACTTAAATATACAGTAGCAATTAGAGTATTATCATGAGATATCATTCTCATACAACTCACCAGCCCGAATGGTTGAAGAGAAGAATCCAAGGAATTCCAAAATAATAATGGCAACCAGGAAAAAAATAACTCCACTTAAAGGTATTCCCAGATTCCTTTTATCTTTCTGCATTGCACTATATTTACCTCAAGCAAAGCTCTTAGAATCTTCTATTTAAAGGGAGTATATAAAATCACTCCCAAATTCCTCAAATTACATTATTATCTAAGGAGTTACAATGACTTCTTTAAAGCTTTATTAACATTAAGAGGCAAAGCTAAGATTTGAATCTGCCTCTTCTACCATTAAATCTAGTTTTATTTCAATTCAGCCACTTGTTCAGGGACGAATTCTCATATGTTGTAGAAATGGAGGGAGCTTCAGAAATATTTTTATTGTTTTTTAACATCATTTACAGATGGACACAGACCAAAAGTGTTACTGTTGGAGGAACTTTTCCCCTAGATAGAATAGTATAGACTGGAAAGTCTATAGTAGGACTAATCACAACGTTCTGCCATGCCAATAAGACACACAAATCTTGGGCAGATGGATGAACAGAATGTGAATTTCAAAAATGATAAAATTTTGCAAAATTTCTTTGGATCACAATAGTTCCCTGGGGCCATGGCTCTGAGTGAATATCACATCTGCCAACCACAAAGAGAGACTATGCTTCAAAAATTAAATATAGTATACCAGAAAAAGTTATCTTTGATCAAAATAATGTCAGTGGAAAGGTATTTCTTCTTCCGGCTTTTATTGTCTGACTTGTATTTGGTTGTCCAGGAGAGAAGAGTGAAGAAAAGTAGTATCAGCTGTAGGACTGCCTGGAGGGAACTGCTTTGCATATATATATATTCATTCTATATCTTCTACTTCCTTCCTCTCTCTCTCTTTTTCCTTCTCTCACTCTCTTTTTTCACTTGCAATTACATAATGGGAATAATTCTGTTGCCCCCATTGTATTTGGAAGAGCCTGTGATTTCCTTGTGTAAAAACACCTTCTCACAGTCCAGACTGACAATACTTCTGCAATTTATAGTCTTTGAAATGCTATAGTCCCTGAGATGCTGAGAGGTGAAGTGACTCCAGATTCAAATAGTATATGTCATAAGTAGGACTTGAAACCATGTTACACTGATTCCCAGGTAAATCTGATCTTCTCTTCACTATGCTACATCCATCAATTTCAGCAGCAATTTTATCTTTCAATACTGTTATACTATTAGATAGGAAGTTCCATAAGGGCAAGGATAATGTCTCATTTAAGCTTTGTTTCACTTTTAACACATGAGAAATGTTGCAGAGTAAAAACTTAAAATATATCCTGAATAAATTAATCCAGGTTTTTTATGTGTATGTCAACATTAATAGAGAAGTTAGCCACTACATACTTAATTATTACTTTATGATAAAAAAGGAAAGTTGATATGTATAGCTACTTCTAGAGCAATAAGGAATGAGGTCCACTTGTAGACTATTGAGAAGAAATGAATAGTTTAGAATATCATGATTTAGAATACCAAATTTTCAGACAGTCCATATTAACTGTGTTAATTTCAGGGCATCACCATCTACCTCCAACCACACACCAAGCAACTTTAACTACTTTTTTATCCCAGTTTCCCTAATTTTTACAGAAGATAAGCAGGTTATTTCTAGGACAAAAAGCTAATCAATAAACATTTAATATGTAGCTACTCTATGAATTTTTCTTTTACTTGTTTGTCTAAGTCCAGAATTTGTAAGAACTTCTCTCAGCTACAACCATCATACTTCTCAGTAGTTTGGTTACTTGATTTCATTTCACTAAAGAATGAAAGTGTTTCCCAGTTCACCAGGTATTATTTTTATTTATTGTTTATCATTATTATTTTTCCTTCCATTTCCACTTCAGTGCATGTAAGAAAAACAATGGGGAAAATACTTTTTTAAAAACTATTTTAGTCTCATATTATGTTTCATTACTAGAAAATAATCTTAATTTAATAAAATATACCTTTAAAATATTACCACTCTTTGTATGTTTAATAACTAAAAATTGTTTGCATAAATCTCTATAGCACATTGTTACTTTCTTAATAGTCCCACTCTGGTCACCAGAAATCAATGATCAATTCAACTACAGTTTAATAATTCCACTCATTAAGCACCTTAATCACTTGTAACTTTATGAGAGAACAGTCATTTAAGAAGGGCAGTAATTGTTTCTATAATATGTTCCTTTCCATTGTGATGTTTATTAGGTTAGCCATGACTAGACGCTTTCGACATAGATTTAATGTATGAATGCCAAATATAAACCATTGTTTGCTCCTCAAAAGTCAACAAATGAACCTCATTCCTATATATAGCTCTATAAGTAGCTAAATATATCAACTTTTCTTCTTATCATATAGTGACTAACTGCTCCATTAATTTATTAATGACTTGGTAGTTTGCAAACTTACACAGAAATGAAAGAAAACACATCTATTACAGCAGAAGAGATTATTTGAGTGGAAATTACTTAGTTTATAAAGTGATTTACCTACTACATGACAAGGTTTTTCATTTTAAGAATCTAGGTTTTCTCCTTACTTTCCTTCAAAATACACTTCATAGCCTCGCTTAATACATAAGACCAAAAAAGATCTCTTTACTCCTTTTTCTTCTTCACCAGGGTTTCTCCTGGTTGAAGGGGGAAAATCACATAGCAGCAACTTATTGAGTTATTTTTTCCTTCATAATGTGTAGTAAGGCAGAGAGCTGGGCCAATTACCAATTCTCTATTCTCATGAATTTGTCAGGTTTTTTTTGCCTGCATAAAGATTGCCTACTTACATCAGTTCTATACAAGTCCTTCTGAATAGGACAAGATAAGATACACCCTTTCAAATGTCTTGATTTGTGTCAAGGTATCCCAGCCACATAGATAGATGGATAGATAGATAGATAGATAGATAGATAGATAGATAGATAGATAGATAGATAGATAGGTAGATAGATAGATAGACAGACAGATAGATATGTAGGTAGATATAGTGAGTGAGTAAGTGAGTGAGTAAATGAGTGAGTGAGTGAGTGAGTGACTATTAAGTAACCACTTACTATGTGCCTTTTAGTACTGTGCTATAAAAGCAAGATGTTTCTTACTCCAAGAAAACATAAAAATGAAATTAATATGGGGTGGGTGAAGACTAAAGAAGGCTATCCAACAGGCAAGGCAGCTGATATGGAGGTAAAGAAGAGTGGAGAGGACAGCAAGAGTGAAATGAACATCTGGACTTGGGTGTCTCACAACATGCTTGTTATAGGCAGGAACTCAGCAATCATCAGGTCATCTACAAGGCTGAGTCATCCTTAGATACTCAAGGCAGCTACTGTCAAGGTAGAACAAATGGGTGAATGATCTATAAATGATGTTAAGTGTGCAAAAGAATAAAATTAAATTGAAAGAAATGTATTTTCCCCAATTATAAATAAGCATTTAATTTTCTGGAATGGAAAGGCAGCAATATATCCATTTGATAATTAATAAGTAATAAATGATTTTTTCTGCTTTTTTTCTGATTTGGTAAAACTACATATAGCATGTAGGTAGTCCAAAAAACATGGTGGTTGTTATCCTTCATTCTCTAAGAAGACCAAAATGATATCATTTTGCTTGAGCAAAGTTTCAGTGTGTCTGCCTGTGACTGGTCACAACAATATGAACTTGGAAAGTTCTACCAGAGAGGTCAGGTACAAATAGTCGGTTACAACTTTGGGGTGGATTCTTGAACTATTTCATTTCTGCTTTGCTCATAGATCACAACATCTCTAATCTGGGCATGCCATGCTGAGCTATCCTGTGCCACTATCTCCCAAGTCACACAAGCAATTCAAAAGTTCTTAAAAGTGACCTTGAGAGTGTCTTTGAGTTACTTCTTCTGAATACCATGTGAATGCTTTCCCTAGGTGAGTTCTCCATAAAATATTCTTTTTGGCAAATGTACATTTTGCATTCAAAGAACATGACCAGCCTATTGGAGTTGCACTCTCTGAAGCAGAGTTTAAATTCATGGCAATTTAGTCCAAGAAAGTACTTGAGTGTCTGGCACTTTATCCTACTATGTGATCTTCATAATCTTCCTAAGATAATTCAAATGTAAGTGATTCAGTTTCCTGGCATGACACTGGTATTCTGTCCATTTTCCACAGCCATACAATAATGAAGTTATCACAATGACTGTTGATCTTCAATTTGATAGTCAGTCTAATAACTCTTCTCTCACACTTTCCTTTGGAGTCTCCCAAACACTGAGCTAGTTCTGTCAATGCGTGCATTAACCTCATATCAATGTGTACATCCCTGGAAAGTATACTATCAAGATAAGTGAACTTATCCTCGGCATTCAAAACTTCTACATTTGCTGTAATTGATGGTTCAACATATGGATGATGTGGTGGTGGCTGATGAAGCATTTGTGTTGTCTTAGTGTTACTTGTTAGGCCAAAATTAGCACAAGCTGCAGAGAATAGATGCATACTTCTTTTTACATCTCAGTTTCAGAGGTTGCATTGAATGTACAGTCATCTGCAAATAGAAAATCATGTACCAACACTTCCTTAACTTTGGTCTTGGCTTGAAGCCTTTTCAATTTGAAGAATTTAGCATCAGTGTGGTAATTGAACTCAATAGCATGTTCACTCTCTTGCCAAATGTCCAAAAATACAATGGATCTTTAGTTATTGAAAGACACACACATACATATATGCATAACCACAAAAATACCCACAAGTACACATACATACACACAAAAACAAACCATTAATCAGTACTTTATAAACCTATATTAACAATGGCTAGATAAAGCCATAAAATTGCACATATGTTTCCAAATACCCAATGCCAATTGAGGAGAAAATACTTCAGGTGTCTCTTACAAAACTATTTCAGCTAAGGAGATAGTAATTGAAAACAAACAAAAATAATAATAATTAAAGAAAGAAAGAGCATTTAATGAGAAATTCAAAGCACCTAAAAAAAATAGTAGTGAGGAAGCAGTGTACCATTTATAAGTGTTATCTACAATGCTAAGCAAAATGCCCATGGTCATTTTTGAAATGTAAAATGAATCAACTCTGGTGTTATAAGATACAAAACAACTTGATTAAGCTTTTGGAAGTATCAGTGTTCAGAAGAATTTTCATGAGATGATGCCATTAACTAAAAGAAATTAGAATGAAATGATATCATTATTATTCATAAATTCAATTTCTAAAGTAAGAAAATTCAAAGAGGATCTTTCCTGCAAAAATAGGAAGAATTCTCAACAGAAGAGGTGTTCTTACCTTTTATGAATCCTCTAACATCCGTGCCATTTATCTAATATTGATGTCTGTATTTCAATTTAATGAAATTAATGTATAAAAAAATCAGTATTTTAAATCTACGTTTGTTCATTCCTCCAGTCATTCATTCAACGACAATTTTTTTAAAAATATCAAAAACATGTAGAGCAGTGTGAAATATAGTACCATGCAAAAATAAGATCTGGAATTTAAAACAAATATCCTCCTTGTAATTGATGATCGAATGTAAAAACTAGATGACAAAAACAATTACAGAACTATGGCTGTTAAATCTTTCCTAATAACCACAAGTGCGGTATTATGATGAAAAATTTATTAACAAATATCATTTTAATAAGAATAATGATGTTGACAATGTAGTACTTTAACATTTACAACTAGCTTTACATGTTATATCAATATTGAACTAGGTGAATTGGTATGAGAGAAGGGGGAATCATCTTTATGGATATTTGATGAAAGTAAATTAAGATAATTATTACTTCTGTCTGTGTATATGGTTATTGATTATAAATCACAAAATTTGTTACTAAACACATAATAAAAATCAGTGTGGCATAGTAGAGTCCTAGTGAAGAAAGCAAGGCTAATATTTCATCTGTAATACCAAATTATATATCTGAAGGTATAATCTTTAAGACTCTGCCATAACATCTGTGAGATGAATGTGATACTTATAGATCTTATTCTGTTGCATTTGTGAGGATTAGATAAAATTATATATTTATATTATAATATATTATTTTATTTTATAAATATAAGTTAAATTGTACATGGACACAGAGGTTATATACACATATACATGCATATATGATATGTATACATGCACACATATAAATGTCTACACATATATATGTATGATTTGAAACAGACACATATAAGATGGCAAAAATAGTGTAAAAACCAAATAAATTCCAACTGATATTGAATTTAGTTTTCTATTGAAGCATAGTACAATGTTATTTTAAGAATTGTAACAAAAAACTATAATAGAGTTTTAATATGTCATTACATATACACACACACACACACTTATACATATGAACATATATGTATGTACCTGTACACTCGTACGCATACACGTACGTTTGTATGCATGTGTACACATACATGTGTGCATATGTATGTGCATGTGTACACATACATGTGTGCATATGTATGTGCATGTGTGTATGTATATGGTATATCTGAAAGACAACAGAACCAGAGAATCAAAAAGGTGATTATATTATGAAATTGAGAAAAAACAAAACAATGGTTTCTTCCAGGAAATGATGGGAGGGGTGGATGGGTAAGACAAATAAGTAACTTTTTCAATTAAAATAGTTTTCTTTAACTTTTGTATAATATCTGTATTTTGAAGGCTAATGATTTTATTGTCAGGAATTGAATAGTGGGTTTATGGTACTAATAAAGGAAGAGCTGGATGCTACATTTTCCTTCAGAAAAACAATGAACCAGTATCAATGAGTATTTACTCTCTGTTGAGTATGATTTTACACACTGTGTAGTTAAGAAAAAAAAATTCTAAACTACTTATGAATAGGAGGGTTTATTTTTCAAAAGGTAGAACATATGTGTATGTGTATGAATATGTGTATATGTCTGTGTATGTGTTTGTACCGTAGCACTCTTCCTTATACAGAATGGATACTTCATAAGTGGTTATGAAATATAATTGATTTAGTATAATTAGTTTTGATATTTAAATTAAAAAATAATTTAGGACAATATTTTCTGGGTTTATTAGAATTTAGTAAAACATACCAACTTTTCCTACAAAAGTTTAAAATTTAGTATAGGAATGTTCTTTTTGTTTGTTTTGTTTTTTATGGGTGATATTCTAATTTTTACCATAGAGGATAAACAGAAGAATTTAATGTATATTTATTTACCCTCTACTCAAACCTTAAATGAATAATGACTTTCCTGGGTAATATCTTTTCCACACTTTTCCTAATGTATATTTTGAGGCTATAATACTTTTTTGCCCAATTCACAAAATAATTATCATGGATAAAAATGTTTAGTTTCATTCAGTAGAAGGACGTGCTGCTGTTTCAATAAATACATTCTACTTTTTCTGCCTCTGGGACCAAATATCTATGGTTCTCAGAAATAATTTGCACTTGAGGACAATATTATTTACTTATGTTTTATTTTTATTTTTAGAAAGTACTCAATTTCTGATGACAGATGTAGGCATGTTTTTATTTTGAAATTTTCAATCAGAAAACATTTTTATAATATTCAAATATTAAACAATTATTTTATGGTCCCCAAATAGATCTTTTTTGGAAATTTTTGAAAGTAAAAAATGCATCAAATAACTCACTTAAAATAATGAGTTGATTTAATGAATAGATCCACAGCCTAAGCAAACATCTTAGCAATACCATCATTCAGTGAAACGCATTTATTTAAATATTTGATTAGTATTTAACCCAGTTCATAATGTGCTTTAGCAATATTGAGATAATGTGCATAATAGGCCTAGAATATAGCCTTGGGGCACAGAGTACTATATTAAAATTCCAACACCCAGCCACAAAGAGGAGTAGAAGATGATCTTGGGCTTTTGCAACTCCTTTCCAAATTGGGAAGCTTAAGGATAATTAATGAGGGACTTAGAGGCATATAGAAAGAATAAACAAATAGCCACTCTGTAAATAAAACTTATCCCATGTGTAAGCTCTAGGTTAACTTTTGCTCTCTTTTGCACCCACTGTATAATTAAACCATCTTTGCAGAATTTAGAACTATATTGGCATATAGTTCAATCCCAGGCTAAGCAATTTTAAATTAATCTTGCAAAAAAATTACCTGGATGGCATTTTCTCTGAAGGATCTTGAACACTATCACTTTATTGGCATAGATATGTGATTTTATGTTACATGGAACATTTACAACCACAACAATAAGCAGTTATATGGCATTTTAAGGTTTGTAAAGTCACATATATGAGTAGAAAATATGCATATTTGTAGATATATATGTATGTAAATCTCACACATACTATTCACCTTATCTCATAGTTGGAATTTTATTATTCTTACTTGCCCTATGAGTTTATGGAATCTTTAGAAATAAGTTACCATATTCCCCAAGGTAAAGACACAGCTTAAAATGTGACTGTTTTGATGCAGAATCCCATTTCCTATTATAAACACAATAGTTATTGAATTTGCTGATACACTAAAAATTCACCTAGGATTCAAACTAAAATTCCATTTTCCAGCATCTTCATAATGACTTAAAGAAAGAGAAAAAATACAACTACTGAATTCAAAGGATTTTTTTTTACTATTTAAGAAGGACTTCAAATAAGAATGAAACCCATCAAATGTTATATGAGCATCCTTAACTACTTAATAATTGACTATTTTTATTTTTTATTTCTTTATTTTAAAGAAAATTAGGGGTAAAATATAACATTTTTGACTTAGTAAATGGTTATTGTAACTATTGTGGGGAGGAAAGTAAGGAAAAAGAGGACCATAATTTAAACACAGAATATCTCTTAGTTTGAATTTTTTCTGAACCATAGATTGACCTAGTAATCTGAAATATGTCATAATTTCCATGCTGGGAAAGTTTTTTGAATAGAGAAAAAAAACTGGTCCAAGATGAAAATAAATATGCTCACAAGAATGCAATAAGAAAAGATAAAACAACTTTTGCTAAATTTAGCAGTGATGGCATTATTTTAAAGGACTGTAGGAACTTTTTACCCCCCTTACATTACAGAAACAGACAAAAAAGAGTCTCATATTGTAAGAAAAGATCTTTAGATTTACAAAGGAGGTTTTTTTTTGCAATCTGTCAGAATAAACCAAAAAAGGTAGAGAAGGAGAATAATGTATAAGTTCTAAAAGCATGGATAAATGATTACTTCATATAAATTCTGAGACCTAGCTACAGTGTAATACTTTTGAGAACATAGGAAATATTTTTACCTGCCTAGGTTTAGCATAATGACTGGCACATGGTAAGTATTTAATAAATGATATTTACTTATAGAATATTCAAAACTGTACAGGGTGATGAAGATTAGCCAAATTAATCTATTTAAATTACTTACCATCTTTTTCCTATGACTAAAATTCAATAACCCTTGGCATACTTTGTTGTAAATGTCTAATTATTTCCAGATTTGTTTTTTATTGACTTCCCTACCTCTATTTCAGACTTCCACAGGTTTGCAGTAGGTAAGGGCCAACATTAAAGGAGGTTAAACTTCCTTGGGCTCCAATAGGTTAGGCAAGAAACAGGCTGAACAGTGGGAAACCATACATTTTTCACATGCCATCACAAATCCAATATTCTGTATGTTCCTCAGCCTTGCTCTATTTGCTATACATTCATCTATGCTACTCTGTAGATAATATGCTCTTAGAGGGGAGATATTCGTTTTATCTGTATAAGTTACTTTGTAGTACATAAGCTTCAAAATTTGTTGCACAGCAATTGGTTGATGATAAAACAAGGTAGCATATTTGTAGTAAATCACAGGGCATTGTCTAGTTCTCCCTAGTCAGGGAAAACAAACTAATTGTGAAGGGAAACTTGTCATTGTCTCATGGCTCACAAGAAGCAGTGCAGTTAGTAAAACTGATCCTAATTTAGAAGTATTTCCTTATCCAACAATTCCAAATGAGCTCAACTTCTGTATATAATGTATACTCTGGTTTCCAACAAAGTTGCCATTAAAGACCTGAGGAATCAAAAAGATTTATAATCTGCTCTCCAGAACAGCTACCTCGTTTTCTTTAGCCCTTCAAGTTAATTGCCATTATTTCTTAAAAATACAGGTCCTTATTACAAAATCCAACATATTCATTATTAAGCTCAAACAGAAACTTGATAGAACTCTAATGGATAGCAAGAGTTAATGTATCTTATAGTATCTCACAATTTACAGCCCAAGAGTCATTCAGGCATTGGGAAAATATGACTCAATTTGTGGGGCACAGCTCATTGTGCCATCAATCCTATTTTCAACATCTATTGCAGGATATTCATGGTTGAATATGTGCATTTATGTAGCTTTGCTCTATTTCAGCAGTATAAAGACTTATGAATGCAGTATTTCTCCTAAAGGTTGAGGTTTCTTTTGGTGACCTAATTATAGCAAGGAAGGACAGTAAAGCAGGGAAGAGAAGCAAGACTAATGATAAACTCTAAAAATGAGTCATCTAGAGAGTATAACTAGCAATTTGTGAAATGGTATATGAGGGAGATCTAATTGGAGTGTTCTGATTTGTAAGTGGTATTCTGTGGATAATAACTGAATTACTGTCCTTTTTAAAGCTATACTCAGAAGATTGGTCAAGGAAGTATAAATGGATACAAGTGAAAAGGACATAATAATTGTGAAAGAAATGCAGAGTTGTTTTTTTTCTTTTTAGCATGAAAATTGTAAGTCACTTCAATAGTCTAAAATTATTTCTACTCATACATAGACAGAATAGTAACCTAGCATAGTACTAACTCAGGAAGGAAACTGGATAATACTTCATTTTTGAATTAGACAATTTACTTTTGGCAAATTGTGAAGGTGAAAGCATTGTCTGATTGGAAGTTTCCTTCCTTTCTCAGGCTCATCCTGACCCCTATTCCTCATTCTTATCTTTTTCACCTTTTAAAAATCCCAATTTGAGAAAACTCATTCAGTTTTCCACATCTACTCTGAAAAATGTTCATAAATTTTCTGAGTTTTTTTTTATACAGAAACATCAAAGTCCTCCTACTTCCACTGTAACAGATTTCTATGGAGATTACTTCAAAACACAATGTTACCTAAAGTCAGAATTATACCTGATATCCAGTAATGTTCCACTTGTGAAATGGCATATTGCAAGTTCAGACAATCAACACAATAATTCCTGAATTTTATCATTTGTTGCTTTATGAGGTACAAATGCTCACAATGAAAATTTAACAATTGATTCATGAGCCCAGCATTGTCTCAAAAGTGTAGAGGTGACTTTGATTTCTCAAAGGTTAACTTAGCAGCAGAGTAAAAGCTTTGGTAATTTCAATCTATTTGGGAATAAAAGTTTGCCAATAGACTATCAATCCACAAAGACCAACTTTATCACCAAAAAAGTTGGTCACAAGTGATCATGTAGTTTTAATATAGTCATTTAATATGGATTTGATCAACAATAAGTACAATAAGAAGCAATGCCAATGAAGTTGGAGTTGTATCAAAATATCGCTATCACAATGTTTAACTCAAAAGTATTCTCTATTTTTTTCATATATGTTACTACATTTTCTTTACTACACTGTTCATTAATGTCTTGGACTATGTTTCTTTTTAATTAGTATTTCTATACCTAAAAAACATGTTGGTGCTAATAGATGTGTTTTTTTAATCCTATTACTTTATATGTTAGTACACAAATTATTAAGTTGATTTTATTTATTTACAAGTAAAATCAGAGAAGCTGAGGTCTTTTAGTTTTATATCATTGGCATTCCAGGATATATCCACCACCAGCAGAAGTTAACCCTCTCTTGTGTCAAAGAAGAATATTTAATAATAAAAATATATTTAAATAAGTAAAA
>CM053599.1:174025679-174042113 GCA_028646575.1 Pseudocheirus occidentalis | reverse complement strand
TGCTTCCATGGAGGAAAGCTCTGTTCCAAAGTTCTGGGGTTTTCACAGCTGCTGGAGCTATTAGCGGGCTGCTGCACCTCCCACCAGCTTTGGCTCACTGAAAATGCACCCCAGGACCACCATCCAAGACCACAATATAGATCCAGGCTGCTCAACACAAGAGCACTTAGCATCTGAATGATTGCTTGGCCCCCTGTACACTCTGCAGGCCAGGAGCTCTGAAGGAACTACATAAAGGCAGTAGAGCTGCTGTTTCTGCCACTTCCTTGCCCTGTGGGCAGTTTGGCTGTAGGGCTTTTCTTCCCCAAATTTAGCTGAATTCCACTGACTTTTTTCTTAGTCCTTATTTCTTTTGCTTGATAAATCTGTAAACTGCCACAGCTGCTGCTGATTCACTCACCTGAAGACTCCAGCTGCAGGCCCTCCTGACCACCCTGGGGCCAGTCTGTGGTTTCAAGCTGGGCTGGTTTCACTCCCAACCTGCTTCAACGAGCCCTTTGTGCCGAGCTGCCTTCAACAGAAGATGCATTTTCTGTATTTTTGTGAATTTCAGAGCCCTCAAATTTGTTCAGAGTCATATTTTATGGGCATTTGAGATGGCTATATCGGAGCTGCAAAACCTTCTCACTTCTACACAGCCATCTTGGCTCCGCCCTCTACTTGTCTTAGTAAATGGAATACCTCCAAGATAATTTGTCTGATTGATAAGCTTGAGATGATAAACTATTTTTAGAAGAAGGAAACCCTTTGAGCTCATGGATATTTTCAACTCATTTTGGCATCTCTTTCAAAGACATAGCATAGCATAACAGATTATCCTAGGTTTTGAACCAGTTGTTGTGTTTTTTTTGGGGGGGGGATGTGAAGGGCTTTGCATGCACTTATTCTCTCCAAAGGACCTATCAATGTCTACTTTTAGGACTTGAGCACACATGTCCAAGAAGGAAATTAAGGACCAAATTATGTCTGAACCCCTGCCTTCTAAAAGAGAGGACACTTACACTAGACAACATGTTCTCAAAATCTAGATTGTGAATTGTTAAAATAACATAGACAATCTTAAAATTATGTGCTTCAAATTTGCATGAACCTAGATTACCTATACATTTTGCTAATATTGTCCCAGGCACACATACACACACACACACATTCCTTCAGAGTGTGTCCCTCACTGACCCCTACCCCCACCCCACCCAAAGTGGCTACTCTCTCAGGCTCTGTAAATTCTGGACCTGCACTCTTAATAACACTATTTTTCATGAACCTCAACTTGTGTCCTTACCATTAATAATCAACTAGTAGAAAAAAATAGCTCATATTGGATATATTTATTAAAATCATGCAGTAAGAAGTACAAAATTACCCCCAACAATATGCCTCTGTCACACTGTCCAATAAATATATATTAGAAGACTGGGTTTAAATTTAGAAAGCAGTGTAATATATGTAGGATTCAAATATATCAAAGGCAACTCACAGTTCCTGGTTCTATACTAAGGCCTGGAAGACCTTTCTTTTTCTATAGATTTCTCATACAAATCTCCTTGTTTATAGCATTTTTGTTCTTTGAGTTAACCAGGTGCACTCCCAAAGGTTAAACTTCATCATCAAACTACACTCTTCTTTGCTAGGAGTCATATGCTTTGAAACTGCTTTTCCTCTCAGCTAACTCTGTGTGTGCATGTGTGTGTGTATATCTTTAGCGTGTGCCTCCACTGTCTGCTGATTGCAGTGACTCTTATTGGTCTAGTAGCTCCTTTTAAAGCACCAATATGTCTGTGTGAGGCCAGAGTATTCTCTTTCCCCATGTATGGATCTTTTCCATATTCAGCTCCTAAATTTCAGTTCCACCAACCTTCAAATTCTCAAAATTTAACTGCTCGGATTAATTTGTGATTTAGCTATCTAAGGCTTCCAGTTTTGTGAGTAATTTGTTTAGTAATGCAAGCAAGTTTTCATTTTGACTCAGTTGTAGGGGTTTCTCACCCCGTAAGTGATTGGGACATAGATGTTTCTATTATATTTAGTTTTAGCACCTTGTGATTACATTCTAGTTCATTTTGACAACATCAACTGAGGTATGGGTATGGGCTTATATTTCTTCCCTTATCCTATCATTAAGTTGTAATTTCTTTCAGTCCATGAATTACCTTCTGTTAAAGTGGGAAAACATAATAGAAAGTGTGGTTAGACATAACTTAGATTTACACATTATTTGGATTTGAGATGGCCCTTTATCATGTCCCCGCACTGCAAACAGACAATGTTATGAGTCACAAATAAATAAGGGATGCTTATGAAGAGTAACCCCTGCCATATAGGAAGCTGGAGCATAAGAGTTTCTTTATTTCACTAATAACAGAAAGCTTTGCATTGGTGTTGTGATCCAGCGCATCCCAATTAACATATGAACCATATTCATCTTTGCAATTCATACTCCTTTCCAGACCTATTAGCATCCTCCTCTTTAACAAAGGCTACATTAGCTACAATCTGAACATTGGCTCCATGTATCCAAAAAGGCATCTGTGGAGATCATCACACTCAAGTGAATAGTGCCAGAAACAAAACCATGAAGAGTTCTCCTTGCCCTGGTTTTGTCAACTATGTTATTAGAAGCTAAGCAAACCTACAAGTATTTGCCAATGTTTGGTCATTCATTATATCACCATGCATATCATGCAGTCACATTCATGGATGCACACACACACACACACACACACATACATAGAGTAATGTATTAATCTGTTACCAGTTACTTGAATCAGGATATCAACTTTCTAAAAACAAATGAAACGATATATTGGTAGCATAATTGTGATTGTGGAGTGGATAAAGGACAAGAAATTGCTGCATACTGTGAAAGTGAAGTTAGCAAGAGGAAGAGAAGTATAAGAGAATCAATAGGAGTTGTTGCTTACAAACATTTTCTACCACATAACACCTCACTGAGACACAAAGTGAGCCCTAAGTAAAAAAGTAAGGTGATATTGAGTTTATCCCTTTCCAAACTCAGAAAAGAGTTGGTCAGTAGTAAATCCTGTAGGAGCACACTTGACAACTTTCCATTGAGGCAGGAAGGAGAAGGACCTTTCTCCACACCTTTAGAACTACTTACTATAGAATGATCAAGTTCAATAATAAGTAACTCCAAAATATGATTTGGCCAAGATTAGGAAGCATGCATCCTAGATATGGAAAGTGATGTTTCAGACAAATTCAGTTAGGGAAAGTTTTTAATTTACCCAAGTAAATTTAGTTATTGATATTTCAAAAATGTATTCTCTTCTAAAGACATATTTTATTTAAAAATGTCTTGTCCTAGAGAGGAAAGCAAAACAAAGAGGGAATAATTCTGCTCTTAGCGTTTAAATGTTGGCACCAATGTTTCCTGGATTTATGATGTTCTGAGAAATTCACAAAAACTTTCATCACATAATTTTCTTCATCTTTAAGAAGGACCACTAATATTTACACTATTTACCTTATCAGAATGCTTATAGAAAAACATTTTGAATACCTCAATACACTACAAAAATACGGGAATTATTCCCTACCATATTTCAACTGTATCTGTTTTGTAAGAAGTAACTTTAAAACAACTTTTCAGAAATAAACTTATTGTGGAAAGTGAGATATGCCTGTACTCTTCTGTGCTTAGGCTCATATAGTGTGCCCATAGACATAGGAAAGATGACAGTTTCGAACAACAAGCAAGGTCTTTTCTAGCCTAAGATCATGAGGAAAATTTACTTTGTTCTGTGTTCCAGGAAAATATGTTGGTTTGCCTACCTGAGCTTTAAGTAGAGAACATGTTTTTGTTGATTGTTTCTTGATTAATAGCTTCTGTTACTAACAAAGTGTAATAAAATTAACATTTTATGAGCTAATGCTAAAATTAAAACCTAGGTAAAGAAGAGATATCCAAAAGACATCTAAATTTGATGCTAGTATATAATGAAATTGTTTCCCTAAGATACTTAATTAGTGTATTTTCCAAGCCATTGAGGTCATTGGATTTAATTTTAAATATTTTTATCTCTGTGTTTTATTTGCTTTTCAATTTATTAACAAAATCCACAAACCATGGAGGAGAAAATATAGATATTACTTCATCTTTGTAGGGGAACACCAGCATGGAACACCTCCCTTCCCCCACTATAGTAAAAAATAGGCAACTACCATCTTCAAGTTCTCTGGTCCATTGAAAAGTTAACTGATTTGTCCACGACCACATTGCTTATTAATGTCATAGGCAGAATTTGAACCCTGAACATTTTGATTCCAAACTCTGAACACTAAGTTTTCATAACACTCTATCTCATTGCTCTATTATGTCTTGTAATGGGTAATTTCCAGTATATTATTAGATTCATGTTAAAAAAAATAGATAGTACGATATTTCCTAACTCATAATTAAGCAAGATTGGTACACACTTCCAGCAATTTTCATACCAGTTGAAATATATGGAAATTAAAACATTCAGAAACAAAAAAATGATTCTGATTCTTTTTACATTTGATCTATGAATTGTACACTTTGAAGTTATCATGAATTTAAATTCTGATTTAAAGTAGGCATTTTAAAATAAAGGATTTCAGTTGGCCAAATGACTCTGCATTATCATTAATGTGTTTGGAGCTTATCTCACCATTGACTATTATAAAAGTGCAATCTCATTAGTTGCTGAGATAGAAGAACAGAAGAATCATCAGAAGGAACACTCGATGCCCTCAGAAAAACCTAGACTTACATAAGCTAATGCATATCACATATATGCATAATCAATATTGTAGGATGATCAGTGGTGAATTACTTAGCTATTCTCAGCAAAGCAACAATCCAAGAAAACTTTGAAGGACTTTTGATAAAAGATACTATCCATTCCTAGAGGGAGAACTGATGGTGTCTGAAGACAGAACGAAGCATACTTGTTTTGTTTTGTCTTATTTTTCTTGATGGTTGTTTTAGTCTATGTTTTTTCTTTCTTCCACAAATTGACTAGCATGGAAATGTTTTGCATAACTACAGATGTATAATCTACATTAAATTGCTGACCTTCTCAGTGAGGGCTGTGGGGAGGGAGGAAGGGGGAGTAATCAGTATTCAAGTTTAAAAATGAATGTTAAGGGACTGCTGGGTGACATAGTGAATAGAGCACCAGCCCTGGAGTCAGGAGGACCTGAGTCCAAATCTAATCTTAGACCTTTAACACTTTCTATCTGTGTGACCTTGAGCAAGTTACTTAACCCCAACTGCCCTGCTCTCTAAAAAGAATAAAAAAGAAATTAATGTTATAATTGTTTTTATTGTAACTGTGGGGGAGAAGGGGGAAATGAAATGCTAAGTAAATTCCAAAAATAAAAATAAAAGAATGAACATCCTAGAAAGATAAATCTCAACTCTCCAAGTTTTAAAGAAATTTATTCTTTTCCATATTCCACATTCAAACCTGGAAATAGATTGATTTTGAATACTCTTGCAACAGATGTCAGCCATCTTGCTTATCACTGAACAAGCCACATTTGAACTAAACCACTCAGTATCATAGTGAGGGATGTGGCCACTGATTGAACACAGGTGTAATGCTTGATATACTGTCAAACAGTCTGACATTAACCTAAGATCTTTGTTGAAATAGTTATTACTGATGGCACAAAATGTAATTGCTAATTTTCTACCTGAGTGGTTACATATTTTCTCTAAATCTTAAGAGTTATTCATCCTTTTCCCAATACCCATTTCTCAGAGTTTAAGGCAGATGTGTCATTGGTCCACAGACCAGTAATTGAACCTGTCACTTGCAATCTACTGACTTCATTCTTCAGAAATGTGACTACTCCTTTATTCACTTTCCTGCTGATTTTTTCTTTAGGTATCAAATGTCTTACTTGAACCTAAGCTAACAGATATTCATTGTTTACTTTTAAGGATCTCTGGTCACAATGCAAAGAAGTCAAGAGCAAACCATTTTCTTATTATTACTTAACATTTGATGTTGAACTCTATTTTTCAAAGTAGGCAGTCCATTATGAGTCTAATTTTAATAAATGAATCAATCAAGTTTTCAGGGCACTGTTCCAAATGCAGCAGAAGAAAACACACAAACAATGAGTCTGAAAAGCTCACGAATGCTGATGTAGCTCTTAGCTCTTCAAAATTAATTTATCAAGCAAAAGTCAGTGTCTGTGGTGAGCTAAGCCAAGCAGAGGAGAAACCTGGTAGTTCTGATAGTTTATACACTTTGTAGAAAATTCTGTTGCCTGAGTTTATTTTCCCTCTTCTTTTTCAAATGAAAAATATTTAGTCCAGATATGGAAACTAATGAAAATACAGAAAAAGGGAGGGGGGAGAAATCATGCTAAACTGGATTTTAAAAATTCCATTTTTTATTTCTTTTAAAATTATATTGTAACTTTGATATTTCTTATTCCTCATGGAATCTGCAAAAAAAAGTGAAGCTTCTTTCTTAAGCCTGAACATTTTATTTGAGTTAAGGTGCTACCGATTGTGTTTCAGACAGTGGGGTGCTACAAACATTATCAAAGAAATCATTAGTTCTACTTCCTAGGTGGGAAGGGGGGAAGTGGGATAGTCAATGTTGTTCTGGTTATTGATTGCAAAAGACTCAGAATTATTCAAAAAATAGAGGACAATTCGTATACACACAAGTGTACTGGATTTGGTCCTAATAGAACAAAGAAAATTCAGGTGTTTACCCTTGCATTATAAACTTATGAGTGTGTGACTGTTTATTTTTTGTGTGTGTATACACACATACACATATGTATGTGTCTATGTAGATATATATACATACATACACATGCATATATAAATATTTGAGAAATACAAATCTGTATACAACATATGTATTTGCATATATATACAGATATACATATATATATATATTTCACATGAATGTAAAAATTTACCACATGATGTAACTTCCTATCACTCTAGTATGGTCAGTCATCTATAGTTGGTAATGCTTGGTCTTCTTATCTAGTACCTCTGTCTGTCTTATATGTGTTGCCTTTATCCCACATAGTGTTGCAAACAGAATCATTTTGCCTATAATATTTGAAGGGGAATCAATTATATCTGCTGTGGGTTGTTATTGTTTTATATTGCTCTTTTCTTTGACTTCATGCGGGAGATGGGAGGACAAAAATCATTGAAGTTTGGAGAGTCTCACATTTACAAAATAAATGCATAAAACTTGGTATTATGAGTCATCATGACTCATCTTAGAACTTCAAAGGCAGTGGATGAAAAAAGAAATGAGCAGTCAGATAAAGACTGTGAGAATAAACTCTATGTATGTGCTGAAAGAAAGGACATTTTAGGACAGAAAATCCAAGGGATATTACCCTTAAGGCAGATTCTAAATGCCTTGGTCAGTAGACAGGTTTACATTCAAGGACATTTTCTGAAAATAAGAGATGGTTTCATTAGTTACCAAATCATCTAGGAAGGTAGATGTCCAAGATTTGTAAGGCTTTTAAAAGGTAGTAACTACAAAAATATATTTACTGATTAATAAAAATTAGGAAAAAAAATTAAAGTCAACAGTCTCAATAACTATAAATGCAGTGTTTTATCTTAAAGTATCTTAAGTAGAGGTATGCTGGTAAGCACTTAAAAACATCTCTGAAAAATTTGCAACCACATTAACATTTAAGCTTAATTTGCATTATTAATTTTTCCTATCACTTTCTTACTTCAAGTAGATAACAAAAAAAAATCAGTCAAGCAAGCAAGCAAGCCGTGATTTGTAGCATTTGCTGATTTCTGAGGTGCAATTTCTCACTCCGAAAATTTAACAACTGTCACTCTGGATGATTCAGGTGACCTCCAGTGTACTTCTTTTAGAGTCAAATAAAAGGTGAAGGAAAAATGCAGTAATGTGTTTATAATGACTGACTATATTACAATGAGTAAAAACAAAACCTAAAAAATATCCAGACGAATGTGTAAGTTATTTTAATATATCTTATTGTTCGATAATATAATACAACCCTAATTCTGGGTCAAAATATATCTTGGTCAGAGTATCCTCCTTTTGTAGTTTCTACCAGGGTAGCAACTCATTTCAAGGTAAGAGAGGTGACCAATAAGATAGGTCACCAATAGGAGTCATGTCTATATAAGTGGTGAAATGAATAGAATTTTGGTCCTGGAGTAAAGAAGACTTAATTTTAAATATGGCATCAAACAAATTACTAGTAGGGTGAGCAGGGCAACTAACTTGATTTCTTTTTTGCCTCAGCTTCCTTAATTGTAAAATTAGGATAATAATAATATCTACCTCCCAAGAATATTTTGAGGATCAAATGAGATATTTGTAAAGTCCTCAGCACTACGCCTGGCACATGTATTGTTGTCAATATTATTATTACTTCTCAATACAATGCTTTGTCCTACTAAATATCATTAATGGACCTTTACCCTACTTCACTCTTTTTGTTTTGTGTAATAGCCAAACAATCAGATATAGAATCAGAGACTTGCATTCAAACATGAAGTTCTGCATTATTGTTCAGTCATTTCTCTCATGTCCAACACTTTGTGGCCCCAATTTGGGTTTTCTTTGCAAAGGTGTTCTTTCTCCAGCTAATTTTACAGATTAGGAACCAAAATAAACAGGCAAAAGTGATTTGCCCAAGGTCACATAGCTAGTAAGTATCTGAAGTTAGACTTGAACTCAAGAAGATGCTTCTCCCTGGCTTCAAGCCTGGTAGTCTATCCACTGTGCCACCTAGTTGCCCAGAGAGGTGCATAAATGCTTTACTATCCATCATTTGCCAATGAAACATGCTTCTTTAATAAATAAAATTTCAAAGTTATTCAGTTTTGTAAAGTATTTCTTGGCACTATTTTGAACTAGCAACATACAAATCTCAGATTTCTTTCCTGGGGTACTGCCATCATGCATACAACAGTGGGTTGTATGCTAGAACAGACAAACTGGGTCTGTGTAGCATTCATTCCTTAGTGATGCAAAAGCATGAGTCCAAGAACATTTTATGTGAAGAAGCAGGACAGATAGACAATGTTACTTGTCCTGGGGTCACAGAGTTAGGAAATGACTGAGGTATAATTTAAATTCAGGTACTCTCCAGTCCATGTGTTGCACTCTATCCACTTTGCTGTGAAAAACAGTAAAATAGCAGCAACAACAACAAAGGCTACCTAGACTAAGAAGAACAAGATTGATTTTATAAGAAAGACTTAAATGGTCAAGCTTAATTCTTATGGCTCTAGTGTATTTTTTCATGTTAACATATGAGGAAGATTATCAAATATAAATTACTGTGGTTTAACATTCATTTCAGAAAGTTTTTCCCCTCTTCTTAGATTTATTACTGATATTTTTCTTAATTAAGCATAACCTTAATAGCTTAATAACAATTTTAAAACAACAACAATAGGAATTTTAACATTTTAAAATCAGCTGCAATTATTAAGATCCCAATGGACTTAATCAGTACAGCATATATTTAATGCTGAAAGTGTATTTACTTAAGCACAATTCCTGCAATAAGCAAAAGATATTTAGAAGACAGGTTTTTAAGGCAGGCTGGTGTTAGGGAGAGAGAGTGCACATTTGGTATTGTGATTTGTCATCCCTTCTTCTAATATAGGATTGTCTCCTGCAGGAAATGCCTTGGTGAATTTTCCACAGTGGCTTTAAATAGTTCAAGCAGATGAGATTCAATTCCTATGGGAGATTGTCTTACAGTTAAATGATTTTTTTTATTATGGAATATTACCTTTCATTACAGTCATCAATGTTTCCTTTAGTTCAGTTTCATCTTAGCACTTTAGACAGCATTCCTTCAGCTTCCCTAAATTAATTTTAAGTGTTTGTGTAAGCATTATGCAACAACTTCCAGGTACCAAAGATATACATTGGGTTCAGTACTACTAATCACAGTAAAACAAAAAAACTGATATTGTAATTCAGTTATACCCAGAACAATCATGCATGGAGTGGGTGTGAATGACCTCTTCTGATCCCAAGGATCATGCCTGCTTTCTCAGTCAAGGAAAGATGCATAAAAGTGCTCTGTTTTGTGTATGTGGAAAGGATGTATTGGACCAGTTGAAAAAACACTAATCTTGGAGTCTTGGAACCTGATATAAATGACTTTAAGCAAGTCACTGAACTTTGTGTCCACTATTTACCTTTCTATAAATGGAGAATGAGAAGTGATTAAGCAAAATGGTAATGTTTAGTCCAGGGGTAGGGAATTTGTGGCCTAGATGTGACATGTGGCCTTGAAGGTCCTCAAATGAAGTCATTTGTGAAGTGAATTCAAACTTCACAGAACAAATTCCCCCTTAATGGAGGGATTTGTTTTGTGAAGTCTGTATTCAGTCAAACAGCTGCACTTGAAGACTTAAAAGATCACATGTAGGCTCAAGGTTCCTCTCTGGTCACATAGGGAAAAGGGAATTTTTTTTATGAGAGCAGAGTATGGGGGAAGATATGACAGCATCATCTAGAAGAAAAGAGGCTTACATGCATAGTCTGTCAATAGAAACTATTTTTTTCTGTCTAAACTCCTTTCTTTATGGAGCTTACTAAGTGAAGGATCCAGATAACTGCCACTGCGCCCCATTTCATAAGGCTAAGAATATCTAACGTAAGGATGAAGAGAAAATTCTAGGAAAAACATGCTCATTGTGCAGCCCAACAATGGAAAGAGGAAAAGGAAAAAAAAAAGATCTGGTAGTGCATTTACTACTGTACTTTTAACAATAGAACTAACATGAACCAATGCTGCATCCCAAAAATCCAAGGTGACTTTGATCATTTGCTAGATAGTGTTTTCTCAGTTTGGGATTTATACAATGAATTCTACTCAATCAAAACAGCAAACAGAGAAAAAAGAGAAAATAATATATATTTACCCAGTAAAATTTGTATTCATTTTGGTACACGCCTCAAGGCATCTCAGGATTACCTGAATTTTTTCAAGAGCTTCTGTATCAAGTTGTTGGTGAAATGGAATGAAAGTGTTGCTGATCATGTATGATTTAACTGTCTTTGGGAAGATACCAGAAAAAAATGAGGAAAGAATTTAAGTGTTAGTTTTCTTAGAAAAAAGTTCTTCTGAAGTTGTCAGTTGACACATGCCAGTTTTTTTTTCAAAGCTTCTAAGAAATACATGAGTCATTTAGTATCTTAACCAGGAATGGGCATTGATCCAGAAGAGATAAAAGCACTCCTTAGTTGGCAGCATCCAAAGAAACTGTGAATTAATCACTTTTCTAGTATTTAGTAGCTTTCCTGCATACATATATGGATTCTGTAGCTACTGCTGAACTTCTCAACAATTTCACTTGAGGATAAATCATGGAAAAAAGCCAAAATTTGAAGTAAAAGAAAATCAATCAGGTTACATAAGAAGGATCAAACACAGCTTGCCTGAACCAGAATAAAATGAAGTTGGGAAATATTTAACAAAAATAAATAAATAAAATATGGTAAAGCATAGTGTTATATTTTAAAACTAAGTAAATATGCAGCTGGTAGGTTTCATTTTGTAGGGGATCATTGGTCATATTTCTATTTGAGTTTGATTCCACTAGCTTATACCCTCAGAAGCAATTCAGAGATCTGTGGGATGAGAAATGTAAACAAACTATTAAAAATATTTGTTCATTAGCCTCAATCATATATAATGTTACAACCATGCAGATGCTCAAAAAGTCTTTATGTTACATACTGATACTAATTTGGAAGATTTTGGAACTGTTCAATATCGAGAGTATTGTGGTTACACACACACACACACACACACACACAAAACAACCAAAACCCTGTCACATTCTTCAGTGTCATCTCTCTATTCAAACTCTTTGATCTTACACTAATTATTCCTCATTACAAGAATACTTTCTTCATTTCTGCCTTGCTTTCAAACCCAACTCAGAGTTTGTAGAGGAAGATTGTCTTCATTCTCCTATCCCCCTGCTTTCAATGCATTTGTTCCCTTTAAGGTTCCCTTCCTTCTCTCTCTATATTCTTTGCAAATTGTCTTTACTATTAAATAGAAAATCCTTGAGGAAAAGGTGTATTTATGCCTTGTTTTTAATCCCTAATGCTTAGGACAGTCCTTGGTAAATAGTAAGTCCTGAATCAATTTGTTGTGGCTTCCGGATTTGCTAATTGATTCTCAGCACACACCCGTGCCCATGCACACATATACACACACACATACTCACAAATATGAGACAGTTTTTGCTCACAAGGAATTTACATTTAGAGAGAGTAAGGGTGGGAAGAAATATGCCTACAAAATACCTACAAAATAAACACAAAATACTTTTTTTAGAGGGAGATAATAAACTGAGAGTACCTATAAAGGCTTCATGAAGAAGATGGTTTAAGAGCATTCTGGGAAGATGGCAGATTAGGTCCGAATATTCCAGGCTGGGAAGATTTTTCCACACAAACAGTTAAAATAGCACCTTAGGACAAACAAAGTGTGCATGGAGAAAAATAAGAATAGGAGGACAACAGGGGTCTTCCTGCAGGCAATTTGAGAAGATTAGAAGAAAAATTCCACGACTTGACTTGGTGCCAGTGAAGAGCAACTGCCTCCAGGTTCTGTGTTAATCTCAAGTGGCAAGCCTTGGAGTTAGTTGGTTTGAGAGGATGCTTTGGTCCACCCCAGACATAGTAAATATTACCCATGATGGGAGTTGGACTTCTTTTGTTTTAACTTTTATTTATTTATTTATTTTTATTTTTTGGTTTACATCATTGATTACCACAACATTTTGAGTTACAAATTTTCTTCCCATCTTTCCCCCACCCACCACCCCAAAACAGCCCTATCCCACTGTATGAACCCTTCTCCCAATCTGCTCTCTCCTATATCCTCCCCCATCACCCCTCTGACTTTCTGGTAGGGTAAGATGGAGCTCCCTATACCAGTGCCTGTAATTCTTATTTCCCAGTTGCATGCAAATAGTAATAATAATAATAGTAATCATAATTATCATTATTATAATATAATTATTTTTTATCATTTGATTTTAGAACTTTAAATTCTAGGTTCTTTCCATTCCTCCTTTGTCACACACCCATACTAGAAAGTCAGGTAATTCAATACAGGCCATACATGGGTAGTTGCATAGAACACCTCCACAATGGACATATTATGTAACACTGACTGAATTTACCTCCTTTTTATCCCACCCTCTTTTTGTTCTATTCTGTACCTAGTCCCTGTCCCTTTACTAACTTTGTGTTACTAACATCCCTCACTCACCATCCTGACCTCCCCTCCATCCTCCTACCTCTCATCCCCATGCCCCCCCTACTCTCCCTTGGGCAAGATACCCACTTTAGAGTGTATGCCATTCCCTCCCTATGCTGAATTCAATGAGAGAAAGGGTAACCCATTCCCTTTTGCCTTCTTGTTCTTCCCCTCCATTGTAACAGTTATCCCTTGTCTCTTCTATATGAGATAATTAACCCCATTCTGTCTTTCCCTGCCTCCTCTCATTCTATTCCTTTCTTCCCTCTTAATTACACCTTTTAAAATATCATCCCCTCATATCGAATTGATCCTGTGTCCTCTGTCTACATATACATAAATACCCACACTCACATATGTATTCATTGGCATATATACCCTGCAATAAAGACATTATATTTATATAGATGAATAGATAGATAGATAGACACACACACATACATACATGCACACATATACATTTATATTCCCTTCATCTCTCCTCATACTGATAAAAGTTTCACAAGTTACCATTCTTATTTTTCAATGCTGGCATGTAAATATTTCAACTTTGATAAGTTCCTTATTATTTCTTTTCTATGTTTACCTTCTCATAATTCTTATATTTGAATGTCAAATTTTCTTTTCAGTTTTGATTTTTCCTCAAGAATGCTTGAAAGTCCTCCACCTCCTTGAATTACCATGTTTTCCCTGAAACATTATACTCAGTTTTGCTGGGTAGGTGATTCTTGGTTTTAATCCTAGCCCTTTTGATCTCTGGAATATCATATTCCAGGCCCTTCAATCCCTTCACGTAGAAGCTGCTTGATCCTGAGTTATCCTGACTTTGTTTCCACAGTATTCAAATTGTTTCTTCTTGGAAGCTTGTAATATTTTCTCCTTGATCTGGAACTCCAGAAAATGGCTAGGAGTTTTATTTTTGGGATCTTTTTCAAGAGGTGATCAGTAATTCTTTTAAGTTCTATTTTGCCCTCTGGTTCTAAAATATCTGGGTAATTTTCCTTGTGAATTTCTTGAAGGATGATATCTAGGTTCTTTTTTTGATCATGGTTTTCAGGTAACTGTCTCTCCTGGATCTATTTTCCAGGTCAGCGGCTTTTTCAAGGAAATATTTCACATTGCCTTCTATTTTTCATTTGTTTGGATCTATTTATCAGTATCCTGATTTCTCATAAAGTCATTTGCTTCCATTTGCTCCACTCTAATTCTGAAGGAATTATTCTCTTCAGCGTGTTTGAGATTCTTTTTCCATTTGGTAAATTTGACTTTTTAAGGCATTCTTCTCCTCATTGGTTTTTCCACCTCCTTTGCCCTTTGAATTAGTCTATTTTTAAGGTGTTATTTTCTTCAGTGAGGTTGTTGACTCCCTTATCATGATTTTCTTTCATCATTCTTTTTCCTCTCCCCAATTTTTACTCCACTTCTCTTATCTGGTTTTTAAAATCCTTCTTAACCTTCTCTAATACACTAAACACTTCATATTTTCTTTGGAAGCTTTTGGTATGGGAGTTCTTACTGTGTTAACTTCCTCTCCTTCCATGCTTTCATCCTTTTTGTTCCCTCCCCCCCCCCGCAAAAAAAAAGGAGTCTGAAGTTGGATTGCAGGGCTAACTGTGCTTCCTTTGCCTGCTCATGTTGCCAGTCAATTGCTTGCCTTTTGGACTCTAGTAAAACTCTACTTTCAGAGGGGAGAACTCTGTCCCAAATTGCTGGTGTTTTTGCAACTGCCAGAGCTATTAGGAGGCCACCATTTTTTGCAGCCCCCACCAGCTTTGGCTCACTGAATACACACCTCAGTACAAACACCCAAGACCACTATTTGATCCAGGCTGCTCAAGGTAAGAGTACTTATACTCTAAATTATCATTTGCCCCCCCTGCAATCTGAAGGCCAGGAGCTTCTGAAGCAGCCATGTGGAGGCAGCTGCAGGGCTACCACTTCAGACTGCTTCTAGCTCTGAAGACAATTTGGTCAGACCATCTCCCCCCAAATTTTGCCAAGTTCCACTGACCTTTTCCCTTTGTCCTTGGCTCTTGTGGGTTGGTGATTCTGGAAATCACCGTAGCTGTTGATGATCTGCTCTCCTGAACACTACAGCTGTGGCTTCTCCTGGATTCCCTGGGTCTGAAACCGCATGTTGCTGGGCTCTGCTTATAGTGCGCTTAGATGATCACGTGGTGGGCTACCTTTAGCAGGAGGTTTGTTATTCAATCATTTTTGTGGAGTCTGGAGCTCTAAAATTTGTTTAGAGTCATATTTTATAGGTATTTGAAGTGGTAATGGGGGAAGTTTGCAGTGTTCTGTTTCTATGCTGCCAACTAGGGAGAAAGCATTTTCAAGAGGTGGCCTGTGGCAAAAGGCAGTTTTTTTTATCCATGTTTTGCCCTTGGGGCCATAGCATGACTGGGTGGTTGTGCCTCTGGGTACCAAAAAAGGGGAAGTTGGACTTCTAAGCCCAGGAAAATCAAGGGAACCTCTGCTGAGGACTGCCACACCCAGCTGGGCTGCTGAGAGCAGCAGGGGTGAGAAGGAACCTGCACACCCTGGTGAGAACAGAAGCAGTGAGGAAGAAAGCTCCTTACTGTGGGAACTTACAGGAGGCTGGAGGTTTGGCTTTGATTCTAAGTCAGAGGGCACCAGTGAATATCTGGGAAAGACACACCATCCCTCATACACCAGGAATATAGGTGATATCAAAGATTATACTATTACCACAAAAAAAATGCACAGGAAAAGAAGAAAGAATCCAAGCATAAAAAGTTATTATGGGAACAGATAAGACCAGGGTTCATCATCATCAGATGATACTGAAGTAAATACACCCCTAAAGAATAATGTCTTATGGTTGGTCACCTGTTCAAAAATAATGCATAGAAAATCTTTAAAAAGACTTTATAATCAAATGACAGAGATGGAGCAAAAACTAAATAATAAGAATAAGAATAAAAAAGAATGATCCAGAAAAAACAGGAAGGTTATGTAAGGAAAGTAAACCAATTAAAAAAGGAGATCCAGAAACTTAAGTAAGAAAATGACACCTTCAAAATTAGAATAGGGAAAATTGAACCCAAAATTTGGAGAATAGATCAAGAAGAGAAAAGTAAAAAATAATCAGAACAATTGAAATTCATGATAAAAAAGAAACTTGGTACAATAATA
>CM053599.1:174000467-174025179 GCA_028646575.1 Pseudocheirus occidentalis | reverse complement strand
AGAGATGTGATGGATAGCTCTCAAGTCCCTAGGAAGTAGGGGAAGCTCCAACAAATCTAAACAGTTATTGATTAATATGAAAATCATAAATCCTTCAGTGAAGACCTGGTGCTGGTAATAGAAATATACTTTGCCAGAGGATAAGGTCCAACAGAGAGCCAAAGATTCTTGTAATGCCAAGCTTATGGTACAACCTGCTTGCTGGACCTTAGTTCTTGAAAACAGCATGTCTCCTGATACCTTCCCCCCCCAAAAAAAAAGAGCACAACTGAATTATTACAATTTTATATTAATTTTATTTTAATTAATACACAATATATGAGAGGTGATATGGTCTAGTGTTAAGAAAACAAATTTTGGAATTGGGTAGACTGGGGCTTACTTAAGTCCTTCCTCTGCCACATATCAGATGTATGACTATGGGTAATCCACTCTGCTTCTCAGAGTTCCAGGAAACTCTAAGGTTAACTACTGATATGCTAAAGATATTCCTTAGCAGAAAGATTTCCATACACCAAAGAAACTTTCCATCAGGATTCTTCCCACACCCAAAGAGTAAAGCAAAAGCAGCAATTTCAGTACTGTAAGACTCACTACTTCAATGTGGGCCTTGTCTCCCTTTATTCACTTGGAATTCTCTCTTTCTACCTGTATTCAGTCTTTATGGGTTGCTCTGGTTTTAAAAGCAGTCAAATATCTGAAAATCAAGCCTGGTTGATTCACAAACAATAGATAATCCAGAGTTAGGTTGGTTTTTTTAACATTTATTTTTAAAACTTTGATTTCCATATTCTTTCCTTTTCACCCTCCTCACCCGCCATCACTGGGAAGACAAGCAATTAAATATAGGTTGTAGATGTGTACATATACAAAATGTTTCCATAGTATATATGTTGTGACAGACTAGCTATATTTCCCTCCATCCTATCCTGTCCCCTGATTTATCCTATTTTCTACTTTGACCCATAACTTTTCAGACATATGTGCTTCTAATTATCCACTCTCCCAATGTGCCCTCCCTTATATCATTGCCCCTCTTATCCCCTTCCCCCCTACTTTCCTTTAGGGTAAGATACCCAATTGAATGTGAATGTTTTCCTTCCTTAAGATAAATTCAATGAAAGTAAGATTGACCAATTCCCTTTTACGTTCTTGCTCATCCCTCCATTGTAACAATTTTGACTTTTTTATGAGATAATTCACCCTATTCCATCTCTCCCTTTCTCCTTCTCCCAATATATTCCCCTCTCGCCTCTTAATTTTAATTTTTAGATATTATCCCTTCATATTCAACACATCCTGTGCCCTCTATTGATGTATACGTGTACACACATATACAAACACTCACATATTTATTTATGCATACATACACCCACCTATACATACATATAAATGCATGTATACATATATACACATATACATAAATATCCATATACATATCCACATGTGTATACACACATGTATTCTCTTCATCTATACTCATATGGAGAAAAGTCTCATGAGAAAATTATTGTTTTTCTGTTTAGGAATGTAAATAGTTCAACTTTAATAAGTTCTGTATGATTTCTGTTTCCTATTTACCTTCTCATGTTTCTCTTGTTCTTGTATTTGAAAGTCAAATTTTCTGTTCATCTCTTGTTTTTTCATCACAAATGCTTGAAAATCCTCTATTTCATTGAATGACCATATTTTCTCCTGAACCATTATACCCAATTTTGCTGGGTAGGTGATTCTAGGTTTTAATCCTCGCTCCTTTGACCTCTAGAATATCATATTCCAAACCCTTTAATCCCTTAAAGTAGAAGCCATTAGATCTTATGTTATTCTTACTGTGTTTCCATAATATTCAAATTGTTTCTTCCTGATTGCTTGTAATATTTTCTCCTTCATCTGGGAACTGTGGAATTTGGCTATAACATCCTCAGGAGGTTTTTTTTTTTTCTGTTAGGATCTTTTTCAAGAGGTGATCAGTGAATTCTTTCAGTTTCAGCTTTGCCCCCTGGCTCTAGAATATCAGAGAATTCCTTGAGAATTACTTGAAGGATAATTTCTAGGTTCTTTTTTGATCATGGCTTTCAATAATTTTCCAATAATTTTAAAATTCCAATAATTTAAATAATTTAATAATAATAAAATAATAATAATAATAATAATTTAAATAATTCCAATAATTTTAAAATTATCTCTCCTGGATCTATTTTCCAGGTCAGTGGTTCTTTGCAATGAAATATTTCAGATTGCCTTCTACTTTGATTTGTTTGGATCTACTTTCTAGTATTTTATTTCTTATAAAGTCATTAGCTTGTATTCACTCCAATATGATTTTGAAGGAATTATTATCTTCAGTGAGTTTTTGAAATTCTTTTTTTCTATCTGGGCAATTCTGCTTTTTAACGCATTCTTCTCCTCTTTGGCTTTTTGGGCCCCTTTTGCCACTTGAGTTAGTATATTTTAAGGTGGTATTTTCTTCAGTCAGGCTATTGACTTGCTTTTCAAGATTTTCTTGCATCTTTCTCATTTCTCTTCCCCATTGTTCCTCCACTTCTCTTACTTGATGCTTAAACTCCTTCTTAAGCTCCTCCGTGGCCTGCAATCAATTCATATTTTTCTTAGAAGCTTTTGATACAGGAGTTTTTATTTTGTTGTCTTCTTCTAGTTCTATATTTTGATACTCATTGTCCCCCCAAAAGAATTATATGGTCTGATTAAACTTTCTCTTTTTGTTTATATTGACAGCTAATTGCTTGACGTTTGAGCTTTCTTCATGGAAGAAAACTGCTTCCGGAGTGGAGAAAGTTGTGTCCCAAATTGCTGGGGTTTGCACAGCTGCTGCCAGGGCTGCTGTCAGAAGTCTTAGGAGAATACCCTCTCTACATCCATCACAAGCTCTGGAACACTCGTGTTCCTCACACTAGAACTACCACCCAAGACTGTAAGCCAGATCTAAGCAGGTTAAAGCAAGAGCAATTGCCTTCTTAATGGCCACTTGGTCCCCCTACAATCTGTTGACTAGAAGCTCCAGAGGCAGTCATGTTGCAGCAGCCATAGTGGCCATGACATTGTGCACCTCTTGCCCAGGGAGCAGTGGCTGCACTACACTCTATTTAAACCCTGGATCAGCACGATTCCCAGCTGATCTTTTACTTTTGCTTTGGGTTTTATGAGTTGAGAATTCTGGAAACTGCCACATCTGCCAGTGATTCACTCACCTGAAGTATACTCTGGCTGATCTGTGCCATTGGTTGGGGCTACCCTAGGTGTGGGTGGGGCCAGATCATTCAGGATTGCATTGGGCTCCCACCTAGGTGTGATAGATCTTTCATGTTGGCCTGCCAGGAAACCTTCAGTTGGAGATTTGTTTTTCTCTGTCACTGTGAAGGTTCTGCAGCTCTAAAATTTGTTTAGAGTCATTTTTTACAGGTATTTGAGGTGGATGAAGGAGGAGTTCCAGCACGTTCCTGCTTTTACTCCACCATCTTCACTCTACCTCTCTCATTTGAAGATTTTTTTAGGAGGTGGGAGTGGGGAGTGGAAATTTGCTATATTCCTTGTAACTGTGCCATCTTGGCTCACCATGTTAATGTTTTCCTTGTGAAAATGTTGCAAATGATTAAAGGCAATTATTATATCTTCATTCTACCAGACTAAACGTTCCAGCTTGATCAAGAAGTTATAGTATAGAATGAATACAACATTCTGCTTCATTCTGGTTTCCTTCTAATACTAGAATTCTATGACACAATATCTAAAAATGTAGTTTTTATAAACATATAAAATTATTATTCAAATAGGTGGCTATTAAGTGAACTCCACTTTCAGTGGCCTTTAAAATTTACTTCTGGATTAATAGGTATTAACTGGGGAGTTGTGTGTGCTAGAAGTCTCACCACTATAATTGGAACTCTACTCTTCTATTTTAAGGCATTGTTAAAAACAAGAAAGTATATCATGCTAATCAACAATAAGAATTTAAAATCATTTACCAAATTCCTCATTTTGAAATTAAATTCAGGCATTACCATGGCAATTTAGGGAAATTATGTTTTCTTATTTGGGTAAAAGGAAAATCACTGAAATGGCTCATTTTGCCTGCCTTCTGCTTAGATGGCAAAATCTTAAATTGTTCAATTTTTCAGCGGATTAGAGAAAAGAAAAAGCAGATTAAAATAACACAATTCTATTTATAGAACTATCATTAAGTATTATGAAAGATAAAAGCTGTAGGATGGTGTGTTTTGGAGGGGAGGCAATGTAGAGGGTCCTGTCCTTTACATATATCTTCCAGCACTCCTTATACTGTGGGTTGCACCACTGGGTGCCAACCCACAGTTCAAGCTCTTAGTAGGGGTCAGGAGTTGAAAAAAGTTTAAGTCCTGGATAGATAATACTATTCAGTGAACCTCAGAGGGAAAAAAAAATCCTTTCCTTCCTTTTTTTTGCAAGATATAATTCCAAAAGTGTGCTTATGCAAAATTATATTTCTAGTAAAATACCACACATGAAAGGAGAAGAGCAACTCTGCTCTCATGGAGGGGAAAGACATGGATTCAAGTTTTTTGTTTGGTTTTTTTTTTCCAAACTGAAGCTAATATGGTTATCTGCTTCACTCTTACATTTGTAATTGGCAAAAAAAAGTCTTTTAAAAGATTAATTTCAAAGCAATTTCAATCATAAAACTCAAATGAGTATATCAGCTTGTATGTGTTTATGTATATATATAAGAGACTGACAGAGACAGAGCAAATGGATGTGTGTCTGTGTGTGCGTGTGTGGGTATGTGTGTGTGTGTGTGAGAGAGAGAGAGAGAGAGAGAGAGAGACTGTGTATGTGTGTATCCTCAATATCTTCTAAGAGTTTTCTGTTGCCTATGTAAATCAATCAGTTAGAAATGAATGAGTGAATACTATATACCAGTACCTGTTTGAATGTTTCATTTTAGCATGAGGAGCCCCTAAGATTGTCCAGACTAAACTGGCAGTGAACAAGTTCAATTAGGTTCTAATAAACTTTAAGAGTTTTGAGCCCTATATCTGCCACCAGAGAACATGCCTAGAGAAGTAGATCGAAAATCATTCCTAACAGCTTACCCAGAGTCAATGAGGCAGACAATCTACTAAGAAATGGAAGGAATGTAAATTGTAACAAGGTAGAAAATGACCATAGTAATGAAGTCCCAGAACTCTTAGGTAATTTTAGAACAATTAGCCACTATACTTCATATTTATAAAACTGGAAAATATCTTTTGTGACATAAAAAGATTAAATCAATGATGAGCAACTCTACTTGGAGGGTATTTATTTAACCAAGTTTTACTATAAATATTAAAATAATCAGGATAGCAAATCATTTTTAATTATCTGGATATCTTCCAAATATATGATTTTTAAAGTGCTGAACTAAAACTTCAAAAAGACTGGGGGGATGTTAAACAATAATCTTCAAGAAATTACAGTACAAAAAGTTATTTGATTTTTTTAACTAAAAGAACAATACACTAACAATATGAAAATAATTTTGTTCAGCACATTTAAGTAAAATAAAAAAAAAATATTTACCCATATGTCTTTTCCTCCATGATATAATTCTTGGGATCACTGTGAGCCAGTTAATAAACATTTGTTAAGGATATACTACGTTTTCATAATACTTTGCTGTATTTATATAAATAGAATTGTGTTGTTTTAATCTGCTTTTCCTTTTCCCTCTTCCCCTGTGTTAATTTCTTGGATTACAAAGAAAGACAAAACGTAATCTCTATTCTAATGAACTCACATTCCTTTTTAGTTTAACATTTCAGTCCTACATTTACATTAACATCCTTTTATTTTTTTATAATTCTAAATACCAAGTCCATCCCTCCTACTTCTCATATCCAAAGAGAAAGTGCATAACAACATATAAATTATACAGGTGAAATTACTAAAAAAAAAAAGTGTGTTTCCATAGTAGCCATATTTTTTAAGTGAGAAAAGTATACTTCTATTTGCATTCTCTCTCTGGAAGTAGATAGCAATTTTCCATTATTAATCTTTTGGACTTGTCTTGGATGATTTTGTATTGATCAGAGTAGCCAAGCCTTTCACCATTGATAAAAATTACAACACCAATGTTACTGTGAACAATGATCTCCTGCTACTTCTCACTTCACTGTGAGTTCACAGGGAGTTCACAATCAATGAGAGGAACAAAACACAATAAAACACAAATAAAACGCTATGTACATACAAGTTCTATACAGGACAAATTGGAATTAATCAACAGAGGAAAGGCAATAGAATTAAGAAGCCTTGAAAAAAGTTTCCTGTAGAAGGTGCTATTCTTGCCTGGGATTTAAAGGAAGCCAAAAACCTGAGAGACAGACATAAGGAGAGAGCTCATTTCAGGCATAGGGTAACCAATTTAAATGTTTGGGAAAGTAAGCATGGTGAGGTATCTAATATATCTTTTTTCCTGGTAATCAGTTTTTTTTTTCTTCTTTGGAGGCAGAGTGCCTGACAATTGGGATTAAGTGACTTACCCAAGGTCACATGGTGCAAGTGATAAGTGTCTGGGGCCCAATTTGAACTCAGGTCCTCCTGACTCCAGGGCCTGAGCTCTATTCTTTGTGCCACCTAGCCATCCCAGTCAACTTATTTAAAATCTCTGATTTCTAACTTCCTGCCACCCACATTCTGTATAATTACAGCATTTATAATGCAAGTTTCTTTAGGACAGAAATTATTCTACTTAATTTTTATATTCCTATGACTTGGCATCATTTGAGGCAAATAACTGGTGCTTAATAAATCTTAACTATTTTTAATTTTTTATCTCCAATTTATCTCCCTTCCTTCACACTTCTCCCATCCATTGAGAAGGCAAGAAATATAATAACTACTATAAAATGAAGTCATCCCAAAAGTTTGCACATTAGTCATGTTGTGGGAGTGAGGGGAGCAAAAAAATAAAAGAAAGTAAAAAAATATATACTTCAATCTGTACTTAGTATTCATCAATTCTCTCTCTGGAGGTGGAAAACATTTTTTTTTCATTATGAGTCCTTTGTAATTGCCATGTATCATCATGTTAATAAGTCTTTCACAGATGATTACCATTTTAATGGTTTTGTTATTTTCTAAAATGATCTAGTTTTGCTCCCTTCATTTCACATCAGCTCATAAGCCTTTGTGAATTCTTTTGAAATCACCTCCTTCATCATTTCTAGTAGCACAATAGTTTCCCATCATAATCATATACCAGAGTTTGTACAGTCATTCCACAATTGATTGCCATCCTCTTACCTTTAATTCTTAGCCACAACAACAAAAAGTTCTTTAAAATACTTTCGTACCTATAGGAACTTTTACTTTTTCTTTGAACTCTTTGTGATACAAACTTTGTAATTGTGTTGGTGTTTGTCCTTCATTCTCAAAGAACACCAAAAATATATCACTATCTTAGAGTCAAGTTACATTGTATCTGACTGTGAGTGACCAGAACAAAATAAGTTCAAAATGCTCTATTACAGGTCAGGCACAAGTAATCGATGTGAATATTTTGGGTGAATTCTCTAAATTTGCACATCTTGTGTTTCTTTTGAGCTACTTGAATTCACCCTTGCTCATAGAGCATAGCATCATTTTTTAAAGACTGCCATACTGGGCAGTCCCTTGCTAGCATCTCTCAAGTCATGCAATCAGTCTCAAAGTTCTACAAATGATGCTGGGAATGTCTTTTTATCCATTCTTCTGACCTCCATATAAGCATTTGTTTTGTGTGAGTTTTAGGTAAGTGTACATTTGGCATTTAAACAATGTGGCCAGTCCATGAAAGCTGCGCTCTCTGCCTTTGAGTTCAAACACTTTTGGCCATTTAGCTTGAGGAAGGACCTCATTGTCCAGTACATTATTCTGCTGGATGATCTTCAGAATCATCCTAAGACAATTCAAATGGAAGTAACGCACTTTTCTGGCACTTTTTCCTGGTATACTATTCACATTTCAGAGGCATACATCAATAGGTCAGCACAATGGTTCCATAAACCTTCAGTTTGGTAGTCAGTCTAATACCTTCAGCAATGTGTTTTTCAATCTCATTATCAATGGCCATCTCTGGAAAGTACTGTAAAGGCAAGCGAACTTATCTGCAACACCAAAGATTTCTCCATTTAATGTAACTGATGATTCCACGTATAGCTGTTGTGCTGCTGGCTGGTGGGTACCTGTGTTTTTGTGGTGTAAATTGAAATGTAAAAATTAGCACAAGCAGTAGAGTATCCATCCATACCTTGTTGCATCTTATCTTGAGAGGCTTCATTGAGGGCACAATCATCTGCAAACAAAATACATGCACCAATCCTTCCTCTACTTTAATCTTGGCTTGTAGTCTTTTCAAGTTATTATCACATTTCATGGCAGTATTTCTAGGTAAAAGGTTAAACAGTTTTACAGCACTTTATGAACAGCTCTAAATTGTTCTCTAGAATTGTTGGACCACTCATGGCTCCACTAACAATGCACAAGTGTAGCTATTTTTCCCACTTCTCCATCATTTGACATTTTCCTATAATAAGTGTGTCTTGGTAGACTGATTAATTTTTAAAGCAGTATGAATTAGACCACGACAGTTATTTTTAGTTTATCAACTAGGATTAATATAATCAAATTTCAAAACTAAAATTTGAAAGAAAAGGAAATCTTAGATGCAAAGCACATTTTAAAACAGGGTAAATAACTCCTTTTGTTGAACCCAAATCCAAATCCTAGGTCACTACATGACACCTGACTTATGGCCCACCATTAAACCCCTCTTTTATTTCTGTCTTTGTCCCTCTTTTATATGTTATCATAGCTTGAAACTGCTTAAGACGTGTCTGGGCATATTGCTCAAGGTGTTCCGTGACTCTGTCTCCCCTAATTAGTATTCCATATTTTCTTCTAGAATTATTATAGTGTACCAGGCTCATTATGGTGCAAGGATCTTATCTTGGTTCCATCCTGTCCTGCCCCACTGAACAAGCAGGGCCCCCACCCCCTTCACCCAGAACATGACGGTGGCCTGCACTGGGGAATTCCAGTCCCCCTCATCCCATGACCCTCTATCCTGTGCCCTCCAGCCAGTTTTAGGAAAGACCCCCACTTTACAGGGAGATTGCACCCTTGTACCCTTGTGCTATGCTCCCCTGAGTCATAGATTTTAACCAATGGCTGTTCTTTGGGTCTGTATATCATAGCTTTTGCTAACTCCCCTCAATATTATAATTTTGTGGTTTTAGCCTTTATAACAGAGGTTTCTATTCCAAAAATTACTTCCAATTTGAGTGAGCACTTTGGCAGTTGCACACTTAATCCATAAATCCGCATCAAAATTTACCTTAAACCCAGGTCTCAGCTGGCTCTTATTTCCTGCATAATATTTCCCTCCCTTTCCCTTTCCATTTTCCTTCCTTCCTTCCTTCCTCTTCTTCTTTCTCCTCTTCTTTTTTCTCCTCTTCTTCCTCCTCCTCCTTCTCCTTCCCCTCCTCCTTCTCCTGCTCCTGCTCCTTCTCCTCCTCCTCCTCCTCCTTCTTCTTCTTGTTCTTGTTCTTGTTCTTCTTGTTCTTGTTCTAGTTCTTCTTCTTTTCTCTCTCTGTCTCTGTCTCTCTCTGTCTCTTTCTGTCTGTCTGTCTGTCTGTCTGTCTCTCTCTCTCTCATATAGTCTCTCTTTCAATACTCATTCAATAGGAATGAGAATCCTTGTTATTTCTTAGGAAATGGTGCTAGCCTCTCTAGATACAAAGAAAAAAATATTTTACAAACAAGATAAAATTCTACAGGGAAATAAAATGTGCATAGAAAATAAAATGTGAAATGTACTTTTTAAAAGTAATGTATAAGTTAAAATCCCTAACAACTCAGGCGATAGGCATCCTATACAAGACAAAAAGTAATTTCTAAGGCAGAAGTAGGGTGAATAATCATTCAAAAAAGTGGGAGCAACTTATAGAAATGCATGGAGATGAGAAATAAAATGTTGTCTATGAGGAATATCAAACAGACCACTGTCAGTCTGAGGCCTCTATCTAACTATCTATCTCCCTATCTCTATCTATCTATCTATCTATCTATCTATCTATCTATCTATCTATCTATCTCTCACCTCACTCTATACATTTGAGAGAAAATATATAGAAAATTTGAGGCAATATTTGAGTAATTCAGTAATAACAATATTACCTTTGTATACTATAAAATATATTTGGTAAATATGTGGGGTGAGTTGAAATTCAAAAGAATATTATTTATTAGCGAGTTCTGTAAAATATTTCAGAAATGTAGAAGCAGTCAAGTTTTTTAGTGGATAAAAAATTTTCAGTTAAGATGGAAGGAAAAAAGGAAAAATAAAGTGTGTAATGCATTTGAACATATATTTATTTTCAACAATTGCACAAAGATGATGGTTTGTAATGTAATTGATTTTTTCTTAACAGAAGTGTTTTAGAAGACTTAAATTATCATTATCCATATCAAACACCAATTATCTCTACCTGAACTTGATGTCAGTCACCAATAGGGATGGTCAAAAAACAAATAATTAATATTCTACTCCCAAGATCTTGAGAGAATACAGAAATAGAGAAGTCACACTTCACTAATGTAAAGAAATCCTAAGATAAACTAAGTAGGATATGTCAATTTCAAAATTCAGAATTATATCACCAAATGCCAAATTTTATAGCTAGAAGACATTTGGTGGGGTAGGTAGTTTGGGGATAGAGTAAAGACAGGATTTTGAATATCCTAAAGAAACTAATCAGGAGCATTCAAAACATTTCCATTTGTTGTGATTGATCCTTCCACTTATTGATGATGAGGTGCTGACTTGTGTTGTTTTCAGGCCAATATTAGCACAAGTAGCAAAGAAGAAAACTGTGCTCTGTTGTGTCTCTGCCTCATAATGTGCACTGAGTGCACAATCATCTGTGAAAAATGGCACACCAACTCTCTTTTCACTTTAGCGGAAGGACTGAGGATATTTTGCTCCTTCCAAACTGATTAAGGCCTTGTCACCCATAGTTTAATCAATGTCTTTGGTTGATTGTTTGAGTCTATAAAGATAGGAAAGTGTAATAACTTACTACTAATTTCAAGAAGAGTGAGGGTAAATAATTGTTCCATTCAAACATTCAATTCATATTCCGCATCCATACACAAAAACAACAATGATGACAAAAACTCACATAGAAAGCACTGTAAGTTTTGCAAAACACACATTGTCTTATTTTATCCTCAAAACAAACCTGTGGCTTAGGCAAACTTTTCATTCCCATTTTGAAAATGAAGAAATTGATTTGCCCATGATTACAAAGTTAGTATAATTGTGAGGATGGATTTGAATATGTCTTCCTGATTCCAAATCTAGCACTCAAACCAAAAAATTATGAATTTTTCCACCCTTCCTCTCAAATTATGAAATTCTGTTAGTCTTATTTATTTCCAATTTGGTCATGATTCAAATAAGACTACCCTATTGGTGGTGTTTTCTGAATATTCACTTAGAAGTGTTTTCATGATGTAAAATAATGACTTGAATACGAGTATTTTATCTTACATGAATTTATGTTGGGGGCCACGACTTTCTGTGGTCTTGGCACACTAGCTCCCCACTTCTACAAGGTCATCAGGCAGCTATGCAAGGAAAGTATAATCTTGTTGGGTGGATGCTCTCATTGGCTTCATGAATATCTAAAGAAAGTAATGTAAGTTAATTTGCAAGTCCTGATTAGGACTTCCAATTTATTGTGCTTCCAGAGGTGGTTCTAGGATAAAGATCTTAATGACTGATTAGCCCTGGGCTGGGGTAGGGAGAAGGTCACCCCTGCAATAAGGAGTATAAGTTCTATGATTTTCTTGTATCCTTGGCTGTGTAGGAAATGGTTCTGCAATAAACAGACTATGGAATACATCCTCGTCTCACTCCCCCTTTTCTTATTCAGCTAGAAGCTTTCTCTCACTTTCTCTTTATTTGTCTCAGCTGGTAGCTAGGCCCAAGCTGTGTTGGCCTCAGCAAATTTGATATAGTCAATACTTACATGATTATTTTCTGTCATCAGATTTCTCTGATATTGCAGGTATTGGAAAACTTTGTAGAAATTATTAGAATATAGTCTATTTTTAGAGGTGTACTTTAATGAAAACACATTCTGTAATAATAATTCTATTGTGCTAATGTAGAAATTCAGTTTATAAGACAGTGGTAAAATAACTTTATCTGTAAACTATCAAAATGTAAAAAATCAGAAACTTGTAAAAACTCTAAATGAAATTCTCTCTTATTTTGATTGTTAACAAGGTACATTCAACAGTTGTTAACCTCTTAAGTGTTGATTCAAAGAATACTGTTTCCTTGGGTAGGAAAAAATGGAAAGATTAAAAGATTACAATTGTATTCTTTTACTTCTCTTTCTCTTTCACTTATACCTGCATTGTTTAATATCATGAAGATGGCTCTTTGTAGGGGACTATATACTTTTCTCTCCCTACTTTTATACTTGGTAATATCATGTGTGCTTATAGGTTCAATTATTGTATGTATAACAATGACTCCCAAATTTAAATATCCATCTCTATATTCTCCTGAGCTACAGTCCAAGTGAAGCTTTGCAAAGACCACTCATTGTCATTCCATGCAATGTTGCCTTTCCTCTGAATTTCTCTATTTAAAGACTACTACCATCCTCAACTTTATTTAAGATTTACAACTCCAACTTCAGTGTCATTCTGTTCTTTTCACACTTGCTCATCCCATTTATTCAATTAGTTGGCAAATCTTGTGAATTCCATTTCCACACTTCTCTTATATACATATCATTTTATCCACTCTTATACCATCAGCATAGTTCTAGATCATCATCAACTCATGCCCAGACTTTTGTAAAAGTTTTCCATGGTTCAAGTCTATAGTAATTCTAATTGATCACTCCACAAAGAAACCAGTGAGATCTTCCTGAAATACAGAATACAGGTCGAAACAATGTCTCTCTCCATACACACACACACACACACACACACACACACATATATATATATATATATATATATATATACATATATACACACACATATACATATACATATACATATATATATATGTATATGTCTCTACATGCACATATGTCACACAGGTTTCAGAGTTGGGACAAACTTTCTGACTTTAAAACTAGATCTAGTAGAACAAATTGGTGTATAATTGCTCTAAGAGATAAACACAGCAGTGGATAATTAACTACTAATTTTACATATGAAAATGACCTGTCTAAACAATCCAACACCTAAGTTTACCATTTTTTTTATTCACAAGACTTTCCACTTGTTCTTTCCAATTTTGATCGAGTTCTTAAAAATTATCAGCACTTAGAAACAATCTTCTTCCCATCTTCCCCTCTAATAAATTTCATTCTCAGTGGGGAGGAGCCAAAATGACAAAGTGAAAGCAAAAAATTGGCATGGGCTATGGCTTCAACCATCTCCAATACCTGTAAAAAATGACTCTAAACAAATTTTAAAGCTACAGAACCCACAAAGAGAAAGAGAGAAACAAATCTCCTGCTGAAGGTAACCTGGAAGGCTGACAGGAAAGTTCAGTCACAGAATGTAGGGAGCTGAGTACAATGGAACTGTGATTCCATCCTCAGGGCATCCCTGATAGGTGCCCAGACTGGTCAAAGCAGGCTACATCAGAGTGAGTCACCAGCAGCTGAAGTGGTTTCCAGACTCCTTAACCCACTAACTACCAAAGAGATAATCAATGTTCGGTAGGTAACTCTGTTGTAAGGGTGAAGGGACAGCAAGGTCCAGCCCTTGCCCCCAAGGGGAGAAGTAGCTGGTAATGCAATGGGGACAATGGCTGCATTCAGAGCTCCTGGTCTGCAGATCACAGGGGGAAAAAGTGATCATTCAGAGGGTAATAGTTCTCATTTTGACCTATCTGGATTGGTATCGTGGTCTCTGGTGGTGGTCCTGGTGTGTGTGGCCAGTGAGCCAGAGCTTGTAGAGGATGTAGAGAGGGCACCCAATGAATAGCAGCAGCAGCTGCAAATACACCCCAGCAATTGTGGACACATTGGACGAAGCTCTCTCTATTTCAGTAGGTAGAGTTTGACCATGGCAAAGAGCTCAAAATTCAAGTAATTGGCAAGATGAGGAAGCACAATCAGACCATACAATCCTTTGGGGACCAAAAGGATCAAAGCATGGGATGTAAGAGGACAATGAAATCACAACTCCTACATCAAAAGCTTCCAGGAAAAATATGAACTAGTTACAGGTCATGGAGGAATGCAAAAAGGATTTTGAAAATCAAGTAAGAGAAGTGGAGGAAAACTTGGGAAGAGAAACTGAAATGATCCAATAAAATTGTGAAAAGTGAGTCAACAGTCTGATAAAGGAGACCCAAAAAAATCCTGAAGAAAACACCTTAAAAAGTAGACTAACTGAAATGGCAAAAGAGGGCTAAAGAAGGACCTTCTCCAAAGAGGAGAAGAATACCTTAAAAAAGTAAAATTTTTAGAGCCAAAACTGAACAGAATTATTCCTTCAAAATTACAGTGGAGCAATTGGAAGCTATTGAATTTATGAGAAATCAAGATACTGTAAAACTGATTCAAGCAAATGAAAAAATATAAGGCAATGTGAAATATTTCATTGGAAAAAATGGTAACCTAGAAAATAGATGCAGGAGAGATATTTTAAAAATTATTGGGATACCTGAAAGCCACGATCAGAAAAAGAACCTTGGAATCGTACTTCAAGAAATTCTCCAGGAAATTTGCCCTGACATTCTTGAATCAGAGGGCAAAATGGAAATGGAAATAATTCACTAATGACCCTTGAAAAAGATCCCCAAAAGAAAACTTTATCATAGCCAAATTACAGAGTTCCCAGGTCAAGGAGAAAATATTACAAGCAGCCTGGGAAGAACAATTTTACTATTATGGAAACACAACCAAAATAACACAAGATCTGGCTACTTCTGCATTATGGGATCAAAGGGATTGGAATATGATATTTCAGAAGTCAAAGGAGCTAGGATTAAAACCAAGAATCACCTCCCCAGGGAAATTGAGTATAATGGTTCAGGAGAAAATATGGTCTTTCATTTAAATAGAGGACTTTCAAGCATTCTTGATGAAAAACCTAGAGATGAACATAAAATTTGACTTTCAACTACAAGAAGCAAGAGGAGAATGAGAAGATAAACAGGAAAAAGAAATAATAAGAAACATATTAAAGTTGAAGTATTTACATTACTACATGGAAAAATGATGTATGTAACTCATGAAACTTTTCTCAATATGAAGATATTTGAAGGGAATATATATGTATAGATGTATACATACATATATATGTATCTATAGGAGGGTGTATGTGTGCAAAGAGGTTACATATATATGTATATATGTATACATATATGCATACACACATTTGCACGTATATATGTGTGTATATGTGCGCATGTGCATATGTATACATATATGTATATGTATGTATCTATAGGAGGTTGTATGTGCTTAAAGAGGTTACATATGTGTATATATACACATATATGTATATGTGTGTATACATATATGAGTGTCTGCATATGTGTCTATATGTATGCCTAGACAAAGGGCATAGGATGGGTTGAGTATGAAGGGATTATATCTTAAAAACAAAATTAAGAGGGGAGAAAGGAATTTATTGGGTGAAAGATAAAGGGAGAGATAGATTAGGGTAAACTTTATCACATTTAAAAGAGGCAAGAGAACACTGCCAAAACGGTTTGCTGGGAACCAAGGGGTAGAAAGTTTGTGTGGTTGTCTAAGGATTGTATTAGTGACTAATGATATTTATTAATTGGGAATCTAACTTAGTGACTGACTGCTAGATGAGTGACTGATTTAGTTAACAGTTGCCCCATGAGTGAAAGGTTGGTATATTGTGAATTGATTAATTGAATCTTTAAGTGAGAAGGTTTTCCCCCTTAGGGAAATCAGGTGATTCTTCTTTTGTTCCTTGTTCTAAATATTGTGGCCACTGTAGTAAAAACTGTGTGGCCATTCTAATTTTAAGCTGTTATGAACAGCATATTGTGACTTTCTGTAATAAGATATAATAAATATGTAAAATTATTGAGAATATTATATTGTGAATATTGTACTGAATCTTGATTTTTAATGGAATAAACAGAGTGTTCACTATTACTGTGTAATCTGAATCTCAGAAGCTGTTCACAGTAGCATTCTTTTGGGAATCTGCTGGTGCTTGGCTTTACAAGGGGTGGTGAGAGAAGGGAGGGAAGATTGGGGGAAAGTGTAGTTAGAACCAAACACTATCCAAAAGGCACAGGTTCAAAGGAGAAAATAGAATAAATATGGGACAGAATAGGATGGAAGCAATTGTAGTTAGTCTTTCATAATATAGGAAATATTGAAATGTTTTGTGCAACTACACATGTACAATATATATTGAATTGCTTATCATCCCAGTGGGGGTAGGTGAGGAGGGAAAAAAGGACAAAAATCTGGAACTCAAAGTTTTAAAAATAAAAGCTTAAAAATTGCTTTTGACATGCAACTGGAAAATAAAACATGCAGTAAATGTGGTGTAGAAATACATCTTATCCTACTTGAAAGTTAGGAAGAAGGGATGATAGTGTAGGATATAAGAAAGAACAGATTGAGGGGAGGGGTATTCAATAGGCTCACTATTTTGCGGTAGGGGTAAGGGAGAGACAAGGAGAAAAATTTGTAACTCAAAATCTTGTGGAAATAAATGTTGAAAACTAAAAATGAATTAATTAAAAATCATTCTCTTCTTGATCATTTCATCTATTGCTATAAATCTGCTAATCAAGATTCATTCCTTTTAAAATGTTTTCTCTCTCCACATCCAATCAGATTAAATGACTTACAATGAAGGATTTGACTGAACTTTTTTTATGTGACTATATGAACACACCATTTTAAGTAAGAGATTTCCTTTTTCTCTATCATACAAAAATTTAAATAGCCAGTCACTACTTTGGAGTCATTGAATTTAGTGACTTTACATGATTATTTTAATGATACCCACAAGCGTCCAACTTCATCTAGAATAGAGTACCTTTATTAAGGAAATATGATTCTCTGTGCATATAAAGTCATTAATCCTAATTACTATGGTTAACAAACTCATCTGTCCTAGAAGAAACATGATAATGCATATTTTTGGTTAAAGTGGAGCAAATATATACAGAAAAATCACAATTTTTTAATTAAGTGGAGTTCCATTTTTTAATAAACATAAAAGACATGTCAAACTGCATGTAAGGTCAAATGTATTCTGCAAGTTACCAGAAGCTTTTTCTGACTCAGAAAAGATACCATTATGAAAGGTTTAATGAGTTAATTAGGTCTGCTGATAATTCCAACACTGAGTAATTTCAATGGACCTTTATAATAAAGGAATTCCAAGTTAATGCATTTAAATTCACTTACTCAAATCAATATTTTGGCAAATTAAAACAAATCGACCAAAATAATGACAAATATGATTTTTTGCTTGTAGAGCCAGGCCTAAATCCAGGCTACTGGCTTCCAATTACTTTCCATTGTACCATACCTCTCCATTGAGTGTACAATGCATGTTAAATTAATCTCAGAGTATTATTGAATTCAGAAACATTACCCATTACTGATGGGTATTCTTAGACTCCAAAATACTTTTTACTAATCTCTCCTGAGAGGTTGTCAGCAGTGGCAGAGAATTTCATTTTCCATGTCAATTTTAAGGCACTAACACAACACAAAAGAAACTTGATGTCTAAAGAGGTTTTGATGTTGGCAAATTAACCTTTCCTTTCTGGCAATGGGGATTTCGCCACACAATGAGCTAAAACTTTTGAATTTTGATTTGCAGTAGGAAACCCTGTCCCCAAGAATTTATGTATAACAATTTTCACAACATACAGCTGATTTCCCCTGAAAGGCAATTTATATCTCTCTTACAACATAATCTATAAAAGTTGTACAATATCAGGATATTTCTAATCTAAGAAGACATGATTTGTATCTCAGGATGAACATAAACTCATTCTTAGCACATATTGTTTTAAAATGTTCTGCATTAACTCACCAGTGCACACAGACATTCTCCCAGAGATTAAAAATCACCATGTAGTTTTTCATACTTGGAAAATAGCATAGAATATTTGGGAAAGCACACTTACTGAGAAATATTTCTAATGGAGAAAAGCATTACTTTGGGGGGCTGTTCATGCATGTGCATAGCAGGATACCTTTTTTTGACTTATTTAGGTATAGAAGACTGAATAGTTCTCTCAGTTCTCTCACAATGAAAATTCTTTTACTGCAAAGCATCTATTGAAATACATCTCTCAGATTCAATATCATACTACTTTTATTTTACTGCCACACAACGAAACTTGCATGAATAATTTCACAAGGATGTTAGGTGGATATGTTGTTTGTTTTTCTTTTTTTCTTACAACTTTGCAATCAATGTCTCATACTTACTAGTATTAAAGTTCTATAAATGCAAAATTGATAGTCTAACTTGACATAAATGACTCCAGAAAAAGTATACTAATAAACATGAATTTTAGGAAGTGCCCAAATAAGAGTAAATAATTTTATTCAGATACATTTTAATGGCAAAAGCCATCTAAATAGACTTAAACAATCTGACCATTTTAAAAAAAAATTATCACATTTTCTCCAAAATACAGTCCCAGCATAGACTATCTCATATTGCCTCCACTTTTGCTTACTATTTCTGCCCCCTTTCCAATCTTACCAGGCCAAAAAAATACTGTATGTCCTCATCAGATTGCCCCATCTCTTTTCCTGGAGTATCCTTAAAAAGCATTGCATACAAAGGTTGGAATGAATTACTTTCCCCAATTAACCAAGCTCTTTCTTCTCTTTATTCAGATATCCCTTAATATCATCTCCTCTAGAAATTCTATTAGTAATTCTAAAAATCCAATACCAATTCTATTAAATACTTTGAGAAGAAATACTTCACTTTTAATTTCTTTTTTTTTCCACTTTTTTTTTTGGAGGGCAATTGGGGTTAAGTGACTTGCCCAAAGTCACACGGTTAGATTCTGTGTCAAGTGTCTGAGGCCAGACTTGAACTCTCATCCTCCTGACTTCAGGGTCGGTGCTCTATTCACTGCGCCACCTAGCCGCCCCCACTTTTAATTTCTTATATGTTGAAAATAAATTACTTCTCAGCTATCAGTCTGATCTTCCTAACGTCTGACAATGCCAAACCCTCACCCCTATTCAAAAAACAAAAAAAGTAAACTTTAACTACTCTTTACTACTTCCAGGTTACCAAACATAAATTTTTTTTTAACTCTTTTCATTAACTATACCCCTTCAACCTTTCCATTTTTAAAAATATCTTACTCCCCTCATCCATTCTCCACAACATACTTACAAATACACTTCTAGCTAATGGCACAGGTCTTAGTGATGTCCAACCCACAAAATATTCTATCTCCCAACATTGGCATTTTCACTGTCTGATTATCATATTTGGAATTCTCTCTTTGCTCATCTCTATCTCATGAACTTTATGTCTTTCTTCAATTCTTAGCTAAAATCTGAGCTTCTCCAAGAACCCTTTCCTGGTACCCACTAATATCTGGCCCTAATAATTACTAATTTTTATTAAATCTCTCAACCTTCCCATCCTCTTCTCCACAGTGCCTGTTTTTTTTTCCACCATTCCATTCCCTGTCCTCATGGCACTGTCCACTTTTAACTGCTTATAGACTGTTTGTCCCCATGACTTCTGTAGTTAATTTATGTTATAATTCTCACTGCCAATCATGTGACAATTACCCAAAGAACATATAATCCCTGCCACACATTTATAATTTCATAAATTATCAATTTATTTACAAAAATTAAAGATAGCAATTAAAAAAACACCTACTGCCATACTATTAACATGAAGTAACAAAAGCCTATGTTAATACCTTGAGAAATGCCATTAAAAACCTTGTTCTGCAGGAATGTAAAGAAAAGATAGTTAACCAAATAGTCATTAGACTGTAGTGATAAAGACTGAATGGGAAGAAATGAAAGAATCAATAAGTATACTTATCAAATATCAAATGTAGATCAGGATGATATCAAAGCATTGCTATTAGCAATTTGTGGCTAGAAAAATGAATCTCATACTTGCTGGTGATAGGTGAAATATGACTTTCACTTAAAAATCCTCTTAAACTTCCTTTTATGGAACAAAAACAAGGAAACTTTTTTTATTTAAAAAAACAATAAAACCTAAATATTCAAGATTTATCAGTGTTCTAGTTAATCTTTATTTCATTCTTTGGAATAAGAGGTCACTGGAAATCATGTTAGTTAGATTTATAGAAGTTTGTATCTATCATTAGCAATAGAAGTTTTATGAGTTAGCTGAAACATTGTTAAATGAAATTTTAAAAAAACACATCTATCCTATTCATTAAGCTCATACTCAGAATAAAACATGCTTAAATTATGAATAAAACAAGCATTTCCATAACATCGTATGATTAAAAAAGATGATTATACATGAAACTGCAAATCTACTATGCACAACTTGCTGCTTCTTTTATACAACAAAATTATCTTATAAATTTGTTTTTTCCCTTGCCCTGCCCTAGAGACCATTTCTATTAGACACAAATAGATATCTGTGTATCAGTTCTCTCTTTGACTGCAGAGAGCATCTTTCTTCATATTGTCCTTATTGTTAATTTGGGCATTTATAAGTCAAAATAACTTATCTGTTCAAAGTAATTATTAAAACAATATTGCTATTAGTGTAATACAATTTTTATTGGTTCTGCTAATTTCACTCTTTATTATTTCACGTTTCTTTCCCTATTTTTTCCACTAAAATCATTGAGCTCATCATTTCTTGTTGCACAGTACTATTCCATCACAGTCATATATCACAACTTGTCTAACTATTCCCCCATTTATGAGCACTCTTGAAATTCCCAGTTCTTTGTCATCACAGAGATTATAAATATATTAGAACATATAAGTTCTTTTCCTTTTCTTCCAATAATCTTCAGAAACAGATCAAGTAGCAGTACTTTTGCCTCAAAGGGTATGGGCAGTTTAATATTTGCATGTAATTCCAGATTGTACTACAAAATGGACAGATCAGTTCACCATTCCACCCACAATGAATTAGTGTCTCAATTTTTCTACATCCCCTGCAACATTTGTCACTTAACCCTTCTATCATATTTAGCCTATCTGGTAAGTGTAAATTGATATTTCAAAGTGGTTTTAATTTGCATTTCTCTAAGAAACAATGATTTAGAGAATATTTATATGACTCTAAGTTGGCTAATTTTCTTCATCAGAAAACCGTCTCCATATATTTTGGCCATTGATCAACTGGGGAATGATTTACATTCTTATAGATTGGACAAATTTCTTCCTATAATTTTTATATGAGGTCATGTGATATGCTACCTATAGAGGTTTTCCCCTTAATTTTCTGCTTTCCTTCTTATCTTGGTTGCATTTATTTTAGTTGTACAAAAACTTTTGTAATTTTATGTAATTGAATTGTCCATTTTACACTGAACTTTGTTCTCTCTTGTTTCTTCATAAACTGTTCACCTATCCACAAGTCTGATAAGTGATATGTTCCAAGTTCTAATTTTCTTGGAAATATTCTCTTTATGTCTAGATTATGTATCCATTTTTGACCTTATCTTGAGAAATGGTGTAGAAGTCAATGCCCAGTGTTTGCCATACTGCTTTCATTTTCCCAAAATTTTTGACCAAATATTCAATTCTGGTACCCAAGTCTTAACTTTTTATACCTGTCAAACAAAGATTGTGTATATTTTCTTCTGTAAATCACATTTCTACTTTACTCCACATTTCTGCTTTTCTATTTCTTAGCCAGTACCAGATACTTTTTTATAATTACTGCCTCATAATACAGATTAAAATCTGCTACTGTTAACCCCCATATTTTACATTTTTCTCTATTATTTCCTTTTATATTCTTGATTTTTATATTTCTTTTCCAAAAATATTTTATTTTTTTTATAATTCATGTTCAGAATTATAATTTCTATTTCTGAATTTCACTCCATTGTGTTTTTACTCACGATTTTACTTTTCAGTCCATCTTTTTGCCCTATCCCAGTTACCTTATCTTCTTCCCTCATTTCTTAATCCTTATTTTACCCAGGTCACTAAAATCCTTCCTTATCTGTTCAACCTGCCCTCCTAATCTTAATCTATATAGCTTTCTATAGTCCTTTCTTCACCCTATCCCCCAGGTTTTTCAACTTTCTATAACTTCTGGAGACTTCTAAACTTCTTGTGATGTGTACATTGTTTCCTCTTCAATGCAGATCAGAGTTAGGCACTATGTTTCACCCCCACCCTCTTCTTCTGTATACGTTCTTTCAAGCCCCATTTTCATGAGATAATTTCTCCTTTAATCATTTTCTTAACCAATTGTGTTTTTCAAAATCACCTCATTCACTGGGTACAGGCTCTGGAACCCCTCCTCAAACCCTCCTTAAACTTTCCCATATGGTCAAATCTATGGCATTTTCCTGAGGCATCCCTCAGGAATTCCCTCAATTAGCCTGCACTCAGTCACCTAATTTTCTGATCCCAGCCCTCCATTCTCTGTTACATCCTGGTGCCCCCAGCTACTTCCTGCCCTTGATCCTATGAAGACCTCATTCTCACTTGGCCACAAGGTCCATATCCCTGGCATTCCAGCACTTTCTCTGATATCCTCACAGTCACCCCAACCTGCTGCTCACTCCCATCCAGATCTTCCCTAAACCCTTTATCCCAGTCATCCCAGCCTATGCAGATGCTTTGAAATCTCTCTCACAATGCTTCTATATAAGAGATCCATCTTGCCTCCGGGAAACTGCTCAGATTAAATCTGGCTTATTTGCATTGTTGGTACAAATACTGAGATTCCTTAAGAGTTTGGCAAACATGGTGGGTTTTCAGAGTCACATCCACTTATTGATGTTTTAATAAACCTTGTCTTTCCCTGAAAGAAGGCTTGGTTCAAATTCATTCAGGCAGTACCTATTTGTTGCTATTTTGGGATCCCAGCACCCCTACACCTCAACATCATCATATGTAACTCAGCCTTAACCTCTCTTTTGAAATGAGTAGTTCAATAATATGATAATGGTTTTACAAATACTATCGCTAGTAATAATAATTCATGTTTACAGTATTTTCATATGTTATAAGTAAAGAGTTTTACCTTAGTCATTCCCTTATAACTAATCTTTAATGAACTTACATTTCTTCTGGATCTTTTATATTGAATTTTACATTGAGTTCTGTGTTTTTCATTACAAATACCTGAAAGTCTTTCAATTCATCAAATATCAATTTTTTTCATTCAGTATTATATTCAATTTTGCTGGTTAAATTATTCTTGGATGTAACCACAGCTCTTTTGTTCTTTGAAATATAATGTTCTGAAACCCACAGTCTTTTAGTGCAGAAGCTGCTAGGTAATGCAAAATTGTTTTTCCATATTATTTATGTATTATTCTTATTGTTTGCAATATTTTCTCTTTAACCTGAGAATTTTGAAACATGGCCATGACATTTCTATATTTTTTCCCCTTTCCCCTCCTAGGATCTCTTTTAAATGTTGATCAGTGGATTCTTTTTATTAATACTTTGATCTTGTTCCAGAACTTCAGGGCAATTTTCTTTAATAATTTTTGATAATATTTTTTCCAGCTTCTTTTTAATTTTTATCATACCTTTCAGGTAGATTTATAGTTCTTAGAGTGTCTTTCTTTGATCTCAAATCAGTTATTTACTATTCTTTGATGACAAATCAGTTATTTACTATTGAGATGTTAAGGATTCTCTTTTTTTTCTAGTTTTGATTGTATCTTTATGTCTTATCATTGGATTCAACTTGGCCAATTATTGTTTTTAAGGAGCTAATTAATCTCATCATTTAACTGATATGGTTTTTCCCATAGTTACTAATTATAACTTACTTCTCAAATCTAATGACCTTTTCTCATTCCTCATACTTCCTTACCTCTTCTTGAGGTCCAGTACTGTGTGTCACCTTCTTCTCCTAAATACTCCATCTTCTATTCAGTTTCATGACACTGATCTCTCCTGGTCCTCCTTGTATATATCTTTTTTATCATTGATTTATTTATTTACTTTTAGTTTATAAGATTCAGTTCCACAATTCCTTGAGTTTCAAATTTTCTCCCCTCCCTCCACCTCCCCACCCCCGTGGCAGCATGCAATCATGTATACGATCTGCAAATACTTTCACATTGTATGATAGTCTGATTGTAGAAAAAGGTTGTAATCAATGGAGTGAACAAAGGGAAAACAAGAAGAAAAAAAACAGGAAAAAGAATGATAGCATGCATTGCTTCAGTCTCCATTAAAACTCTGGTCAATCTAGATCTTTTGCTGAATGTAGATATCTCCTTCCATCCTTAGGCTTGTAAAGTTTTCTTATAGCTGTGTGTTGCTGAGAAGAGTCCAGTTTATCAAGGTCGGTTGTCAAACATATGACATGTCTGTGATTTTGTACAAATTTTTCCTGGTTCTGCTCTTCTCACTTAGCATCAATTTGTATAAGACTCTCCAGGTAATTATGAAGTCCATCCCTTTCCCATTTCTTATAGCACAATAGTATTCCATTATATTCA
>CM053599.1:173981994-173999967 GCA_028646575.1 Pseudocheirus occidentalis | reverse complement strand
TTTTTTTCCATTGTGGGATCTATATGCAGTTTCTGTTCTACAATTAAGGGTAGTCTACCAGTAATCTTTCCTGTTCCCTCTTCTCTTCTTCCACTATGCAATGTTATTTGGCGATTTCCTCAGCATCCATATATTCAAATGTCAATTCTATTTATTGAGCCCTATCTTCTTTCCTGACCTTGAATTTTACATCTCCCACTGCCTATTGAACAATTTGGACCGAATATCTCATAGACTTCTTAAGTTCAACATCTCAAAATATTAGTTCTGTACATTTTTTCCAAACTTTTCCATCTTCCTAACTTTCCTATTATTCTCACCAACCTTCTTCAGATTGTACATGTTCACAAACTCAATGATATTTTTGATTCTTTATACTGCCATCTAAATATAATGTTATCAAGTACTGATAACTTTCTATCTGTTGTTTTATATCTTCATAAAATCTGTCTTCGTAAAATTGTTTCTATCTTCATAAAATGATTCACATATGCACCATTCTCTGACACTGTAACTACTCTTGTATATGTGCTCATCACCTCATGTCCACACTATTGAAATAACATTCTGGTTGATTGTTCTGCCATAGGTAACATTCTACTCTAAAATTCCTTCATTAAGATGATAATGAAATTTGTGAAGTACAGTTATGATATTACTCCACCTCTATTCAATAAATTGTAGTTTCCCTACTATTATAAATACCTCATTGTATGAAAGGATTTAAAAAAGAAGAAAAAAATGCCTCTGTTTGGCTCCTAAAGTATTTCTAAACCTGATGTCTTTTTACTGTTCAAATTACATTGCTCCCTCCCCATTTTTATATTGTTTTCCTGTACTCTGTTATCCCATTTTCCACACCTGACTGTTCATGTCTCATCTCAAAGTCTTTTCTCTGACTATCCCTTATATCTGAAATGATCTCCTTCCTTATCTCCAGCTCCTGTTTTTTTTCAACACACACCTTAAATAATACTTTCTGCAAGAAGTCTTTCCCATTTCTTCCCCAATTGGAGATCTCAACCTCCTGTGATTACTTCCCTTTTACCCTGAACATACTTTGTTCATATATGGTTGTTTGCATAACTTTTTCCCTCTCATTAGAATGAGAAGGAAAAGATTATCCTTATTTTATTTTTAAATCCTGAACAGTAAGTATTAGTGTTCTAAGCACTAGGTTAAAATAACCTTCCACACAGTAAGCACTAAATACATGCTTTCTTATTTAATATTTAAAATTAATAAACAGAGAAACAAACAAATAAAGAATGACTATATGAACAACACTAAAAGAAATGATTTTCATGTTGTCCCTTCTTCCTTACAAAAGATTAATGATGAAACAGATTCTTCTTTCCTCTTAGTAGGAGGATAATCATAGTAAAGGTTCCAATTCTTATCACCAGTCTTACTAACTGTCTGACCACGGAAAAAGCACTTAAACTTCTGAACCAAAATTTTCTCATGCAAAAATGAGAATGACAAGACTTATTCTATCTAGTTCAGAACAGCTTGTGAAAAACCACATTATAAGCCTTATTGAGCTATCTTGCTCCAGAAATCTATCTTTGGCCCTCTTCTATTTAACATTTTCTTAAAAATAGCTTGGATAAAGATAAAGATAAAGATAGTTAGTGTAAGTGCTAACTTTGCAGATGGCAGAAAAGCAAGGAAAGATATGAAATACTTTAGATATCAGTCAGAAATATGAGTTGAAACAATAAATATTAAACTTCATGGCTATAAATGTAAATTTCTAATAGTACTTGCACAATTTCTTTTACAGTTAAGTGTAGGACTTAATGACTTTATACATATATAAGCATATACACACATGTGAATACACACATATTTACAAATATATACATGTGTTTATGTATACGTGTGCACATATATTAGTATATATAATGTATGTAACATATTATCATATTCAGTCCATAATTTTAACCTGTTGATATATTTTCTAGATACTATCTTACAACTTGTTAGCTATTGCTTTTAAGATTATTTCATCTTGAAATGAGGCACAGTATAATCCCAATATACTTTGCCTGATAAGACCACATCTAGGTGATTATTTTTATAGAGGTGTAAGTCCCACAATTCAGGGAAGGTGATTACAAGTTAGAACAACTCCTAGAAGAGAGCAATCAAGAGGGGAACCAAATGAGGGCTGGATGAATGAAGTAGAAATAGTGATCATTGAGAAGAGAAATCTTAGAGAGGTCAAACATTTGAAGTGTTAAGTGGATGCAATATTAGAATTGCTTTGCTTGGCAATAGAAGAGCTATCTAAGGATGAGTGGTGGAAGGAGCAAAAATGCAAACTTTGGATTGATTTAAGAAAAAAAATTCAACAGTCAAAGTTTCTAAAAATTCCATGTTTTGCCTTGTGAGGTTGTAGGTTCCCCATGACCAAAAATCTAAAATTAAAAGTTGAATGGTCATTCATTAAAGGTTTTACTGAAGAGATTCCTGTTCAGTTAAAATTTAGACTAGAAGGTCTCTACTGTCCCTTCCCAACTCAGATTTTTATATTCTAATATTATAAATGTTCATTATTTATGTTATAGTTATATACTCAAAATCTTACTCATTGATTAAATAACTTAGTTTATCTTTTAATTATTAATATGGCTAAAATGCTTTATAGAAATCCTCTGTTAGCCAACAATATTACTGAACATTCATGTATTATTGTAATGTACTGGCTATCACGAAATGATCAGCATCATTATCATCATGTACTAAAGTGAAAATTATCAGTGTAGATTGGTACCCATTCTACAACTTAGAGAATTTCTATTTAGTTAATTGATTAGGGTACTGAGATGTTAAACCATTTCCCCAAGGTGAAAATGCCATTATGTGACAGAAAAAGACAGGTATTTAATCCAGGTTTTCTTGACTGATGCCAAGCTTAGCTCTCTACACCATGCTTCATCTATATGGAATTATTAGATTCTGATTTGATATTCTAATCACTAATAACTCTGGTGTGAGAACCACTTTCACCCAACTCTCACCTGTTAATTCAAGAAGTTATAGCACATTCAGTGGCTATACTCTAACAAATTGACTTGAAACATGACCTAAACCAGATTCAGGGTCACTGATGGACCTCCAACCTTTCAGTTAGTTAGGGGGAATGTCTCTCCCAAGTATGTGAAGATTTCCTCCCCTATAACAGATAGATGAGAACAATTTGTTCCAGCAGCCTGGAAGGCAGCTGAAGCAAATGTGGTGGAATACTTAGAGTTTGGTCAGATATCAAAGATGTCAATGTCTTCAATTGAATCCTGGTCCATCATCAGTCTTCTTAACTTTTGTCCTACTACTGGACTTTGACACCTCTGGAAAAGAGAATGAGGCTGACAACTTTCCTCAATTCTGCCTCATTCAAATCCAATTCATTCACAAGTCAAGGCATCCCCCATGATATTGTTGATCCTCTTCAGAAATGAATGATGAACAGCAATACTGATCTTTAAAAAGTTAGTTTGATTGTATAAAGGCAGATAAGTAAGGCATGACTTCTTCATGATTAATTGGTCACTTATTGTCCAAGGATGAACAATTTAATTTTTTTGTGATATTATTTAGTGCTTGCCATGGCCAGTTTATCATGGCTCCTCCTCATGTTATTTTCCTTACTATTTTTTTTCCTCAAATATTTTTCCTCAGATATTCATTAGTAATATGCAGGTGTCAGACTCTTGAATGTGTGGGGGGAGGAGGAGATCTTATATATGAAATACCAAAAACTTAGATAAAAATATTCAGAAATACCAAAAATTTTGTCAGGCTTTACCCACATTTCTGTCAATTCTCCACCTTCATTACAAAAGTAGAAATGAACCACTGGGGTGATGAACCTCTGCATATTTAGTTTGACTATTCCTTTAAAAGGAGGCCATCTATTACCAGGACCATATTTGAAGGCTTTCCAGCATGGAAGAAAGTTCCAGAGCTTGTGCTTTGCTAACAAAACTTTGAGAACTCCCAGTCACCTCTTCCCATCTCTTTTTGAATTATTTTCTCTATTGTCCTCATTTTATTTATTTTTAAAGTGTTTCTAACTTCTTAGAAAAACACCAAAAATTATTGATACATCTCTTCTTGGGTTTCTAGTTGAAATTGTGTTTAAGCTATATTTTTCTTCAAAGGTTTCTCTTCTAAGTTTTCATCTTGGACATCCATACCATGACTAATACATCGTTATGATGGTAGTAATATTTTTTGTACGTTCTTCTAACCTACTTCCTTCCTTAAGACTTGATGTTTGGGGTGGTTCTACATATTCCTGTAAGAAATAGCTGGTCTGGTTCTGCTGCTGATTTCTTGGGGTTTGATGGCTGTGTAATTCCAGGATTTCTAAGAAAGCTCAGACTTTAAATTTTGCAAAGTGGTCTAATGTAAGACAAAGTCTGTGATCCATAATTTCTTGACATGGTTTTCAATCTGAGCAACAGTAGACTCACTGCTACTGGACTCAGTGATTATCAGCCAAGTTGAAGACCACTGATTGAGAAAGAAAGAACTGATGGTTTTCCTTTGGGCTAGGATTCCTGTCTTGGTTATTCTTCTGTAGCATTCAGGCAGAGCTAAAATCAGGAAGGGACATTCGGCTCCACTCCTGGAATCTAAACCACATTGCTTTTGCTTAATTCTAAACTTGTTCCCCTCTAGGTACAAAACCTAGTTCTGGAGACAGTTTGTTACACTGGAATGCCATACCTAGGTACACATACCCTTCTTAGTCCATACTGATTTGTATTCTTGAACAGGGTTTTGGGTTAAAATGCTGACAAGTACATATATTCCTCTTACAATGTCCCAATATGAGTCTGTGACTTGCTCTTGCCCTGCTACATATTTTCTATTTTTGATCTCCATGAGGAACACTCTTTCCCAAAACCCTTGTTTGCTGTTCACAGACCTCTTTTTCTCACTATCCCAGCCTGGACTAAAAAGAAAATCACTCACTGAGACTTTTTCTTGGATTTTTTCCCTTAGGATTTGGTTTGGCACATTTTGTCACCTTACTATACTGCTTCCTACTATTCATTCCTCCATCTTGGCTCATGGTACTTTAATGTCTTAGCATCATCAATATTTACTACTGTATCCATACATTATAATTTTGGTAGATTATAGTAGACTTTCACCTTTCCTGTAGGCATCTGGTGTCCATTTAGAACAACTTGAAAGATGAATGTCTCAAGTTTGAAAGGCTGGTCAAAAAATTCCAAATAAATAAAAGATATGAAGGACACCTGGTATATAATCAGAATCTAAATTACAGTTTGGGAAATGTCAGGCATTATGTATTCTTCTTTGTTCCATTATTTTTCCTATCATTTACAGTTACTATTATGCACTGTTTTTGTCATTATTTGTTAAACAAAATTTCTGTTTTCCCTCTCCTTTTTCTTCTCATTTTCTATTTCTTTTCAATGTGGTAGGCATTCATGAGAAAGCAAGGAAGAGGAGTATTTCATAATTTGAAGTAAATAAGGGAGGGATGTTTCCATTGGTCCTGCAGTATAAAGCAAATGAACTTGTTTCCCTTAATACTAAATGTTTCATCTTGTTTGCTTAATTATTTCAGGCATCTTCCTCTTAACATTTCAATGCAACCACTAAAATAATAAGCCAGTCACGTTGTTGTGGTACAAATTGATACCATCTATTGTCAATCGAGATGTTGATGATACTCTGTAATCTTTTAAAAATATATTCATAAAATTAATACTTATTTCCCTCTCTATTGCAAATATTCTCAGCTCTCTTAAAGCCCCCAACATACTCAGTGTGACCCTGAGTAAAAATTACCTTGAGTAAAACTCTATTGATATTTAACTTCTCCCTACTTTACCTCAAAATTTCTTGTATGTACCTGTTGTATCTCTTATTCTAACCAAAACCACCTAAAAGAACATAAGATAATTAAGGGTAGGTATTATTTTGGGTGTATGTGTTTGTAACCTTAATATGTAGCCAATGCCTCACATAGGAGACGCTCAATTTGTATTTATTGAATTGCCTTATGCTACTTGATATTTAAAAGCAGATTTGCAGATGGTGGCTTAGAAAAATGAGAACTCTGTGTCTCCCCCCATAACCACCTCAAATACCTATAAAATATGACTCAAAACAAATTTTACAGCTCCAGGACTCACAAAATGATGGGGAAAGATGGCTCCCACTGAAGGCAGCCCAGCAGATGGACAGAAAGGGCTCATAGCAGCACGCTGGGAGCAGAGACCAGCCCCAAACAGTTTTATCCCCAGGGCCTCCAGGAGAAGTCGTGGCAAGAACGTTGCATCACCAGCAGCTGTGGCTGTTTTCAGAATTACCAAAAGCCATAAGAGCCAAGGACAAAGGGAAAAGGTCAATGAAACTTGGGTAAATTTTGGAGAGAGGATCCAGCTGACTGCCTCCAGAGCTAGAAGCAGTCTGAAGTGGTGGCCATGCAGCCACTCCATATGGCTGCTTCAGAAGCTCCCAGATTGCAGATTGCAGGGGGACAAGTGATCATTTTGAGGCTAAGTACTCTTGCCTTGAGTGGCCTGGATTGGGATGTGGGATTGTGTTGGTGGGAGCTGCTGAGACTGGGGCATCCAAATAGCTCAGGCAGCTGTGAAAACCCCAGTGATTTGGGACAGAGCTCTCCTCTCTGAAGGGAGAGTTCCACAGAAGTAAAATGTTAAGTAATTGACTGGCAAAATGAGCAGGCAAAGGAAGCAAAGAAAGCCCAGAAATCCAACTATAATTTATTTTTAGGGACAAAAAGGATCAAAGCATGGAATGGGAGGAAGACAACACAATCAGAACTTCTGCAACAAAAGCTTCCAAGAAAAATGTAGATTGGTTAAAAGACATAGAAGAGCTTAAGAAGGATTTAGAAAACCATATGAGAGAAGTAGAGAAAAAATTGGAGTGAGAAATGAGAATAATGTAAGAAAATCATCATAAAAGAGTCAACAACCTGATTGAAGAAAATAACACCTTAAAAACTCAAAAGGCAAAAGAGGCCCAAAAAACAAAGAGGTTCCCTTAAAAGCCGAATTTGCCAGATGGAAAAAAGAATCTCAAAACCTTGGTGAAGATAATAATTCTTTCAGACTTAGTGTGGAGCAAATAGAATTAAATAACTTTATGAGAAATCAGGATAATATTAAACAGATCCAAACAAATGAAAACATAGAAAGCAATGTGAAATATCTCTTTGAAAATAACACTGACCTAGAAAACAGATCCAGGAGACACAATTTAAAATTATTGTACTACCTGAAAGCCATGATCAAAAATGAACCTAGAAAGCATCCTTCAAGAAATTCTCAAGGAAAATTGCCCCGATATTTTAGAAGCAGAGGGCAAAATAGAACTTGAAAGAATTCACTGATCACCTCTTGAAAAAGATCCCCAAAAGACAACTCCTAGGAATCTTATAGCCAAGTTCTGGAGTTCCCAGATCAAGGAGAAAATACTGCAAGCTGTGAAGAAAAAAACAATTTGAATACTGTGGAAGCACAATCAGGATAACCCAGGATCTATAAGTTTTTTTTATATTAAGGGAATCAAAGGGCCTGGAATATGATATTCTGTAGATCAACAGAGCTAGGATTAAAACCAAGAATTTCCTACCCAGTAAAACTAAGTATAATATTTCAGGGGAAAATATGGTCATTCAACAAGGTTGAGGACTTTCAAGCATTCTTGAGGAAAACCAGAACTGAATAGAAAATTGGCCATTCAAACACAAGAAGCATGAGAAGGTAAACATGGAAAAGAAATCATAAAGAACTTATCAAAGTTGAACTATTTGCATGCCAACATGGAAAAATGAGAGCTGAAACATATGAAATTTATGAGAATAAGTGAAGGGAATATAAATGTGTGTATGTATATATGAATATATGTATGTGTATATACATATATACACACACACACACACACACAAATCTATACATATGTATATGTACATATACACATATGTGTATATAGGATATATATCCATATGAATACATAAATACATACGTGAGTGTGTATATATGTGTACGTAGAAAGAGCACACATGATCTATTGAAGAGAAAGGGATGCTATTTTAAAAGGTGAAATAAAGGGGTGGGAAAGGAATAGAATGAGAGGAGACATGGAGAGACAAAATGGAATCAATTATTTCATATAAAAGTGGCAAGGGATAACTGTTAAAATGGAGGGGAAGGAAAATAAGGCAAAAAATGAATGGGTCAACCTTATTCTCTTTGAATTTGGATTAGGGAGGAAATGATATACACACTAAATTGGGTATCTTGGCCTATAGGAGAGTAGATGGGAAGGGGATCAGAGAGGGGATGATGGAGGAGAGGGCAGGTTTGGGGGGAGGATTGTTTGAAGCACACACTTCTGGAAAGGGACAGGGACAAAGTAGAGAATAGAACAAGGGGAGGAAAGGCTAGAAAGGAGGGAAATACCATCAGAGTTACACAGTATGTCCATTGTGGAGATATTCTCATAACTACACATGTATGGCTTGTAGTGAATTACTTGTCTTTCCAGTGGGGTGGATGACAAGGGAGGAAGGTAAAGAATCTAGAATTTAAAGTTCTAAAAACATATGTTTATACACACACACACACACACACACACAATTTTATGATTATTTACATGCAACTGGGAAATAAGATATTTTTGGCACTGAGATAGGGAGATCCTTCTTGCTCTACCAGAAAGTCAGTGGGGTTGTGGGGGAGTACAGAGGGGAGAGCAGATTGGGGGAGGGATTATACAGTGGGATCACTGTTTTGGGGTGGGTAGGTAGGGGAAAGACAGGGGAAAAATTTGTAACTCAAAATCTTCTGGAAATCAATCATATTAAATAAAAATAAAAGAAAGTTAATTAAAAGCAAAGTTGTATTAATCAATAAAACTACAAGTTTTTAACAATCCATTTAAAAATTTCATTTTCAATTAAGATATTTAATTTTATGAAGTCACTTCTACCTTAGATTATTTTTTGTTGCAGGATAATATCCTTATACTCTAAAAATCAAGAACTAATAGACAAAATTCCACAAATGAAATAACAATAATGATAATTTCCTTTTGTATGACACTTTAAAACTTAATAAATAAATAATTTTACATGGATGGTATAATTTGAACCTCAAAACAAATCCAAGACATAGTTAACATTATAAACTCTTTTTTGGCTTTGTTGAAGAAACTCTGAGCTAGTAAGTACCAGAAACAGGATTTGAACTCATTTATCTTTTTCCAAGTCTAGCATTATATAAAAATGACATATATTTTACGTTTAGGGTTTTTGCTTTATTTAAGCTGAAATATCTTTTAGAAACCAAATTATTCTCCCTTCAGTTATTTCACTTTCAATCTGGTTTATAATGAAGAGGAATACCTCTCTTAAATTGATTAATTAAAATAAAAATAAAAAATTCCTATTCTAACTTTGTTTACCATAAACAAAGAAAATACCCCCTCCCCCAATAATCTTAATTTCATGGCTTAGTTTCAAGCTTTTTTCTGAGCTTGATTCAGCTTTTCAATCAAGGAAGACTAGTTCAGCCTTTCATGTAAAACAAAGCATTTCAGACTAGAACACAATCAGGTTATTTTGTCACATAAATCATTTGATGGGCAGCTACGTGTTATATTGTATAAAGTGCCAGACCTGGAGTCAGGTCTTTTTGAGTTCAAAACTATCTTCAGAAACTTACTAGCTGTGAGACCCTGGAAAAGTCACTTAAAATAGTTTGCCTCAGGTCTTCATTTATAAAATGAGTTAGAGAAGAAAATGTCAAACCACTGTATCATCTCTGCCATGAAAACACCAAAATGGGGTCACAAATTTTCTGATATGACTGAAAAATGACTGAATAATTGAATTGAAGCTTACTTAAATTAATCTATTTAATAACTCAGTTGAAGATTAAGTTCTGTATGTTTACATAACGTGCTCTGGAAAGAAACTGAGGAGTCCACCACAGTAGTAGCTCCAGTAGACTCCACTTTGTGAGAAACTCAGTTATTATACACCCTGAATAGATGATTAACATAGCCAATATATTTCGTCCCTTAATGTTTAATTAATATAGTGATAATATTTCATCCCATAGGTTGCTTAAAGAAAAAAGTGTCACTCAAGTAACATGAATATATTTGTATTGCTGATATTGAGCAGGCATCTTAAGTGACATGCAATACGAATGTTAGATTAATGATGACAGTTCACATTTATAAAATGTTGATGGGCATGAATCCCATTCACTAGATGTGCAGTAGTAAAAAGTCTTGTTATGTCTTTTTTCTTCTGACCTTGACATTCCATCAATTAATTATCCTTTCCCACTTTGTGGGGAGGACAAAAAGTGCGTGGATGTGGGGCAGAGGACATGAAAGTTCTTCCATTATAAAGGGAAGGCATAGATTCTCTAGGTGATGTGATCCTCTTCACCTGATATAAATGGACTTTAGGAGAAAGCCACATATGTTGCAATGAAAGTTGGATATCAACTGAAATGAATCCTGAGACTTTCAGATCTTCAAGTGAGTACTTCCTTCTTAATGGGAGAGAATGCCTGCTCCCTCTCTGGAAAGGGATCATACATGGTATCAGCCTTGAAGTTCTAGTCTCTGTCTGCTACTCAAGCCTTCATCTTTAAAAAGATTGCTGATACAAAGATAGTAACTTCATGTTATTCCTAGCCAAAGGACAGACTTCCAAAAACTACTCTTACAAAAATGTCAAATAATCTAAAATTGGAAAGGCTACCAATGAAAATATAGAAATAATTTTCATATTTAATTAACTCTTTAAAGGATACAGTTTTATACCTGAAAAATTCATATGTATGAAATAGTACACAATTCTTTAATACTGGATAAATTAGTTATTACTCTATATGAAGTGACTTCTACTCTCAATGAGCAAATCTTTTTTTTGTGGGGAGGACAAGAATTGTAGAAATTAATCAATTAGAAAATTGTGTCAGTAAATGCAGAGTATTGAATTCAAGATTAGCTGACAATATAATAAAGGCGAAGAAAACTCAATGTTTATGGAATTATTAAGAAGACCTGAATGAAATTTGTTGATTCGGATAAATTGAAAATTTTCCATAAATATAGAAAACTAGCTATTAATGCTACTATGATATGTTTTATTTATTTAGCAAAAAATCACAAGATGTTAAAAATTTTAAGGGTGTCACCCCTCTGACTTTCTGGTATGGCAAGATGGATCTCTATACCTCAGTATTTCTATATCTTATTTACCAGTTACATGTAAACAATAATAGGACTTTCTTTTCACACGTGAAAGAGGGACTCAGCTGGCTGGGCTTGTAGCAAGATCTCCATTGTCTCTGCTACCAGTGATTTGCCTTCCTCTGTAATCCTCCAAAGATTTTGACAAGACTGAGGCATGGTGATATACAGCAGTGGCTACAAGAATGATGACACTTATAGCAGTACTGGAATATCACTGGTAACAAGGGAAAATGTTTCAAACTTTCAAAATGAAAGAAGACAATGGCCCTACAAAGATCTTTCTTAGTTTTTGATTGAACTGTGCATAATGGAAGAAAAATTGAAAAGGGGAATTCACAGCCTTGAAAAGGAACTGTGTCCCAATGAGGCTGCAATTGTGCAGGCAGTGATAAGTTACTAAATTCAGCTTTAAAAAAATCTAATGATTCTTTATTGATTTGAAATTCATTTTCTATTTGAGAATAAATTTCCCATTTCAAATGTGCTTAGTTTGTGGAGTGGGCACTTCCCTTGCTTCTTCCTTTTGGGGTTGGGGAAATAAAGGGAAGATACTAGAGTCAAAACTGAATTTGATCATTAGGAATATAAGGTGGGAACAAGGAATATAAGGCAGTCTAATTCCCTTACTGAGTAATCCACCAACAAAAGACCAATGAACCTCAAGCTTTAAAAAATAAATTTATTTTTTTATCTTTTAGCATTCATTTCCACAATATTTTGAGTTACCAATTTTCTCCCTGTATCTTCCCTACCCTCCACCCAAATAAAGCAAGCATACTGAATGCCTGTTCTCGCATTCTGTTCTCTTCTATGTTCTCCCAATCCTCCCTTATTTTCTTGCAGGGCAAGATAGATTTCTATACCCTGTTGCCTATATATCCTATTTCCCTGTTGCATGTAAAAAAACAAGTTTTAACATTTGTTTATAAACTTTTGATTTCCAAATTCTTTCCTTTTTCTCTCCTCATCCACTCCCACTGAGAAGAGTAGCAATTCAATATAGGGTGTATATGTGTAGTGATGAAAAACATTTCCGTAGTAGTTATATTGTGAAAGACTAATTGTATTTCCCTATATCCTATCCCATACCCCATTTATTTTATTTTCTCCTTTGACCCAGTCCCTTTTCAAAAGTTTTTGTCTTTACTCTTTTCCCCAATCTATCCTCCCCTCTTTCATACCTCTTCTTTTTCCCCTTTTATCTAATTTCCTGTAGTATAAAATACCCAAATTAAGGGTGTATGTTATTCCCTCCTTAAGCCAAATCCAAAGAGAATAAGAAAAGAGTTATTCACTTTCACCTATCTCCTCTTCCCATTCAATTTTCTATTGCCTCTTTTGTGTAAGATAATTTATCCTATTCTCTCTCCCTTTCTCCTTCTCCCAATACATTCCTCTCTCATTTCTTAATTTTATTTTTTAGTTATCATCCCTTCATTTTCAATTCATCTTGTACACTCTGTCTATGTGTACATGTATACATGCATATGCATACACACATCTATGCTCATAAATCCCTTCTATACATAAATATATGTATGCATGTATATATGTATATGTATTTATATATACACCTATGTATGTATATGTATGTAATAATATACACATATATGTATGTGTACATGTGTGTTTATATGTATGTATATATGTGTATTGTGATTCAGAGTTATAATGTGACATATATATGTGATTATGAATATTATGATCATACATATTGTGATTTAGAATTATACTGTCATATTCATAGATACTGAAGGTGCTATGAATATTGTGTTGGCACTACATTTGGTGATGAGGATGGGATCAAGAATTATACTACCTCTATTTGGAGGCAGAAGGGCTTTATAGAGAGAAATGGATATCACAGGTAGTGAGGGATTATCTTATTCCTCCCTAGCAGGAGAGTGGGCTAAAAGTAAAAGGCTCTGTGAAAACTGAGAATTGAGGCGAAAGAAGGGAGAATTTAGAGATTTGGAAAGATTTTTGCAAGGAATACCAATAAAACCTGGGAAAGACTGGCATGTGTGTAGGAGAGGCTGGGTCTTGCTAACAAGTCATCACCTTACGTCTAAATTCTGAGACAAGCTGCTGGAAGAGAAAGTTCAGATAGAAAGGGACTTGGATGATTTGAATAGGAATCTTTCTCACAGCCACAGTGTTTGAACTCTCCTTTAGAAGATCAAGGGGGAGTTTTGGGGGTCTCAGACGGTAGAAAAACAAGCTACTCTTCACTTAGCTAAGAAGAAGTGAAAAGATAACAGAAGGAGTGTGCATGTAGACCTTGCAAAGGATGAGATTAGTTGCGGCTCTGCTGATTGCCAGGAGAATGTGTAGGAGGAAAATAAAACTAAATTAGATGAGGAAGCTTTTATGAATACAGATGTTTAATCAATACTAAGTAGAAATAAATAGAACTGGGGGGGTGGAAAACAGAGAGTTTAGGGAAGTAACTGAGGATTGTACTCAACAGGAGGTCACTGATATAAGTCGATTCACCCAAAAGATGGGAGAATCATTATCATCTTGGATGGTGAGAATAAGTGATGAAGGGGCCAGAGGGGTATTGATAATTAACATAGATTGCTTTTAATTTATAAATATTAGTAGGTATCCTTTTGTACAGCAAGCTTTGGGGGATTACCATATGCAAGGAGGTAATAATGTGATTTATCAGTTAGCTTTAGCTGTGGATGGATGCAAAAGGCAGTATCCCACCCACTATGTGGCCTAGTGGAGATAGATTCTAATATTTTCTCAGAGACTAACTGAGAAAGTTCAAGGAGGAGGTGATGAAGGCAGAAATAAGATGGGAAATGCCAAGGTTTTTCAAGCAGTTTATTAGCAGTTTCTCATAAAAATATCATAATGAAGATGGCTCCTCCTACTTATAATCAACTAATTCTGACTCTACTAATTGGGAAGATAGGGCACTCTCATTAGGAGGTGTTGAATAAGATTTCACACTTAAGTGACTAAGGGGAATGGGGGAAAGGTAAATTTCCCTGGGGGAGAAGAGTAAATAGCCAGTGGATTCAAAATCAGAATAGCTGGACAAGAAAAGAATTATTTACTGCTCTATTGAGAGCCGTGGTTGATTTCAGAAGAATAGATACTATTCCACCAAATGAACTATACAGAAGTTTACTGAGAAAAAGGGCTTAATATTAGGCTTAACTGTGAAGTAAGAACTGCCCCTACAGATCCTCCTGAAACATTGCATTGAAGTTTCTCATACTTGCGTGGAGAATAGGAAATTGTATAGGCTCCAGTTCAGAATGATAAAAAAGTATATTTCCAGCCAGAATGATGAACCCCAAGATGCAAATCAGAAAAGAGTAAACTGCAACAAATGATGCTATGAAAGTGGGTTTATGGAGTCTATACACATGGCTGAGGCTGACCCTATATCTACCCTGCTTCTGGATATCGTTTCTATAGCACTATGTCCAGTTTTAGCAGGGAGTAGCTATGGAGGAAGATACCTCCCCTTACATAATGGTAATGGGAATTTGAAGATCGTCTCTGACCCCTTAATAGGCCTAAATTGATTTTGAGGATCTTCTCTTATTTGAAAATATACTCTGACCCCTAATAGGCTGAATGTGGTCAAAAGAAGCCTGTGGTGGGAAGAATTTCCTGAAGGGTGGAGCAAATCCCATGGGAAAAGCTTGTTTTGAAGGACATCTGTTCCTCATGAAGGCACAACTTTTGTTAATTTGTAGTCAAGTGGGTCATGAGGATTGTGATGTTCTTTGACTCTGGAGAAGGCTATACATACCTTGATGCAAGGTTTTGCTTTTGGACACACTTTCCAAAGATTTGTGTGATTTGATTCAGATGAGACTCTGGGCAGTCATTGAGTTCCCAGGTTTTGAAAAGTCAGATACTGGTGCTTCTCTCTCTGGTGATTAACTCTATATATGTGATGGTCAGACAGGTAGAAGTATGTTGGTCTGCTGAATTCTATCATTTTCTCCATCTGGATTTTTTGTCTGCTTATAACTTCTGTTTAGATTCTCTGAAGTTCAGAGTGCTCACTTTTTCCCCTGAGCTAGGTAAATGACATATGTTTAATTAACATAAAATTGTTAACCCCTTTTTTAGTTGCTTTCCTTTAGAAAAGCATATCAAAGAACCTGTGCTAGCAGTCATCCTGGCTACTCTAGGGTGCTTGTTGATAAATATTTCCCCAAGATTCTGGGCCATATTCATTCAAGGGGGTAGTTATGGGGTACTTGTGCTCAAGCCCCACCATAAGATTTCTTTTTCTTTTCTTTTTCTTTGGGGGGGGCAGGTTAGGGGAAGGTAGGGAGGGAAGGCAATTGGGGTAAAGTAACTTGTCCAAAGTCACAAAGCTAGTAAGTGTGTTAAGTATCTGAGATCAGATTGGAACTCAGTTCCTCCTGACCCCAGGTCAGTGCCCTATTCATGTGCTACCTAGCAGCCCCCAAGATATTGCTTTATGTGCTTCTTTTGTATTATCTGTTATATTTTAATACTGTTCTGTTGACACCTGTCACCCTTAAACTCTTATTAAGCAATTTAAAAGTTCTTGGCATCAAATGTATTGGGAATATATTTTCAATTAATGGTAACATCTTTCCAACACCTTAAAAGACCCATGTGACCTATTTGAGTCATATAGAAGCCTACTTCCCATAAATTTGAATCACATGAAGCCTGTGGTCAGAACAACTTGTTGAATGGGTAGAGCAGGAAAGGTGATGCAAGAAGGGTGGAGGACATCTGAGAGAAATTTGGTCAGAACAGTTACAGCTGAGGGAGGGAGAATAAGCAGTCAGGAAGCTTTTTTTGTTGTGGGAAAGTCCTAGCATGGGAACTACTTGGGCAGGGTGGTGCCCCTGCATCGTTTTTCTTCTTTTTTTTAATATGAATTTTTATTTGTTTTCTTGTTTACAACATTCATTTCCATGAGATTTTTTAAGTTACAAATTTGCTCCCTGTCTTTCCCCTACACAAACCCTAAAACAGCAATCCCGTTGTAAAGTGCCTCCCCTGATCTGCTCTCTTTTTGTACCCTTCTCCAATATCCCTCTAATTTTCTGGTAGGGCAGGGAGAGTTTCATTATCCCAGCCCCTGTATATCTAAATTAATAGTTGCATGTATTGCATAGCTTTAAATTCTAGATTCTTTCAGTTCCACCCTTGTCACCACCCCCCACTGGAAGGACAAGCATTTTAATACAGGTTATGCATGAGTAATCACACAGGACATATAACAGTGGACATATTGTGACAGTTTGATCATATTTCCCTCCTTCCTATCCTGCCCCCCTTTGTTCTCTTCTCTACCCTGTCCCTGTCAATTTACTGAAGTGTGTGCTTCCAGCAACCCACCCCCAGACCCTGCCCTCCCCTCCATTAACTGGCCTCTCATCCCCATGCCCCCTACTCTCCTGTGTGGCATGATACCAGTTTATAGTTTATGTCATTCCTTCCCTAAGCCAAATTCAATGAGAGTAAATGAAAGTAAAGTTGCCTCTTTTATATGGTAGGATTAACCCTTTTTTTGTCTCTCGCTGTCTCCTCTCATTCTAGTCCTCTCTCACCTCAGAATTTCACCTTTTAAAGTAGCATCCCTTTATATTGAATTGATCCTATACCCTCTATGTACACATATACAAACATGCTCAAATATGTATTCACATGCATATATAGCCTCCTATATAGACATATGTGAAAGTATACATATATATATATATATATATATATATATATATATATATTGAATTGTATTCCCTTCACCTATCCTCATGCTAAGAAAAATTTCATAAGTTATTATTATCATTTTTCCCTATTGGCTTATAAATAGTTCAAGTTTGATAAGTTCCTTATGATTTCTTTTGCATGTTTGACTTCTCATGCTTCTTGTGTTTGATGGTCAAATTTTCTGTCCAGTTCTGGTTTTTTCAGCAAGAATGCTTGAAAGTCCTCCACCTCATTGAATGACCATATTTTCCCCTGGAACATTATATTCAATATTGCTGGTTACATGATTCTTGGTTTTAATACCAGCTCCCTTGATCTTTGAAATATCACGTTCCAGGAACTTCAGTCCCTCAGTGTAGAAGCTGCAATATCCTGGGTTATCCTAATTGTGTTTCCACAGTATCCAAATTGTTTTCTTGTGGCAGTCTGTAATATTTTCTCCTTTAACTGGGGATTCTGTGACCTGGCAATAACATTTCTAGTTTTCTTTTGGGGATCTTTGTGAAGAGGTGATCAGTGAATTCTTTAAAGTTCTATTTTGCCCTCTGAATCTAAAACATCAGGTCAATTTTCCTTTAGAATTTCTTGAAGGATGCTTTCCAAGTTCTTTTTTTGATCACAGCTTTAAGGTAGACCAATAATTTTCATATTGTCTCTCCTGGGTCTATTTTTCAGGTCAGTAGTTTTGTCAAGAAGATATTTCACATTGCTTTCTATATTTTTTTTCATTTGTTTGTAACTGTTTAATAGTATCTTGGTTTTTCATAAAGTCATTTGCTTCTACTTGCTCTACTGTATTTCTGAAGGAATTATGCTCTTCAGAATGCTCTTGAGATTCTTTTTCCATATGGCAAATTTGAATTTTTAAGACATTCTTTTCCTTATTGGCTTTCTGGGCCTCTTTTGCCTTTTGAGTTAATCAATTTTTTAAAGTGTTGTTTTCTTCAG
>CM053599.1:173959055-173981494 GCA_028646575.1 Pseudocheirus occidentalis | reverse complement strand
CACACACACACACACACACACACACACTGGCTTCCTGTTTTAGCCATCACCTTCCTATTATGTGAGCAACAGGAGACAGTTCACACCTTCTGTTTCTCTCACAGAGGTTTGATTATTTACTAAGGGCTAAGTACCTGCTTACTTGACATAACAAAAAAGGGGTCTTCAAATTTCAATTAATTACCCTTATAGTGCCCTGCACCAAACTAAAACCACAGGATATTTGCCTTGGATATTTAATATCATTATTTATCAACATCTCACCAATGGAAGAATAAAACAAAACAAAACACTTGCCAAATAGTCACACAATTCATTTACAAAGTTTTCTTTCTGACAACAACTTATCTGAATACTACATAGTAAAATGAATATTCCTGATTTATAAGAAAGTATTCTCACTTTTGTTCACATTTGTAGCTCTTGTGCTAGTTAATATTCTGCTTGCTACCAAAGTTTTACACTGTTTCTTGAGAGATCTCAAGGTGTATTGTGACAATTCATGGCAGCCAGTCTGCAAGCCTAGAATAAACCCCCCTCCTCACCTCTACCTTTCAGAATACTTCTCATCCTTTAAAGCTTAGCTGGGGTGCCTACTCCTCTAAGACTTAACCCTCATCTCAGTGCCCTCTTCATCTTTCATATTTTTTATTCCATATTTCTTTGTGCATTAATCCCTTATACCATGTAATGACTCTGAAAGACACTGAAGGTTTTACATTATCTGTCTATCTGTAGGACCCAACATTGCTCCCCGTTAATTTTGAATTAATGTAGATCATTGGTTGTGACCTCCACTCTAATTGTACTTAAAGCTTCTGGAGACTACAACGTTTTTAGTCTTTGTATTCCCAGTGGTTTGAGTGTAGGAATTTAATCAGCTATTCTGTTTGTGGTGTTTTCTACATACAGAAAACATAACAGTGGAACATCATACTAGTGCAAGGGCTTTAACATGAAGTATCAGGAAAGTTGAGTAGAAGCAGAAGCTATTGCCAAAAAATGTAAGGAATGTTGACATAGATTATCAATTAGTAGTGGTGACTTTGTAATACAGATCCTTTAGAGGCTCATTTCATGTAGGCACTATTCTTATGATCCAGGGAGCTGTCATGCAATATCATGATTGTTTGTTGTGGCAACATAAGCTAAAAAAATGAGCTCTTTCCTTATTCACTATTGTCTCAGGGCATTTACCATATTTTCTACACAGACATAAATTAAGCCTTCTGAAAAATTATGATAAACAATTTTATGGAACAGAAACAGTAGCAGGTGGACTGAACAGGAAGATTTCAGAATATTTCTGAATATGAATTCAGGCAAATAGAATAAAACTAAGATATTCCTGTAAATGAGGTACACATTATATTTGGAGTTCTTGAAACAAATAGTAAGTTTAACAAATAAGTTCCCTTCTATTAGATGCCCTGTGAGAAATTGAATTACTCATGCTTTACACCCTCAAAGCTATAATTAAAGAAATGGTAATGCACAAATAATCTAATAAACATTTTCCTACAATAGAAAGCATACAGTCAAAAATAAATGGAAAAATAATATAATACTTTCATTATGATAATTTATTATCAATTGCTACTTCACAATATTGGTTTACAAACTGACTGATTATTTTACCAGAAGTCAAAATCTGTTCTGCTCCAGATATTGTTTAAAATATCTTGCAATTATTTTATCTAGCTTATCTTAGCAAGTTCATACTCTATCTAATAATAAGCTCTAGAGAAGTGCTTCCCTTGGCATTTCTCTCTTTCCCTGGGAAGAAATAACTCTTGAACCTAGATGCCAGTTCTTAGTTTGTGTTTTTTCCCCTACATTCCTTCATTCTTCCAAAGTATCCCCTCTACCCAAAGAAAAGCCAGGCAATGATAAAGTAGCATTTTTGCTATGATGATAATCTCTACCTTTTTCTAAAGTTATTTGGGTGATTCAATTATTAAAATAATGTACAAATAATATATTCATTTACTTAACCCTCTTCCTTACAACCTTGGTTTAATCATTGATTTCTCCCTGTGCTTTACCCCATCAACCAACATGTTTTTAAACCCTGTCAATTCCATTGTTACAATTTTTGGAGAACCATTTTTTTCTTGTTCCCACTGCCATCATTTTAATTTATGCCTTTAGTTATTTTTACCTAAGATATTTTTAATATCATCTTTTAGCAGATTTGACCATTTCTCCATGCTAATCAGGTCCTCCTCAACAGCTTAAGTTATCAAAATTTTCCTCAAGACTTGATTGGCTAGAGGACTAAAGGATCAAATTATTAACATTGTTTTGTAAAGATTTGAGAACAAAACAGATGAGAATCTCCAGACATCCCCTAGTGGTTGATTGGTAGATCATGTTAGGCAACTCAGGCAGGAAGAGTTATTCAGCAAAACTGGCTCAAAATGCTCCAATACTTTTGCTTGCTTAATGGCCTCCTCTTCTAAGTAAATGTCTATCTATTAACTGTGAAATGATTTATGAGTGTCATTTCATTACAGTATAGAACAGAAACTAATGGGCACTGGTTTACATCAGCCCAATGTACAACAACTCAACTTATATACAGTAGTTTTTATATATCTATGCAAAAATAACTCTTCCTGACACTTTTGGTCATTTTATTCTCTTACGAGCATCAATTATTTCCCATTGTCTATGCCAGCAGTTCTCAACCTGTGGGCTGCGACCCCTTTAGGGGTCGAACGACCCTTTCAAAGGGGTCTCCTAAGACCACTGGAAAACACATATTTCCAATGGTCTTAGGAACTGAGACACTGCTCCTCTATCCATCTCCAGGTGGGTCTGGCACATGCACATATGCCCACATATGAGTATTAAAAGGTTGCTGCATTAGGAAGGTTGAGAACCACTGGTCTCTGTAATAATATCTAAACTCTTTAGCTCTACATTTGAGAATACCTTCGGTGTAAAAAATACCTTTATATACTTCTGTACTTCTCATATTTCCTATATGCTGGCTAAATAATTATCTGTTTTTCTTGAGCACTTATTCTTTCCCACATATTTGCCCTGCTTTTTCCTATTCCCTGTTTTCAATGTTCTTGATCTCACAGATCTGTTAGTCAAAATTATATACATCCATCATTTTTTCAGTCCAATGACTTCCTTCTCCATGAAGACCTCCCAAGTCTGGACACAATTCATTCATCCTTAAATTATTTTATCCAGTGTGGTGCATTAGCGAAGGCTTGTGGCTTGGAATCAGGACACTTTTATTCATATTTTCCATCTGGAACTTATTAATGGTATGACCCTGGAAAAATTAATTTAAAAACTATGCACCTCATTCCTCATATGTAAAACAGATATAATATTAAATACAATATAATATAATAGGAAAGGATTTATATGATAAAAGATATATTATATTATACACATACACATGTATGAAGCAGATAAAATACCCTTCTATCTCTAGCCTATTGATTTCATAGGAATGTCATGAAGATAAAATTGGATCATAAATTTGAAAATGCTATGAAAAACACAGTATTGCATCACTATCTTAGAATTACGATCAAAGATTTTTGATTACTCTAGCTTCAAACTCTTCCTCTTATATAAGTTGTATTTTATACTGCATTTCCAAAATTATGGATTTTCAGAGATGAAAATAGTTTAGAAAACATCTAATACAAATTATCCTAAACAATAAAGCCCCCTAAAATATTTCATAAAAGTTATAATTTATCCTTTATTTCTATACCTTTAGCAAATGGAAAACCACTTCCTCTTGAAGCATCCCATTTCATTTTTGAATAATTCTAATTTCTTGAAAGATTTTAGTGCAGCCCCCCTTTGCATTAAACCTAAAAACAAAAGTTGTATTTTTAGAAGCTCCATCCATTATTCCTATTTACCAATGTCCTATATAAAATATGATATCTACAACTGGAAATGATAGTCTAAATCTTCTATGATTATGGGATTAAGATAGGGAAGAGTAGTATGGGAAAAATAACTATCTTCCCTTTTTATTTAATATCATATTAGCTTCATAAGCTGTAATGTTATACTACTGATTCTAGTAAAGTTTAAAGTTTCTTAAAATACCAATTTATTTTTCTCAAATGAATTTCTGTTTGGCCATGATCCATCACCTACTTGTGATGTCATTTTGGGAACTGATTTGGGAACTGACATGGAATATGATTCCATGTCCCTAGTATATTTCAATTTTTGAGATTCAGTCTGATATTCTAAGCTTCACAACTCCATGGGATCTGCATTTTATGTGCTAACTACATCTGGAAGCTGGGCCTCTGCAGCTGACTGAGAACTGAGTTGGAGTTTTCTTGAGACCAGAATCTGGTGAAGGCTGAAGTTGCTGCCAAGAAGGCTGCCTGGAAGGCCAAAGTTGTTGCTGCCACCTGGAAAGCTGAGATTTCTTCTGTGTTATAGAGAAAGCCAAACTGCTGGAGGGTTGAAGAAGCATGATTGGGATGCTAAGACTGTCTTTGTTTGTGGCTTGGTTGATCCTTGAATTCCCAGGACCAGAAATTGTGAAGTTGAATTGAGAGGTGCTGGAACCTATGGACTTCAATGTGTAGTAGGAAGTTCCCAGAGGACTAGACAAGGACCTGGGTGCTGTCTGCCTCTGAATCTGGGTGACTATTTGGTGGATCCAGACAGGAGCTGGGACCATGAAAGGCGATCCAAGGAACCTGAGAGACCACTGTGAGTCATGATGAAGAAAAGGCCTCTCCTTGGATATTGAATGTTGTGATGAAATTGAAGTTTGCTGGAGACCAAGGGGTGGAAGGTTTGTGTATTTTCTAATGATTGTATTTAGTGATTAATGATACTTAGTGACAGAATGATAGATAAGTGGCTGATCAAGTTAACCTATGATTGCCCCATGAGTAGAAGACGGACTATTGCATTTTTATATGACTGAATGACTGAGTGAGGAGGTAAACCTCCTTAAGGATATCAGATGATTGTTCTTTTTTAAAATTTGTTCTAAATACTGTCACCATGTTTGTGAAAACTATGTGGCCATTTTAATGACAAACTGTTATGAACACTATATTGTGATTTCTTGTGATAAGATGTAATGTTGTGAATATTACATTGTGATTTGTTCTGAATATTTGCCTTGATTTGTTATGTAATAAATGGAGTGTTCACTATACTGTGTAATCAGAAACTTAAAAGCTGTTTACAGTAGCATTATTTTGGGAAGCTGCTCATGCTTGGCTTTATAATGTCCTAATAATAGTATGAAAAATTTCTCAAATGTTTCTAAAATATTAGTAAACTATACTGATTGCATGCCCTTGAGCTATCATTCAAGTTGCAAAAAGGTAGGTGGTGGTGAAGTTTTAATATAGAATGATCTTTGGCAATTTTTGTTCTTGTTTACCTTGCTACCTGTTTTTGACCACCCACTTCTTTTCTAGATATTCAGTAGAAAATCAGAGAAGGAGATCTCTGAAAGCAATCCATGACTCAGTATGTTATTTCCATGAGACTTTCTGAAGCATATAGAGGCAATTAATTTGCATAAGGTCACAGAGCTACTGTCAGAGAAAGGACTTGAATACAGGTTTTACATAATTCAAGTTCAATACTCCATCCACTGTGCTTCACTGTTTCAGTAATCATCACTTTAATTCTATTATTTTTAATTTTGTAGGAAATCAAAATCAAATTTAATCTTATTACTCTTTTCACAAATTTGTTATGATGAATTAAAACCCTGAAAAATAGAGTATCTGGGTAATAAAAAACAATTTATTAATAAAGGTAGCCAACAATCAATAAATTGATGGTGAGTAGTATCTTTCAGTGAACAAACAACCCAAGTAAGACCTTGAAATGCCTTAAATCTCTTCTTAAAGAGAACTCTCCTGACAAGTGAAATTCAACCCTCAGTCATGAACATTTAATGAGTAGGTGGGCTTAAAGTTTTAAACTCCTCCTGCTAAGAATGCAGCTTCTTCATGAGAATTAATTGTTTCAACACATCTGGGTAGGGAAAGTCATTTACCTCTGGGTCTCTATGGCTAGTTTCCTCCTTCATGAGCTAGGACAGGGTTCTCCCCAAGCCCTAGGAAAAGACTAACTCAGAATGGATTCCATTTAAACTCTAAACAGAAATTAGTTCTCCAAGCTGGGTTAGGTCCCACCCAAAGAGCCTGTGCATTGACGGCTAAGAGAAAATTTTATCAGCCAGTCATACCCTTCAGAGATTAAGAGGTCTTTACAGGAGTGAGTTGAATTGTTATGGAAATGAAAGAAAAAGGGTGAATCACAAATGAATAACTAGTCATTAAAATAAAATAATAATATTAATTTCTCTCGCATTCCATATATATATACGTTTCTCTGTCTCTGCCATTCTCTGTCATTTTATTTATCCGTCTGTCTTTTGTTCTTTCTTTCTCTTCCCTTTACCCTCTCCTTCTCATTTTTTTATCTTAGAATTTCTACTATCCTGAGGCAGCTCTCTAATTATCCATGTTCTTTGAAAGATTACTGAATATGCCTCAATGCTTACATTTGCCAGGTATTCCAGTACTCTGGTATATAATTCTTTTGGTAAAGGTAACCTTAACCCATGGGGGGAAAAATTATTTTCTTACTATTTCTTCCTTTTGTGGGGATATGATTGCTCACAACCCACCTCCCCTAAAAGGCATCTGGACATAGAATGATGAGAGCTAGTCTCAGTGGAAAAAAAATATCACTTCAAGTCCTATGTCTAATGTATGCTGGCTGTGTAATTCTGGGCAAGGTACTGAATATCTCAGAGTCTCCAGGGAATCTTCTAAGATTACAAACTGAAAATAAGACAATGATCTATGTTAGTGAAATAGGTTTCTCATAGAGAACTCCCAACTCTAATGAAATCACATGTCAAATCAATCTCATCCTATTATTCTTTCTTCCTTCTACTAAAGTATATGCTCATTGATATATCATATCATTCATACTTACACCAGTTTGTTTAAGATTTTAATTGAAAGCATGGGCCATATTTGAGAGGTTAATGAAACTGTTAACACCAGTAATTTGCATAGTGTTGCAAAAATCTTTATTCCTTACAGATGATCAAAATGACAGCCTTTCAACTGAATAATTTAATAAATAAGCTCTTTTAGAAAAGGGAAAATAGTAAAATATACTTATTCAAATGCATACTAATTGTGTGTATGTGTTGTACATATTTAATAGTTAATAAAGTATTTTATGGATGAAGTAGGTATAACAAGGATTATTATTCCCATTTTATGAATGAAGAAACTAAGAGTCAGAATAATAAGTTTGCTCAGTTATCCAAGTAGCAAATTTACTGATTTGGGACTCAAATCCAAGGCTGATGATTTCATGTCCAGTGGTCATATCATTCCTGCTGCCAAATAAGTTATTCTGCCATCTTCAGTGAGATTAGAAATTTGTCACTAAAAAAAGTGTTAAATTATAACTCACATTTTAAGGTTTGCAGTATACTTTCTTCACATAAAGACTATGAGCTAGAAGTACCTAGGGGTTGCCTAGTTCTCATAAGTGACAATTGAACTAAGTGTTACAAATATATCCCTGTTTTATGAATGGAGAAACAGACTTTTTTAGGATCACATAACATCTTTCCTTAAATCACAGCAAATATTGGAGTTTGGAAAATGTCTTCCTGAGTTCAAGTCTGGCCCCACTTACTAGCTGTGTGTGACCTAGGGCAATACACTTAACCTTGTTTGCTGCAGTTTATTCATTTGTAAAATGAGCTGGAGAAGGAAATGGCAAATCACTTCAGTACCTTTGCTAAAACAAAACAAAACAAACCAACTCCAAATAGGATTATTAAGCATTTGACATGATTGAAAACAATTAAACAACAACAGAAATTTTCTGACTTCTAACTGAAAGCTCTTTCCATTGTACTCACATGAGTAATACACTCAAGTCAATAAAGCAACTTCTAAGTTATCAATTTTCAGTCTTTTTTGGTAGATTTATAGATGTGTATGTATCATTGTGTCAAAAATATTGTTTTTTAACAGCTATATCTATGGATTATGTGCTAATATAAAAAAGCACACAGGTACAGTAGAAAAGAAATTTTGGTTGTTGCCTCTCACGGCCCTTTCCCTCTCCTGCTGCTCAAGGAGCCAGCCACCACCATGAAGGACACTGTAACCATCAGAACCAGGAAGTTCATGACAAACAGACTTCTTCAGTGTAAACAGATGGTTACAGTGCCCAAGACTGAAATTCGAGAAAAACTGGCCAAGATGTACAAGACAACTCCAGACATCATCTTTGTTTTTGGATTCAGAATCCATTTTGGTGATGGCAAAACAACAGTCTTTGGCAAGATTTATGATTCTCTTGACTATGCAAAGAAAAATGAACCAAAGCACAGACTTGCAATGCATGGTCTGTATGAGAAGAAAAAGACATCAAGAAAGCAGTGAAAGGAACATAAAAATAGAATGAAGAAAGTAAGGGGTACTGCAAAGGCAAATGTCGGTGCTGGCAAAAAGAAGGACTAAAAAGCACTATGGATTATGTTTATCCGTGAAGATAATTTTTCACCAGATCACAAATAAACTATATAAAACTTCAAAAAAAAGAAACGAAATTTTGACCCACATTCAAATTCTAACTGTATTCATTCTTTCCTTTATAACATGAGATACATTGCTTAAACTCTCTGGATTTACTTTTACTACAATATCCAACTTGATTCAATAAAATATTTTAAGTGTCTATGGGGACACAAGGAACAAAAGAGAAAAAAAGTTGTTTTTTTTCCCTTAAGGAACTTACAATTTAATGGAAGATGTAGCAAAAAAGGAGGCAAAAAGACAGGGGTGGCTGAGGTAAAGCATGGGATAGGTATCTTGTTCTGTGAATTTAAAATTAGGCAGAGCAGAAGATGAAAAATGAAATGAGATGAAAGTCTAGTTTCTTCCCTCTATGACAGAAGGTATCAGGAGGAATTTGGAATTCTGCCATCCACCCTTCCAATCAGAATGGAATGGAGGCTGAGGGGGGTTGTATCAACCAATGATTTAGGAGTTAGCTATAAATCAGTGGTATTAGAGCAAATAATTTCTAGTGTTTCCTCTATCTGAAAAATTCAGTGATCTTATTGTGATTCTGGTAGTCACACCAGTAATTACTTCACAGAGTAGGATGTATCAATTTGCCAGTTTTACATGAAATGTGAACTGCTATGAGAGAAATCCCTCATAATAGAAATATGGGAGTAACAAGGGAGTTTAGAGGGACTTCAGAGGAAGAAAGTGACTCTGCTTCCAGTAACAATAGATTAGTAAGGTTATGAGTAGAATGATCTAAAGAATTGTTTTTGTTTTCTCTATTATTTCTATGAGAATTTGAATAGTGCCTGGAACATATTAGATGCTTAATAAAGGTTTGATGATTGATCACTTGTTCTGGCCTGCAGATGCATATCTTCAAAAGTTCTCTAGTTATATTTGTTTGCCAGTGGATTTTAAACAAATGACAAAGGGAAGAGGCTTCACAGGCATTCATCTTTATAATCTCTTTCAAAAAATGTGAGAAGTTACAATGCAGGTATGGTTTCTACTAGGCCAGGAGACGGGATAATTCCTAAGACTTATATTTATGAGATAAATTTGCAATGAAGTTTGTAGTATGGAGGGCACTTGGATTGCTTCCAAAACAATTAATTCTCTGTAGGATTGCAAGATGATTCATTAGAATCATGTTGCCTTGGAGAAACTGGGAAAGGTTTCAGCAAATGTGGACTGGATTCAAGGCTTTTTTCAAAGTTGAATGAGCAAATAAAAACAATTATGAGTTTTTCTAAATTTTTCAGTTATAATTCAAGTTGATCCTGCAGAAGATATCTATGTTGAATTATAATAAATATTTTGTTCATATTTATAGAGTTGAGGAATCAGTTTTTACTTCTATGTGTTCACCAATCTAAAATGATAGAATTTCAGACAAGGTGATTTAAGGAATTAGATAATTTAACTTCATAAGTTACAGTAGCAAAAAAGTAACTGAAGACTAAATGAATTTAATTTTCCAAGGTGACATAATGGTAATATGGCCAAGTCAGGAAAATTAGACTAGATCTCTTCATTCCAAATTCCAGTACTTTTCCAATAAGCAAATAAACACTTTGTTCTTTGGTTTAATATATCACTGAATCAAACTAAGAGACAAATGGACTAATAATAAATAATAACAATGATCATGATTATCACAGTAATATATAATATAATAGCTAGTATATATATATATGTAGAAAGATAGATAGATAGATAGATAGATAGATAGATAGATAGATAGATAGATAGATAGATAGTACCTACTAGGTGCCAGGCATTTTGCTAAGGACTTTATAAACATTATTTCATTTGCTCCCCTCAACAATCCTGGGAAGTTTATGATATTATTATCTTCATTACATAATTGAAGAAATGGAAAAAATTCTATATCTAGAATGAACTGAGAATTTTAAGATAGACTTACCACAAGATCTACTGTTACCTTGTGCTGATGTGAAATAAATGCAGTTCATTCCTGTGTCTTTTTTCAACATTAGTTCTTAATATATTTTTCTTCTCGTTTTAGTAAATGCACAAATTCTTGTCATCAGAGGCATTTAGTTCAGCTTTAAAAACATATATATTACTAAGTTATTGTCACTTTATTTCTAATTCTGCTCTTTCTAAAAACAATACCTTTTTATGATGGAAAATGCTAGTTAATTCAATAAGTACTTTATTGATCACTTAGGGCACTCCCTGCATACTTTTAGGGGGAAATGGTGTTTCTCACCAGGAATTCTGATGTGATCTTATGAAAGGACATCTGTACTGTAAACCATTTACAGAATGCTTTATACATGCATTGTTTTATTTGAAACTTTATTTTATTTTTTGCGGGGTGCAACTCACACATGACAAAAATATTGTATAACTTTAAAGATGTGAATGTAAGTAATAATAAGTGGTAGCAGCAGTATTTTCCCCCAAAATTTACAAAGCATGAGGATAATTAAATTGAATATCATCTAATGTGAGATGTAAAGGTATGTTGCTGTCTTGAATAGATTGTAACCTATTACCATTTAAGAACAGTGCATAACTATTATAAAAGTACTCATCCTAGGTACCAATGATGTGAAGACAAGCGAAGAAAGGATAAAAAAAGAAAACCATGAACTATCAAGAGCTCTAGAGGAAAGTTTTGTGTAACACTTTGGGAAGGACATACAGTAGCCAATGATTGCAAGATATGGATGGATCGTGATGTTTCCTACTATACCAAATATCTATATGGATAACACCACAGTCAATTGAAGCATCTAAGAGCAGCTTATTGCTCAGTGATGTTAATTTGGTAGTAATATGGAGGTTAGTGGGGAGGAACCATAGAAAAGTATGTGGGAAAGCATCCTTTTAAGAGTAAGAAATAAGAGAAGTTCAATAAACTGCGCAGAAACACATTAAGAATACTTTATTAAAGAAGTGCCTTGAAAGCCCTGAATAACAAACACTAAGTATCAAAAAAGAAAAAAATGGGAAGAGAAATGAGAATGATGCAAGAAATTCATGTAAAAGAGAGTCAACAACCTGAATGAAGAAAAGAACACCCTACAAAATAGATTAACTCAAATGGCAAAAGAGCCCCACAAAGCCAATGAGGAGAAGAATATCTGAAAAAGTCTACTTTGTCAGATGGAAAAAGAATCTCAAAAGCTCACTGAAGAGAATAATTCCTTCTTTGATATCAACCTTTCCTATTCAACTTATCCTGTGCCCTCTGTCTGCATATACATGTGTGTGTATGTGTGTGTGTGTGAGAGAGAGAGAGAGAGAAAATGAGAGATAATTTTAGTAGTTATTCAATAATTTGGATTAGTAAAATGAATTTCCTTAAATCTCTCAAAGCAGTACTTCTTACTTTTCTTTTGACTTATCTGTAATATGTATTTGTGCTATTCTTATTCTTACATATGTAACAGGAATCAGTTTAGCAGATACATAGCACTTAGTAACTTTGGGCTAAGTATGGAAGGTGTGAGTCCTGTCCACTGTTGAGAAGGTGTGAACTCCCGTGTTAACATGGTAGAAGGCTATTGGCTGAGACAGGAGACCAGTGATGTATATGAAGAAGAATTCTAGAGACACAGACAGAATTGGTATTTTCCTGTTGGAGGAAGCAGGATTGTCTCAGCGTCTGGGAGCTGAAGAAGTAAGTTGGAGTTTTTGAGAGAGAGACAGAGAGAGAGAGAGAGAGAGAGAGAGAGAGAGAGAGAGAGAGAGACAAACAGACAGACAGACAGACAGAAAGAGACAGAGACAGAGACAGAGACAGAGACATAGAGTTTCTTTCCCAGCATCTGGAAGCTGACTAAGAATTGAGATGGAGTTTTCCTGACACCAGAATCTAGTGAAGGCTACTGGGAAGGCCAATCTTTCTGGATCCTAGGGCCAGCTGAAAAGCTGGAGGAATGAAGAAGCATGACCAGGATAAAACTTTGCTTTTTTGTGGCCTGGCTGATCCTTGAGTTTCAGGCCAGAGAAGTGCTGAAGGGTTTTAGCTGTGCTGAAACCTGTGAAATTCACTGTGTGCCAACTGCCCTGGACAAGGGCCTGAGAGTTGTCTACCTCTGAGGACTAAATGAGAACCTCGCAGCTGTCTACTTCTGAATCCACGTGACCGTTTTCTGGATTCAAGAGGGAGCTGGAACCATGGAAGTGGATCCAGGGAATTAGAGAGAACACCCAGTGTCAAGATGAAGAAAAGGCCTCCCCTTGGATAAAACTGAGTTTTACTGGACAACAAGGAGTGAGGGTTTGTTTGGTTTTCTAAGGACTGTACTAGTGATTAATGATATTTAGTAATTGTGAATCTAGCTTAGTGACTGACTGCTAGATGAGTGACTGATTAAGTTAATGGTTGTCCCATGAGTGGAAGATTGATATATTATGAATTGTCTGAAGGAATGATTAAGTGAGAGGGGTTTTCCCTTAGGGAAACCAGATGATTACTCTTTTATTCCTTGTTCTAAATATTGTGGCCACTGTGGTGAAAACTGTGTGACCATTCTAATGTTAAGCTGTTATGAACACCATATTGTGATTTTCTGTGATAAGATGTAGTGTTATGAATATTATATTGTGAATGTTTGCTTTGATTTGTAATGGAATAAACAGAGTGTTCAATATTACTGTGTAATTCGAATCTGAAAGTTCTTCACAGTAGCATTCTTTTGGGAATCTGCTGGTGCATGGCATAACAACATATTAGCTACTAAATATTGATTGAGTGCCTACAATGTTGCAGCCATTGCACTAAGCACAGATGACACAAAGAAAGGCAAAAAGATGATTCCTGTGTCAAGGGGAGAGAATTTTACAAAGAAATATTTACAATTTATATAAAGGATAAATTTGAGACAATCAACTGAGGGAGGACTTTAGAATTAAGAGAGAATGGGAAGAGCTCACAATACAAGGGAGGTTTTTAACTAAGATTCATAGGAAGCCAGGTTTTTAATTGAATCTCCCTTATATTTGTATTCAGGGACCACCCACCCAAGTCTTCTAACTCCAGGAACATTTTTCTTATAACAATATTCTTAAGAATTCAAAATACTGATGCAATAAATGCTATCTATAGTACTAAAGATGGTACTGTATGTTTATTGACTAAATCAGTCAATTAGTATGTATTATAGTCCTACTATTGTAATGGTAATTAATTTGGTTGATCAGATGTTATGCGTCAGATACTGAAGCAGTTTTACAGAGAAAGAATTTGAGGATCAGAGAAGCTAACTTATTTGATCAGTTACACATTTTAATCAGCACTGAGATTCAAACTCATATCTTTTTTTTACCCTAGCCCATCTTAATTTCTACAACTCTAAAGCATAGTGCCTGAATCAGAACTTAGACTTTAGTATGCTAAATGATTGATTTAGTCAATACACATCTGTTACATTCTAAATCCCCCAAACACAAGACTTCAGAGTCGGGAGGGATTTTTCAGTTCTCCTAGTCCTCTCTCCCTCATTTTATGAATGAAAGAAGTTAAGACTTCATGAGAGGAAGACTAAGAAACACTCAAGGAACAAAGGGAGTAAGCAAGAAGCTTTAAATCAAATCCTTGTTTCTCAAAACTCACTATTTCCACTTCATTCTTCCAAATGGAAAATATTTTTTAAATCAATGAAAACCCATACAAAGGAGTCAGTAAATAGCATTTTGTAGTGTTCAGTTTATGCTTGGAACAGCTCTAGTAAAAGAATACTTTGGAACAAGAAACAGCTTACTTGTTATGAAGAAGAAACATTTTCACTAATGAGTGGTTTAAACAGAAGTTGTTTTTATGTAAACAAACCATTTAAAAATGAAAGTATAAATAAAATGGCATTTATTGGTGTGTGAGAATGGAAGTCAACTATTGACAAAGTCACACTGAAATAATTTTTATAAAAATTATGTAAGATAGTATCACTGAAATAATGTCTTTGTATTAAAAATCATTTTGTCATGTGTATTTAACAAATTTTCATTAATTGTAAAAATAAGAAATTCTCTAATTATTGTTAGGCTACGAATAGTTAGACTACTGTGTTTAGAAACCATTTTTTAAAGGACCACCCATTAAAAAATAAATAAGGTTGCCAAGTATCTCCATATTGTAAATAACAAAGCATGTTCATGTTGCATTCTAGGAAATATAAGAAAACTAGAATTACCACATTCAGCTAAAGGAAGTGAATGGCATGAATTACAAGATACATGGAAACAGAAGCTTATAGGAATTGAGAAAATGGTCTCTGATACATTTTAGTTTTTAATATAACTTCAAAGATGTCTGCTTCTAAAACAGTGAGATAAAATGAAAACGATTAGTGCTTAAATCACTCAAATAACATCCTATGTCTTTTAAATTTCACCTTACTACATAATGTGACCATCACATATCTTTATCTATCTCTATCTGTATCTCTATACACAGGCAGGTAGATCGACACACTATTAGGATAGCCCAGGATCTGGCAGCTTCTCCACTGAAGGATCAAAGAGCATGGAATATATTTCGAAGATCAAGGGAGTTGGGATTAAAACCAAGAATCACCTACCCAGCAAAATTGAATATAATGTTCCAGGGGAAAATATGGTCATTCAATGAGGTGGAGGACTTTCAAGCATTCTTGCAGAAAAAAAAACAGAACTGAAGAAAAAATTTGACACTCAAACACAAGAAGCATGAGAAGGTAAAAATGGGAAAGAAATCATAAGGAACTTATCAAAGTTGAACTATTTACATACCAATATGGAAAAACTATAATAGTAATTTATGAAACTTTTCTTAGTCTGAGGATAGGGGAAAGGAATATAAATGTATAGATATTTATACTTACACACATATCTATATAAGAGTCTATATATGCATATGAATACATATCTGAGCATGTGTGTATGTGTATATAGATGGTATAGGATCAATTGAATACGAAGGGATGCTACTTCAAAAGGTGAAATTCTGAGACAGGAGAGGAGTAGTATGAGAGGAGACAGGGAGAGACAAAATGGGGATCATCATCCCATATAGAAGAGGCAAGGGATGACTCTTACAACTTATTCTCATTTACTCTCATTAAATCTTGCTTAGAGAAGGAATGACATAAACTCTAAACTGGGTATCATGCCACACAGGAGAGTAGGGGGCATGGGGATAAGAGGTGGGATGACAGAGGGGAGGGTCGGGTCTGGGGGAGGGATGCTGGAAGCACACACTTCAGTAAAGGGACAGGGACAGGGTAGAGAACAAAAGAAGGGGGGAGGGAAAGGAAGGAGGGACATATGATCAGACTGTCACAATATGTCCACTGTGAAGACGTCCTGTGTAATTACACATTCATAGCCTGTATTGAATTGCTTGTCCTTCCAGTGGGGGTGGGTGACAAGGGAGGAACCCAAAGAATCTGGAATTCAAAGCTCTTTAATACATGCAACTAGGAGTTAAGATATACAGGGGATGGGGTAGGGAGACCCTTCCTGCCCTACCGGAAAGTTAGAGCAGATCAGGGGAGGGGCTTTACAGTGGAATTGTTGTTTTGCGGTTGGGCTAGGGGAAAGATGGGGAGAAAATTTGTAACTCAAACATCACATGGAAATGAATGATGGAAACAAGAAAACAAAAACTTTATATTAATTTTTAAAATGTAATTTTCATTTTATAAAACATTAATTTCGAGCATCTTCCATTGTGTCTCTTACCTAGTAAGTCATAATATATAAGATTTTAAGAAGAGAAATAAAACCATTTGGCATATATTGACTATTTTTCACAAAATATACAAATTTCAAGAACTTTAGAACCTCCACTTTTGCGGTATTAAAATAAATTAATCTAACTTGCATTGTGACAGGTTTAGTATATTCCTCAAACACTATATATACATATGTTTGTATGTATGTATATATGTATGTATATATATATATATATATATATATATATATATATATATAGTTTTTTTGTTTCTGCCAACTTCACTCTACTCAGTTCATATATCTTCCCATTTTTCTCTATATTTATTATATTCCTCATTTATTAGTATGAGCTTATATTCATGTGAATTTGTTTTGGTGTTTGTTTATGCTTCCTCACTTGATGGATAGTTACTTTTTCACTAACACAGATATACACACACAATAATTCATTGAATTTTATGGAATAAATGGAAACTTTTTGTCTTTGATCTTTTTGGAGTATAGAATTCACTTTACTTCAATAATGTATTTACTTGTTTATCTTCATTGACCCTTCAACACTGAAATTTCCATCTTTTGTTTTCAAAAACAGTTTTCTGGATGTAAAATGAAACATCACAGATAATTTATATTTTTAGAATTTCATTGCTAATATCATTATTTAGTTTTACATGGCTAGTAATACTTCACAATTTTGTGGGAAATGGAATGATAATAGTTTTGGCCTTTACATTCATTAGGGAATGGATCTTGGCAAATATTTGTGTTAATTCTCTATATATCATGGATATCTACCCTTATCAGAGATATTCGAAGTAATTTTTTTAAGCTATTGAGGGGTTTACCATTTTGTATTACTTACACTGATATTCTCAATGTTTAAGCAAAACAAAACAAAGAAATGACAGGACTTGATTAAGTGAAGAAACAAGCAGCAGTTAGGTAGGAAGAAAACCAAGACAGAATAATATCACAAAAAGCCTGGAGACAAGACCATCAATGAGAAAAGTTTGGTCCACAGTGCTAAAGGCTCAAGAGAAGTAAAAAATAATGAGGATTCATAAAAGGATGTGAGATTTAGAGGCTCTCTCTCTCTCTCTCTCTCTGGTCTCTCTCTGCCTGTCTCTCCATATCTGTCTCTGTCTCTGTCTCTGTCTCTGTCTCTGTCTCTCTGTCTCTCTGTCTCTGTCTCTGTCTCTCTCTCTCTCTCTCTCTCTCTCTATATATATATATATATATATGTATATATATATATATATATAATATACCACATACATATGTATACATACACACACATGCACGCACACACAGAAAAATTTTGGAATAAAAGAGGACTCTGCGTTGTCAAATTTTTAAAGCTATTCATACAATCATGAAGCTATTGATATATTTAATATTCATTTTTTTCTGACATTGAACCATTTGCGTCTGTGGTATAAATACAACTATATCCTCATGAGAAAAAGAAAATATCTATCTACCTACCTATCTATCTATCTATCTATCTATCTATCTATCTATCTATCTATCTAATCTACCTATTTATCTACCTATCTATTGATATAGATAGATAGATACATATATATCTATCAATATAGATAGATATAGTTAGATAAAGATAGATAGATAGATATGTGTTTTTAACAGATATTTCATGTTATATTAAGCTGCATTATGAACCTTTTGTAGGTAATACACTAGTCATTTAAATTTTTCAGTGCTTCCATCATATATATATATGCGAGTGTGTGTGTATTCTGTCATCTCATCTTTTTCAATTTTATATTTAACAATTTCTTTGTTTTCTCTCTCAAAAAAATAGACCTTACAAAATTTGCATCATTTTCTTTGTCATTTCAAAGAATCATCTTTGAGTTTTATCATTTCTTTCATCTTTTATTTCATTTCTATTTTAAATATAACTCTTCTAATTTTGAGGATTTCCTTACTCTTGTTTATTCTGGGTTTGCAGGGTTTGTTTGTAGGATCTCACCCCCCAGTATTCTTTAATTGTACACCCAGTTTATTCATGCTGTTTTACTCTAATAGTTTTGTTAATGTATGTTTTAAAAAATTTTTAAAGCCCAACTGTAATTGTATCCCAGTAATTTTATGTTGTTTTATCATTATAATTCTCTTTTCTAAAGTTGTTTTATTCTCTTGCATAAAGCCTAACTAGGTTGACTTTATTATCTCCATTTTAGATTAGATCTTCTGCTTATATGCTCTGTATTAACTACTCTTTATTATATTATTATTTTTAAAGGACATGTTTAATATTTGAAATATATTTTAGTATTTTCAAATGATTGTAATTCTTCTGTTTCCTAACACATAGTACATTTCTGTAATAAAAGGTACAACATGGTACTTTATAACATATTTCAAAGGCACCGTATATTGCTGAGAAAATATACTTTTTTAATCTTCTCATTTAGAATACATGCATTTCAGATTTAAATGTTCTAGTCATTCAGTTGTATATTTATGTTTTAGAGCTTCCTACAATTATTATGTTGCTATGTAATTTTGTTATCTCTTTTACTTTTACTTTGTGCATATAGATTCTATGCTATTTGGCATAATCCATAGTTTCATTATCTACTGTACTTTAGAAAAATTATTTATTTATTTATTTTTAATTTTCAACATTCACTTCCATAAGATTTTTATTTCCAAATTCTGTCCCACTCCCTCCATTCCCTGAACACTGAGACAGTGTGTTATCTGATCTAGGTTCTACAAATACATGCATATTATTATTTTTTTATTTGTTTCTTGTTTACATTATTAATTTTCATGACATTTTTGAATTACAAACTTTCTCCCCGTCCTTCCCCTGCCCCAACCCCAAAACAGCAATCCCATTGTAAAGCCCCTCCCCTGCTCTGCTCTCTTATTTTCTGGTAGGGTAGGGAGGGTGTCCCTACCCGAGCCCCTGTATCTCTTTATTCCTAGTTGCAGGTATTGCAGAACTTTAAATTCTAGATTCTTTCAATTCCTCTCTTGTCCCCTGCTCCCTTAATCTTAGAAATATCATATTCCAGGCTCTTTGATCCCTCAGTGTAGAAGCAGACAGATCCTAGGTTATCCTGATAGTGCTTCCACATCCTTCAAGAAATCCTGAAAGAACATTGTCCTGATGTTTTAGAATCAGAGGGCAAAAGAGAACTTGAAAGAATTCACCAATCACCTCTTCAAAAAAGATCCCCAAAAGAAAACTCCTAGAAATGTTATTGTCAGGTTCCAGAATACCCAGTTAAAGGAGAAAATATTACAGGCTTCCAAGAGAAAACCATTTAAATACCTGCATATTAAACAAATTTCCATGTTAGTTATGTAGTAAAAAAAAAATTTAAACCAATTGGAAGAGCTAGAAGAAAAAAGTAACAAAAAAGAGTTCAAATACTATTCTTCAACCAGCATTCAGACACTATAGTTCTTTTTTCTGTATATTGATTTTCCATCATGAGTCTTTTGGTGTCATCTTAGATTATTACATTGCTGAGTAGAGCTAAGAGTATCAAACTTGTTCACCATACAATGTGGCTGTTTCTGTGTTTGATGGTCTCCTGGTTCTCCTCATGTTACTTAGCCCCAGTTGATGTAAGTCTTTTTAGGTTTTTCTGAAATATGCCTGTTCATCATTTCTTACAGCACTACCATATCCCATTACATTCACATACCACTACTTGTTCAGGCATTCCCCAGTTCATTTCCAACTATTTTCCACCACAAAGAGAGCTTCCATATATCACTTTGTACATATATATAATTTTCCCTGTTTTATGATCTCTTTTGGGATATAACCCTTAGTAGTATTACTGGGTCAAAGAATATGCACATTTTTATAACTCTGGGCACATTTCCAAAATGCTCTCCAAAATGGCTGAAACAGTTCACAACTCCATCATTAATGCATTAGTGTTCCAATTATGCCACATCTCCAAATTTTATCATTTTGCTATCTTGTCATGTTGGCCAATATGATATTTGTGATGTGGTACCTCAGAGTTTTGGTTTGACTTTCTCTAATAAATAGTGATTTAGAACATTTTTTATGCTATTATTTATTTAATTTCTTCCTCTGAAAACGGCCTGTTGATTTCTTTTGACCATTTATCAATTGGGGAATGATTTGTATTCTTATAATTTTGACTCAGTTTTCTTTAAATTTTAGTAATGAGACTTTTATCAGAAACACTAGATGTTAAAACTGTTTCCTAGCTTTCTGCTTCCCTTCTAATCTTGGTTGAATTGAGTTTGCTTGTTTAAGAACTTTTTAGTTTGATGTAATCAAAATCATCCATTTTGTATTATGTGATGTCCACTGTCTCTTCTTTGGTTACCAATTCTTCCCTTCTCCATAAATCTGACACTATACTCAGTTTGCCCCCCTGATCTCTTCTTTATAAAGAAAAAAATGAGAGAAAAAAATTCCTTTCAAACACAACCTATTATAGACTTCCTTTCTATAACTGTTATGGGAATCTGAATATCTTCCTTGCCCCTAGGTCCTTTGATAGGCTTAAATGGTTCTGAGAATCTTACCTGATTTGAAAGTATACTCTGCCCCCTAATAGGCTGAATGTGTTCACATGGAGCCTGTGGCAGGAGGCTTGTTATTCAGAAATGCCCATGCCTTATTGCTTTGTGATAGGGCAGTGGGTCAAGAGGACTGTGACAGTCTCTGATTCAGGAGAAGGCTATCTATACTACTGATGTGAAGGGTTTTTTGAGGTTCACTTTGAGAAGAGTCATGTGATTGGGCCAGATGAGACTCTGGGAAGCTGTTGGGCTCCCCAGCTTTGAAAAACCCAGATGTTGGTGCTTCTCTCTCTGGTAACTAAGTAGGTATGGTTGTAATGGTCAGATGGTTGGAAGCCCGTCTGCTGATCTGTTTCTTGGTCTGCTTGTAACTTGTGCTTATAACTTCTGTTTGTATACTATTTGCATTCTCTTAAGTTCAGGGTGCTGACTTTCTTCCCTGAACTAGATACATGATATATGTTTGATTGATTAAAATAAGATTCTTAACCCACTTTGATTTGCTTTCCTTTAGTAAAGCAGATCTAAGAAGCTGTCCTAAGCAGCCGTTATGGGCATGCTAGGGTGCTTGCTGACACAATAACCACAAATATATACTGCCTCTTCTTTTCCTGAGCTACTATGGGAACCTTTTTAAGCAGCATCCTTTCCTTCAATTTCCTAGGTGACACCTTTTTATTCCTCCTATTCATTCCCTATATTTCATTTCTTTTAGCTTATTCTTTCATAGTTCCAACACTTGTAGAGAGAATAAATAAGCCAATATTCTGGGTGTATCCACTTATGAACTGACTGCCTAAACATATATTAGCTGTCAACTATTTAAAATATATATATATTCAATCAAGCAAAAATATCCATTCTTACTATTCTACCCCACCAATTAAAGTAAAACACCTAAAAACTATAATAAAGAGAAAAAACTAAATATATATAAAGAAAACCAAATGCATTACACATACATAGCGTCAATCAAAATAAAGATCCACATTAGACCTCCCCCGCCACACACACATCTACAATATAGGTGTGCATGTGTCAATGTGTGTAATATTTCTCTAACTTTACATGCTGAATCTTTTATCTTTGTTTTAAGAGGTAAATGGAAAGTTTCATCATTACTCTTGGTTTATCATTATGTGTTAGGGGGAGGGATTAGGGGAGGAGATAAGCGTATATAAGGAGTGGCTGAGCTCCGGGGTCTCTCTCTTGCTCCAGGATGCCATCGCTACCGAATAAACACCACCTCCTTTTACCTCGGGTGCTCTGTCTGGTTATTCCTCCTCGGAGGCCGGTGCCTGGGACGCTGGGCTACCGAAGACTTGCCATGGGAAAGGGTAAGTGAGAGGGCAGGGTTTTAATCAAGCACGTGCCTCCCCGGGGCTACTGAAGACTTGCCATGGGAAAGGGTAAGTGAGAGGGCAGGGTTTTAATCAAGCACGTGCCTCCCCTTACGCCCCCGCAAAATTGGTGCCCGAACAGGGACCTGCAGGGCCCAGGGAGACGTCTTGATAGGGACTGCCTGAGCCTGTTAAAGGGCTCTCCAGACAGCCTCAGTAGCACGGACTGCTGAGAGGGTAGGATGGGGGCCAAGGGAAGTGTGCCCGT
>CM053599.1:173934123-173958555 GCA_028646575.1 Pseudocheirus occidentalis | reverse complement strand
TATATGTGTGTGTGTGTGTGTGTGTGTGTGTGTGTGTGTGTTTGTGTATGCATGTGTATGTATGTATGTATATACATACATACATACTCACATATGTATTCCAATGTATATATACCCTTCTATAAAGACATATGTGTATGTATACATACATACATACGCATGTATACACACAAAATTTATGTTCCCTTGACCTATCCTCATACTGAGAAAAGTTTCATAAGTTAAAATTGTCATTTTTCCCCATGTTGGCATGTAAATAGTTCAGCTTTGATAAGTCCCTCATGATTTCTTTTCCGTGTTTACCTTCTCATGCTTCTAGTGCTTGAATGTATAGTTTTCTGTTTAGTTCTGTTTTTTTCCTCAAGAACGCTTGAAAGTCCTCCACCTCATTGAATGGCCATATTTTCCCCTGGAACATTATACCCAATTTTACTGAGTAGGTGATTCTTGATTTTAATCCTAGCTCTCTTGATCTCTGGATAATCATATTCCAGGCCCTTAGATCCCTTAATGTAGAAGTTGCTAGGTTCTGAGTTATCCTGATTTTGTTTCCACAATATTCAAATTGTTTTTTTCTTGGCAGCTTGTAATATTTTGTATTTCATCTGGGAGCTCTGGAACCAGCCTATAATATTCCTATGAGTTTTCTTTTGGGGATCTTTTTTAAGAGGTGATGAGTGAATTCTTTCAACTTCTTTTGTCCTCTGGTTCTAAAATATCAGGGCAGTTTTCCTTGAGAATCTCTTGAAGCATGCTTTCTAGGTTCGTTTTTTATCATGGCTTTCAGGTTGTCCAATAATCTTCAAATTGTTTCTCCTGGATCCATTTTCCAGGTCAGAGGGGTTTTTTTGTTTTTTTTTAGGAGATATTTCACATTGCCTTCTATTTTTTCATTTGTTTTGATCTGTTTAATAGTATCTTGATTTCTTATAAGGTCATTTGCTTCCATTTTCTCCACGCTAATTCTCAAGTAATTATTCTCCTTAGAAAGCTTTTGAGATTCTTTTTCCATCTGGGAAATTCAAATTTTTAAGGCATTCTTCTCCTCATTGGCTTTTGGGCCTCTTTTGCCATTTGAGTTAATCTATTTTTTAGGTGCTATTTTCTTCACTCAGTTTGTTGACACTCTTTTCATGATTTTCTTGCATCATTCTCATTTCTCTTCCCAGTTTTCTCTCCACATCTCTTATTTGGTTTTCAAAATCTTCCTTAAGCTCCTCTATGACTTGTAACCAGTTTCAATTCTTCTTGGAAGCTTTTGGAGTGGGAGTTCTGAATGTTTTCTCTTCTTCCCATTCTGTGCTTTGATTCTTTTTATCCTCAAAAAAGGAATCTAAAATTGGGTTGTTTTTCTTGCTTTGCTTCAGATTCCTGCTCATGTTGCCAGTCAATTAGTTGAATTTTGGGCTCAGTAGAACTTTGCTTTTAGAGGGGAGAGGGTTGTCCCAAATCACTGGTGTTTTCTTAGCTGTCAGAGGTATTACGATGCCACTGTCTCTTCAGCCCCCTCCAACATTGGCTCACTGGTCACACACCTCAGGACCACTCCCCCCCCCCAAGACCAGGATCCCAATACAGGCAGGTTAAGGCAAGTGGACTTAGATTCTTTATGCTTCCCACCTCCCCGTCACTGCAATCTACAGGTCGGTATCTCTGAAGCAGCCATATGGAGGTGTCTACTTCTGCTGCTTTCTCACCCTTGGAGCAGGTGGCTGGACCTTCTTCTTTTTCCCAAATTTACAGTGGCTGGACCTTCTTCTTTTTTTCCAAATTACATGAGTTCCAGTGACCTTTCATTTTGTCCTTGACTCTTATGGGTTGATAGTTCTGGAAACTGCCACAGCTGCTGATGATCCACTCCACCTAGTGCTCCAGCTATGGCTTGTCCTTCCTGCCCTGGGGCTAATGGATTCATATTAGGCCAAGTTGGGCTCGGCTCCCAGCACTCTCTGATGAGCCCTTCTCATTTGCATGCATGGCTGTCTTCATTGGGAGCTTTGTTTCTTTGTCATTTTATGTGTTCTGGAGTTCTAAAATTTGTTTAGAGTTATATTTGAGAGATATTTGAGGTGATTATGGGGGAATCTCAAGGAATTCTCCTGCTTCTATGCTGCCATCTTGACTCTGCCCTCTTGTTTTCTAAATGAGATAATTTATCTTTTAATATCTCTTCCTTTCTCCTTTCCCCAATATATTCCTCTTTCACTTCTTAGTTTTATTTTTTTATATAATCCCTTCATATTCAATTGATGCTGTGCTCTCTCTCTCTATGCATACCTGTACACTGATATACACATACTCACATATGTATTTATACACAGATACATCCCCCCACACACACAAAGACGGACGTGCTTACGCGCATGTATATTCCCTTCAACTATCCTCATATTGAGAAAAGTCTCATGAGATAAAATTATAATCTTTCCATGTAGGAATGTATATAGTTCAACTTTATTTTGTTCCTTTTGTTTTCTTTTTCCTGTTTACCTTCTCATGTTTCTCTTGCTTCTTGTATTTGAAATTCACATTTTCTGTTCAGCTCTGGTTTTTTTCATCAAGAATTCTTGAAAGTCGTCTATTTCATTGAATGACCATGTTTTCCCCTGAAACATTATGCTCTGTTTTGCTGGTTAGGTGATTCTAGGTTTTAATACTAGCTCCTTTGACCTTCAGAATGTCATATCCCAAGCCTGATTCTTAAATGTAGAAGCTGCCAAATTTTGTGTTATCCTGACTCCATTTCCACAGTACTCAAATCGTGTCTTCCAGATGCTTGTAATATTTTCTCCTTGATCTGGGAACTCTGCCATTTGGCTGTCATATTCCTAGAGAAGTTTGTATTTTGGGATATTTTTTCACAAGGCATTTGGTGGATTCTTTCAATTTCTATTTTGTCCTCTGGTTCTAAAACATCAGGGAAATTTTCTTTGAGAATTTCTTGAAGGATGATTTCTAGGCTCTTTTTTTGCTCCTGGATTTCAGGTAGTTCAATAATTTTTAAATGATATCTCTTATATCTGTTTTCCAGTTAAGTGGTTTTTCCAGTCAGACATTTCACATTACAGTCTAATTTTTTTATTTGTTTGATCTTTTTTTACAGTATCTTTATTTCTCCCAAAGTCATTAGATTTCATTGGCTCCAGTCTAATTTTGAAGGAATTATTCTCTTCAGTGAGATTTTGAAATTTCTTTTCCATCTGGCAATTCAGCTTTTTAAGGCATTCTTCTCCTCCTTGGCTTTTTGGGCCTTTTTGCCATTTTAGTTATTCTATTTTCTAAGGTGTTATTTTCTTCAGTAAGGCTTTTCATGGTTTTCTTTCATCATTTCCATTTCTCTTCCCAATTTTTCCTCCACTTCTCTACTTGATTTTCAAGATCCTTCTTCAGCCCCTCCATGGTCTGTGATCAGTTCATATTTTTTTCTTGGAAGCTTTTGATGTAGGAGTTTTGACTTCTTTGTCTTCTTCTGGTTCCATGCTTTGATCCTTTCCCCCATCCCCCCAAAATTTCTATAGTCTGATTGCTCTTCCTCTGCTTGTTCATCTTGATAGCCAATTACTTGACTCTTGATCTCTTTGCCATGGTAGATATCTTCTGTGAGAGTGGAGAGAGCTGTGTCCCAAATTGATGGGGTTTTGGGCAGATGTTGTCTAGGCTATGATGAGGGTCCCCTCTCTATAGCCACCACAAGCTCTGGGGAACTAGCATTCCTTATCCCTTGACCACTAACCAAGACTGTGATCCAGTTCCAAGTAGGTTTAAACAAGAGCAATTAACTTCTGAGAGGCCAGTTGATCCCCCTATGATCTGAAGGCTAGGAGCACCAGAGACAGCCTCGTGGCAGCACTTGCAGCTGCCATGCTGTGGCCACCTCTTTCCCTGGAGGCAGGGGCCACATTGTGCTCATCTCTTACCCTGGATCAACAGGGTTCCACACTGACCTTTTACTTTCTCTTTGGCATTTATGGGTTGAAAAGTCTGGAATCTACCACAGCTGCTGGTGATTCACTCTCATGAAGTCTCCTGAAGCCCAGAACTTGGTCATATGTCATACCTGACAATAAGTAATAGCATGATATGTAACAGTTTCACTGTTTCTTGCTGTTTCAGTCTTTGTACTCTTCTTTACTTTATTTTGAGAACAAAAGAGTAAGTGAGGGAAAGCAATTGCTGATAGGGCTTCCCGAGATACCAAGATCTGAATGTTGGAGAGACACCAGGGCATCATGCAAGTGGTGAAAGCTACTTGCAAAGTCTTACTCTTTTGTCCAATCACCCTAAATCAGCTAAGTCAAAACAAATTAAATTTGTTTCTTCATCTATAAATGGTGAATTTTAAGATGATCTATTCCCCAGGGTTGTTGTGAGTGCTTTGCAAATGTTAAAGAAATAATGAGTTAATGAATGAATGAATGATAGTAGCATTCATAATAATAAAAATAACAAACTTACCAATACTGTGCACAAGCCTTTGCAAAGAGTGTATCATTTGTTCTCACAACAAATTTGGGAGGTAGATGCTATTATTATTATTGTTTTACAAATGCAGAAATTTTGGCAAGTAAATATTAAGTGACTTGCCACAACTGAGGCTCTTCATCTGTTTGGCTTTGATGGGTCTCTCTATTCCTGTTAGAGATTTTTCAGTTGCCACCAGTTATGACCATTCCTGTGGACTTCTCAACAATCACAGACATTCAGCTCCAACTACTGATAAGACATTCAAATCTTTATAATGCACAAGATTTCCTGGACATTTCATCTGAGAACACACATTCAGCTAAGATAATGAAAAATAAATGCAACGTGATAAGAGTTGGCAAAGTGCTGTCAAGTGCCGTGACCGAATGGGATTTATGGCAGTGTCCTTCACACCAAATGGTTGTCAAAAAGAAGAGTTTCACAAAAACTCAGAGAATACCACCTATCCACCGGGGAAGGTGATCAATGAATAATAAAGTCACATTTTTTCTCGTGCCCATCATATACACAGTTCTGCGTTGAATGTTGGGTACAAACACACATCCATGTACAAAATTAAGCAGTTACTTCCTCATAGAGCTTAAAATCCAATTGGAACCTCAGTTGCATGGAGCATAGAAAGAAGTTCTAAGGATTCATTTTTCAAAGACAAAGGGTCCTTAGGGCCAGATGGCATGACCCAAGGATATAATGAGTAAAATTGCAAGATCCATGGGAAGGACTGAAAGATCTTAGGATGAACTGGTAAGTAGACTGAAAGCACTTCTGGTGTTTCATTTTACTGGGAGGAATATAATTGGTAGCTACCAGTTTTTTTAAGTGATATTAACGGTAATGTCTTTAAGTTAATATCAATACAATTTTGTATATTTGTATTTCTATAACTGTATTTTGTAAAACTGTTATTTCAAATTTTTTTAAAGTCATGATTTGGGGGACCTTAGGCCAAGTCCCTCATTTCTGTGATGAGAAGCCAGAAGCAAAGAGGAGAAATATTTGAGGAGTTAAGCAATTTGCCCAAGTAACCAAAAGAAATTTCTATATCTATCTATATCTTTATATCTATATCTATATCTATATGTACATCTATATCTGTATCCACATCTATATCTATGCCTATTCTAATATCTAATGCAATGTGCTTTCAAAACACTGTATAGAAATTGCCTCAGTAGTTTTTGTTTTGTGTGAGTGTGTATGTGTGTGTATGTATGTATATATGTATTTCTATATTTGAAATATTTTATATCTTAAGCATGTTTTTCTGTTTATATGTGAACTCTCATTTTCTAAAGAACAGGATGATATTACTGGTGCTTACATTTTGAAAACCTAAAATTTTTATCATGCAATATTATTACAAACTAGAAAGTGTACAAAATTATTTAGATGTGGTGGAAAATAATTAAAATTGTTAATCAAAAAAGAAGGCGTACCTCCTTTCCAAGGGGGAAGAAAACCTATTATAATATATTGGGGAAGTTACTGAACACAGAATACTCAAATACTATTATAGCATTAATAACACTAAAATAATTATATGAGGTTAATTTTTATGGGTTAGGATATATGGTTCTCATTTATTCTGAGTGGTTCTGAATACATGGCTCATGATACTAAATTTCCCTAATATGTGAATAGCCAATATTAATAGAACCCAGAGCTAGTTTTTAAAATAATTCAAATACGCATTCTTAATTCAGAATGAACAGATAAAAATGAGACATATTTAGAAGTCTTTTTATTGTTTTATTTTTCCATTAAACTCATTATTCTCAACATCTTTAGCTCTGACCATTTTCACTTGTCCATGAGGATTTTTTTTTTCAATAGTTGCAATCAATTTATTAAAAGAGATGACTGGTTAGGCATCTGCAATGGTGACTTCAACTTCTACACCTGGTTCAAAGCTGATAGAAGTGATCTGTTTTAACAATTTCAGAAGGACTGTGCAAATCAATAAGGAGTTTGTGGATTCTCATCTGGAACCAATCCCAAGTCTTTGAACCTTCACCACAAGGAGTTTTTCTAGTTGTAATTCGAAGTGTCTTGGTGGGCATTCGAACAGGTCCCTTCACTTTCAAGTTCTTCTCTTTGGCTCCTCTAATTAGGTCAGCATACATTTTCTCGGGTGATTTCACGTTGCGGCTGGTCAGGGTGATTCTGATGCGGTGAATGGCCACTTTGGGCTCCACAAGAGTCTTGCCGGTGTCTTTGAATGCCATGGCGGTGCGGCGGCTTCCTGACCAACTTATTCCTTGGTGAGAGTGAACAGTGGTGAGGCAGGAGGACAGGCAGAGTCTGCCGACTTGAAACGGCTGCAGCAGCGATGCCTTCACCAAAGAGCTGTTGTTACTCTTACCACCGTTTTTTTTTTGTACTGAACAATTTTTTTTGTATAACTAATCATTTGACCTCTCATGATGTCAATTTAATAGATTATTTTATAATGACTTTTTAAGGTGTGGTCCAGTGTCATAATAAAGCAAATGTTACCTGGCTCTCTTTCCACCACCCACACATCTGCCATTAAAAACAAACAAACAAAGAACAATTAGCATTTCAAATGTTCATATATCAAGGATCCATGAAATCACTGGTGTAGGTTTTCCCACTACCAAGGCTTGCAATAATCACCATTTCCATTGTAGATTGCCTAATTAAAGTGTTCACTCCCCCACTCTCTGTGAGTCCAGCTCCTTGTCAGAAAGTATAATCTCATGCATTTTACTTGTGTTTATCACCTGTTCTTCTTAGGCCTGCAATAGAAAAATGAGGGGGGGGGAACTCCTCTTAGAAGATTTTGTGGAAGAGGAAGATGTAGATAGGCCTAAACCAGTAATCCTAACAGAAACACCAGTATACAAAGATATACACCTAGAATTAAGGCAGAGGGTGGAGTCAATTACCAAAGCTACCCCATCCAAAATGGAAATAACATCCAAATTATAGAAAGAGGCAGATGAAACAGGGTTTACCTGACACTTCTAAGACTGTAGGAGATAGGATATTCTAACATGAATAAATAGGAGAAAATACAAAACACAGTGCAGAAAACCTATGTACTAAGAGAAGGCCAAAAGATACAATCAGAAAAAAGGAACTGCAATCAAGTTCAAGCAGAATCAAACTGAAGGAGTGACTGGGAGAAATGAAGCAAGAGTAAAAGGGAAATGACATTTGATTTAGAATAAACCTTAAGGGGCCTCTCGTTCCACCCCTCCATTTTACAGATAAGAAAAATAAAGCACAGATATGTAAAGAGACTTCTGTAAAATAATACAACTAGTAAATATCTGAGGCAGAATATGAACTCAGATCTTTCTGTTTTCCTGCCTCATATGTTATCCCTTATAACATACACCTTCTGTATGGGGAGAAATGGCAGAAGAATAAATACCTTAAGAGAGGTCTATAAGGTAGAAGCAGCAAGGTTCCGCAGCTCCCATACAGCCACCCTAAACACCCATAAAATATGAATCTGAACAAATTCTAGGGCTCTCAAACTCACAAAAATACAGAAAACACATCTTGCGCTGAAGGCAGCTCAGCAGCAGGGGCTCATCATGGCAGCCCGGAAGCCTAGGCCAGCCCAGCCTAAAATCAAAAGGCGGCCATGCCCCAGGGTACTGAGGAGGAGGCTATATATGCATATGAATACATATCTGAGCATGTGTATATATGGGTATATAGAGGGCATAGGATCAATTGAATACGCAGGGATGATACTTTAAAAGGTGAAATTCTGAGATAGGAGAGGACTAGAATGAGAGGAGACAAGGAGAGACAAAACGGGGTTAATTATCCCAGATAGAAGAGTTACAACTTTACTTTCATTTACTCTCATTGAATGTGGCTTATGGAAGAAATGGCATAAACTCTAAACTAGGCATCATGCCACATAAGAGAGTAGGGGGCATGGGGATGAGAGGGGGGATGGTGGAGGGGAGTGCAGGGTATAGGGGAGGGATGCTGGAAGCACACACTTCAGGAAAGGGACAGGGACAGTGTCGAGAACAGAACAAGGGGGGGAGGGATAGGAAGGAAGAACATGATCACTGTCATAATATGTCCACTGTGAAGATGTCCTGTATGATCACACATCCACAGCCTGTATTGAATATCTTGTCCTTCCAGTGGGGGTGGGTGACAAGGGAGGAATCGAAAGAACCTAGAATCTAAAGCGTTGCAATACCTGCAACTAGAAAGTATGATATACAGGGGCTGGGGTAGGGAGACTCTCCCTGCCCTACCAGAAAGTTAGAGAGCAGACCAGGGGAGGGACTCTCCAGTGAGGTCACTGTTTTGGGGTTGGGCTAGGGGAAGGATGGAGAGAAAAACTGTAATTCAAAAATCTCATGAAAATGAATGATGTAAACAAGAAAACAAATAAAATTTATTACAAAAAAAAGAAATTAGATAGAGATTGAGAGGAACAAATGAAAATATTCCCATAAAGTAAAGGAGACAGTCATTATACTTAAGCTGGGCTTTAGCCTTGATAGGCCCAAATTTTATTTTTCTATAATGTATTTGCCAGCTCCCTGTCTTTGGTAAACAAGAAAAGCAACAAGTGATCCATAAATAGCTTACTTTTTGCAAGAAGTAAAATGTTTGCCAGGTGTTTCTGTAAACTGTTTGCTTTTTGCTAAACAAGAGAAAGATATGTAAAAAAAAGAGGTCTATAACCTTACCAAATTAGTGAACTCCTTGAATAATAAAATGGAATAATAAGAACTCAATCACTCCATGAGAGAAGAAATGGCAGAATGATCAAAAAGTTGAAAAAAATCAAAGTTCTCTCCTATCAAAAATCACTGACCTGGAAAACAGGTTGAGAGGTCACCCTGAAAACCATGAATAAACAAAAATCTGGATGTTACATTTCACTTAATTATAAAAGAGAGCTTTGTAAATCTATTAGGACCAGGGGGCAAAGTAGAAATGGAAAATCCATTGATCAACTGCTAAATGAAACCCCAAATAGCAAGCACCAAGGAATGTCATTTTCAAGATTCAGATCTTCCAAATAAAAGAAAAAAGGCCGCCAAGCAGCGAGAAATTGTTCAAATAACCAAGCAATCATATGATTAGACCAGACTTGGCTGCAACTGCCTGAAAGATATATCTTGTTATGGATGATTTCAGAAAGAAAAAATAAATAAATTCTTATAAACAACTATAACACCCACAGAGACATTTGGAAATATAACTCCTCAAATAATAAACTGTGTGTTTTTAGACACAGCAATACTAAGATAAGGTTTATACCACATTGTGCTAAAAAGACAGGCAGAAAAAAACCTACATGTACAAAAATATTCAAAATGACTCTTATTTGAACCTGTGTCCTTCAGAAATAGAACTTTAATCTTAGTTCACTGACTCTTGGAACACTTCTCTATCTGCTATGTAGTGCTACTTGTCATAAAAGGAGTTGAACTTTACTAATAAATATCCTCTCATTACTTTGATTCATTTTCAATTTTTGAAATCTATTTCTCTGACAATTTACAAGTTTCTGTTCAATTGCTCTGTAAGAATAGAATGGGCTTGCTATTGAATTTAATCTACCTAGGATATTTTTCATTTGTGTGTGCACATGATTTATCCATTTTTGTGTGAAAAATCTTATAATTAAAAAAAAATCCCTTCAGGGATATTTACTACAATTATTCACTATATAAACAAAGAATCCTAGTTGCAAAAGAAACATATATACCTATCAGGCAAATACAATACTATCTGTGGCTACAGAAAAAGAGTATTAATATGGCATCACATTACAACATGATACCATAGAAAGAGAAGGAGATTCGATTTTACATGACCTAAATTATAGTCTTGGAACTTTGTTAGTTAACAGTGAAACATTGGGTCATTCATTTAACATTTCTGGGTTCCAGTTTCCTTATTTGTGAAACAGAGGGAACCGAGACAAAACTTCAATATTTTAATGAAGTTTGGCTCATGCCCAGACCACCTAAAATTTCATCAACAATATATTTTATGCTTTGGACCTACTCTTGGGAGACAGGAGAGCCAGTCCAACAATGGATATTAAACATTGTCTGGCCTAGAACATGGTTGGAAGCAAACTTTTTCCATTGACTGTTTATCAAGAATTTTGCCTTCAAAGCTACTGGATGAAAAGGAACTGATCTCCTTCCAGAAAATATTTCTAAGGGTGAAGGAACCCACTCACAGAATATTTTTAATCAAAAGATTTGTTAAACAAAATGGATGAACATTCATTCTGAGAACCAACCCTTCCCCAGTTTTGTCTTAAATAATGTGCTCTCTGAGAAATGGGCTTGGGGTTTTGAAAGTGTTAGTTTTTTTTCTTTACACTTCAAATTGCAGGAAATGTAATCTTTAACCTGGGAGCCTGAGTCATGGAGATCTTTGAACCCAGGATATAATATTGAATGTTTCAGCCATTCCAACAGGGAAATCTTAAGGATTAATGGTTTGGGATGGTAGACCAATAAGTTCTGGATTTGAACGTGGTGAAACTAACACTATGGACGAAATGAACTATAAATGAGCCGTCTCCTTACCCTAGATGCTGAACTGATATGAGGGAAGACAGAGAAATTACGTCCCTGAAGAACTGTAGGAAATGTTTGTATGTTAATGCTGTATATTTAGAACAAATATTGAATGACGATGATGGTTTTGGGGTTTCTCCAAGAGGATAAACACAATGAATAGAGGCTTAAGCCAATGGAATGGAAGAATTATCTCCCCAAGCTCCTCAGAGTGTTGGAGATAAAGGTCTGGCCTTCTGGCAATAGAGTCAAAGAAAACTCATGTTACAACAATTTGATTATTTCTAAAAATGCATTTAGTAACAGATAGGTAGTGAAACTGTGGGTTTTTTTCTGTTTTATTAAGGAGGAAATGTAAACTCTGAGATGAAGTGCACTCTTTTAACAATGCTAATGAGCATTCAAACTGGGGACAAAAGGAATGGACTTGAAGTGGAAATAATTATCTTAAGCTTTTGCTTAAGATTTCAGATCTATATCTTCAAGAAGGATGTGGGTGAGATTATACTATATTGACATATAGAAACAGATGTTTAAAGACTGAAGAAATCATTTGAGAATCATTTGGGAAGACATGTAGTTATTTAAGTAAAGACATGTTAGTGGAGAGGAAAGGTAAATAGGCTAAGAGACAAGTAGTGGAGTGACCAGATGACAGCAAGCAAGTGTCATGTGAAGAAGTTCCAGTACTCTCCAGACTGACTTTCCTAGATATCTCCATGGAGAAATGTCAGCAACTTTGACATGACCACATATCCCAGGCAGACCAAAATATGAGCAAATTCTTCTGCTAATTTGAGGATTTAGGTAAGATGAATAGAGCAAATGACTTGATGTGCAACATCCTTTCCTGGACACCTTACACATTGTACAAAGAGGTTGCTAAGACATGGTTAGATCTAATTCAAATTACTCTGTGGGGTCTCACTACAAAAACTATCACTCATTGGGGGTGGAGCTAAGATGGCAGCATAGAAGCAGGAAAACTCCTCAGCTTCCACAAAGCCATCTCAAATACCCATAAAATATGACTCTAAACAAATTTTTGGGCTCCAGAACTCACAAAAGTAGAGAAAAGTACATCTCCCACTGAAGGTAGCTTAGCAGGAAGGACAGGAAGGGCTCAAGGCAGCAGGCTAGGAGCCAAAACCAGCCTGGTCTAAAATCACAGCTTAGCCTGGAGGTGGCCAGGCAAGCTGCGGCTGGAGCCTTCAGGATTGTGGATCAGTGGCAGCTTTGGTGATTTCCAGAATTATCAAGCCATAAGAAATAAGGGCTAAGTGAAAGGTTAGTGAAACTTCCCTAAATTTGGGGGAGAGGATCTGGCTCAACTGCCCCCAGGGAAAGGAAGCAGCAGAAGTGGCACAGCCACCTCCATGTGGCTGCTTCAGAAGCTGCCAGACTGTAGATTGCAGGGGGGCCAAGCAGTCATTCAGGGGCTAAGTGTTCTTGCCTTAACAGGCCTGGATTAGGATCGTGGTCTTGAGTGGTTGTCTGAGGTGCCTTTTCAGTGAGCCAAAGCTGGTGTGGGTTGCAGAGGCCTTCCAATAGCTCTGGAAGCTATGAAAACCCCAGTGATTTTGGACAGAATTTTGCCCTCTGGAAGCAGAGTTCCACAGAACTAAAAAGTCAAGTAATTGACTGGCAAAATGTGCAGGCAAAGGCAGCAAAGTAAGAATAGCAATCCTACTTTAGAATCCTTTTTTGGGGACAAAAAGGATCAAAGCATGGAATGGGAGGAAGACAACACAGTCAGAACTCCCACACCAAAAGCTTCCAAGAAAAATGTAGACCATTTACAAGTCATAGATCAGTTTAAGAAGCATTTTGAAAACCAAATAAGAGAAGCAGAGGAAAAAAGTGGGAAGAGAAATGAGAATGATGCAAGAAAATCATGAAAAGAGTGTCAACAACTTGTATAAAGAAAGTAACACCTTAAAAAATTGATCAACTCAAATTGTAAAAAAGGCCCAAAAAGCCAATGAGGAGAAGAATACCTTAAAAAGTCAAATTTGCCAAATGGACAAAAGAATCTCAAAAGCTTTCTGAAGAGAATAATTCCTTCAGAATTAGAGTGGAGCAAATGGAAGCAAATGTCTTTATGTGAAATCAAGATACTATTAAACAGATCTAAAAAAATGAAAAACAGAAGACAATGTGAAATATCTCCTTGAAAAAAACACTGACCTGGAAAATAGATGCAGGAGAGACAATTTAAAAGCTATTGTTTATTAACCCCTATTTATTTTTAGTAGTCAGCCAGGAGATAATAAACTTAACACAAAGTCTTTTGGGGTTGGAACTGTAAAACCATTAGCAACAAAGCATTATTTCCTCTTCCCCTTAAAGGAAGGACACATTTTCCCAACACTACATGTTGTCATTGAGAAGAATAAATACACACAGATTATACTATTAGAGAGGTACACTTATAGGGAAAACATGGGTAAGGAATTGACATCTCAAACACTATAGAGTGCTTATCTCCTTTCCCTTCTTATGATGTATTTAGGATGCTTGCTTTGGACATAACATTTCTTTTGGGAAGCTTCTCAGCTAGGGTCCCTAGGTCTGCTTATCTCTGTAGCTCAAATATCAACAACCAAGACTGACCATCTCTCAATTTACAGAGCTCAATTATTAGAGGTCACTTCTTCTGCTTCAATAATACACAAGAGTATAGGGTATCTTATAAAGGGCCACTAGGAGTATAATAGGTCCTTCAGTGTGCCAATGGTTAGTCACCCTCTAATTGCATCAATTTTGCCTTAAAAATTTTTTTATACCTCATAAAGGGCTAACAAAAGTAGAAATTTATTCTAATTTCAAATCATTAATATAGTGTTTCCTCTTTTACCTGCTCTTTATCATTTAACTTCTCTGTTCCAGGTTAGGGAAAAATCAATTGACCAATGCTGTACAGATCAAACTCCACCTATTCTAGAGGAGAGCAATCATTTAATATGGTAGCTAAGAATATTACCACTCAATTCACAGTCTGATTTACCTTTATTTCACGTTTTAATTGAATGTCTTTTGTGTTAGTTCCAAGCATCTGATGCAACTAATTAGAAATGAAGACTTAGAGCAGTGAAATCAAAATGAGATGAATCCCAACAGAACCATTAGTCCAGTTCTAGCTTTCAAGGGATCATGTAGGGGTGTATGGGGCTTGATAACAGTAGATTAAAACTTAGAACTCTTGATTTAAGAAGTCCAACAACATTTGTATTGTTCTTTGTTTGCCTCTGATTACATTAATGGTAAAAAAAAATAGTGATCTGTGTACACAAAATCCATTCAATTGTATGCATTATATTATCATATTATCATCGTGTTAGGAATTTCTAAGCAGAAATCGTTGTTTAATGTGTGCTCTATACTACATTGTATTTATCATCTTTCTATAGTTCTTGAACCCTATATATACCTGTGTCATTCTCACCTTTTAAGGTCCAATATATGAAGTCATGTCAACTTGACTTGGAGTTTGGGAAGCAATGGGTATACCCACATTTGAAGTTTATTCAGTGGCTATCACTTGGAAATCAAGCAACTTAGGGAGAATTTAAACAATATAGAATGTATTAGATGCCTTCAGGAATGGAGAGTTCCTAGCTGTTATATGAGAAAAGATGGATCATTCTGACAGTCAATCTGAGAAACTTGGAGGCAAGATTGGAAGGAAAAGGTTACAATACTTAAAAATAAGTTGTTCCATCTTTCAGTTTAGCATTTGATGTACCCTATCTTTGAGAGTAATGTTGTTTTGAATAGTATAACAAGCTCTAACTGAAGAGAATGAACAAAATAATTAAGGGAGGCAAAGACATAGTAGGAGTCATTCAATGAAGACTGGAAGATAGAAAGGCCCATTGAAATGGATAGATATAATGTGTATTCTTTGATGTGTATGAGGAAAGAAGTGGGCTCAGACAAGTTTATAGAATCCCTGACTTGTGAAAAGTCAACCAAAATGTCTATAGAACAAGGAAAACAGCTATCAGTTGAAGCAAACTTAATATAACTTTTTGTTAAAAATAGGGCTAGAACTACAAAAAGCACTCTTAATTACTTACTATAGTTCAAAGATCAGTTCAGTGAAAATCTGTTAAATGAGTTATTTGATATATAAATAAAAAAACCTAGGGAGTCATGGAAAATGAAAATACAATTAAACTAGAGGTTATGGTGCAGAGTAATAAAAATAATTAATATTGATTTAGTGCTTTGCATTCTGAGTCAGGGAAAAACATTATGAAATTGGTATGTTACCTATATTTTACGATTGGGCAATTAAGACTGAGGTTAAAGGGCATGCTCAGTCTCACAGAGATAGTAAGCATCAATGGTAAGATTCAAACTCAGGTTTTCATGATTCCAATTCTGGCATTCTATTTCCTATGCCACCTCAACTCTGTATCATCAGTCTCTGTGCTATTGCATTTGCTACCCCTCCTATTTCTAGAATTCTGTGCCTTGTAACTTCACCTCTTATAGATTTTTCGTTTCCTTCAAGAGAGGACAAATCTCACATTCTTCAAGAGATCTTTCCCAGTGGTTATGCTGCTAATACCTTTCCATATGAGATTATATGTATGTACACACCCACAAACACACATACACAAACACACATGCACAGGAGGATATATATACACGTGTATATGTATACAGGTAGAAATATAGACATCTGTAAACATGTATGCACTTAATTATTTACAAGTTATCTCCTTTCATTCACATTTGAACTCTTTGGGTTATGGGAATGTGTCTACTTTTCACTGCATTCTCTGACAAAATAAGGTTTTATACATACATATAACCACATATTGCTTCATAAACCTTAGAGTACTATACAAATATGCAGATTCTGGCTCTTAATAGGTTTTTAGGTGTCTAAATGCTTGACTTTGACTCAGGAAGTCCTGAGTTCAAATCCTGCTTCGAAAATGTAAAAACTTTGTCACCCTAAACAAGTCAAGTAATTGCTCTTGGCTTTATTTTGTTCATCTGTAAATTTAAATAATAATAGAACCTATCTCATGGGGCTTTAGTAAGAATTAAATAAAAGAATTGTCATGTATAATATGCTTTGCAAAATTTAAGGCACTATAAAATGCTTACTATTAGCTGTTATCACAAGTGCTTTATACAGTATCTGCCACATAATAAAGGTTTAATAAATACTTTCTAATTGACTGTCTTTACATCTTCATTATGATTCAGTCAGGAATATTGCTGCCTGGGAATAAAAAAAATATTAGGTCATTAACATTCCCACACCACCAATGACAACATCTTCCGTCTGTTTTTTTTCTTTTTCTTTTCTTTTTTTTCTTTTTCTTTTTCCTTTTTTTCTTTTTGGAGGGGTGTTGGGGGCCAAGACTTTCTGGGGTCTTGGCACACTAGATCCCCAGTTCTACAGGGTCATTAGGCAGATATGCAAGGAAAGTATAATCTTGTTGGGTGGATGTTCTCATTGGTTTCATGAATATCTAAAGACTGTACTGAAAATCAATTTGCAAGTTCTGATTAGGACTCCAGGTCTATTGTGCCCCAGGAGGTGGTTTTAGGATAAAGATCTTAATAATTGATTAGCCTTGGGCTGAGATCTGGGAAAGGCAAGACCCAAGTCATGTAATCACCCCTGAAATAAGGAATATAAGCTCTATGATTTTCTTGTATCTTTGGCTCTGTACAAAATAGTTCTGCAATAAACAGACTATGGAATACATCCCCGTTTCTCTCCCCATTTTCTTATTCAGCTAGAAGCTTTCTCTCACTTTCTTTTTATTTCTCTCAGCTGGTAGGTAGGCCCAGGCTGTGCTGGCCCCAGCAGAGGGGGGAAAGGCAGGGCAGTTGGGGTTTAGTGACTTGCCCAAAGTCACATAGCTAGTATGTGTTAAGTGTCTGAGGCTGGATTTTAACTCAGGTTCTCCTGATTCCAGGGCCAGTGCTCTATTCACTGCACCACCTATTCACCCCATCTTCCCTTTATTTTTAACCCATTTTATCCTAATTCTATTCATCTGTTAAATTTGAGTGAACCATCCCCAAAAAATTTTTTTGTTTATTTTTTTTTAATCAGAACATTAGGAATTCTGAGCCCAGAGTCCTCCAACCTCACAATACTTACAGTATTGAAAAGAACATTAAACCTAAAATTAGGGGAAAACTAGTTTTGCATCCTGAATATGCTATTATTATGTATGCCCATAATCAAGAAGCAAATTCTCTAAGTCTTACATTTCTCATTTGTGAAATGATTGTGCTAGAACTTTTATTCTCTATGGTTCCTTTTAGTTCTAAAATATTATGATCCTATATAATTTCACTGACAATGAAAAAATGGCTGATCTATGGTGATATGTGGCTATCTGCCAATTTTTCTTAATTGGATTTATTATTTTTCTTAGCGTCTTAGATTATTATTTTCTATTCCTAACTTAAAAACCTAAGAAAAAGAGCATTTCTGTATGCAATATAGAACACACACAAAAGAATTGTGTAAAAGTACTGAATTGCTTTCTTATAATGCGTGCTTGAAAAAATGTACATAATAAATTTGGCACATTAATTTCAAAAGGGGTTGTTCCTTGACTCTTCTCCTATCCTATTTATTACCCTTTGTGTATATTTTAACACGTATCAGTGTCTCTCCCAGTTTTTCTCTCTCATGCTGTGTCTGTCTCTCTTCCTCTCTTGTCAAGACTAGACTCAGAGGGAAGGTTGTCTCAGTAACCAGACTTTTCAGAGGTTAATTGCTTTGCTATAGAAATATCTTATCTCTCCCTCTTTTCAAAATGTACAATCACAGAGATCAGGCTAATAGTACAAAAATCTGCAATCTCTGAATTCATAAATTGCAAATAGGCAGATTCATAAGGGAGAGATAATTATTGACCAAACTGCTTTCTGCCTTTTGGTTTTAACAACAGTATTAAAAGTTCCTGGAGGCTATGAATTATCATTCTTATATCTCACATTGCACCTAGCATAGGACCTAACCTGAAAAAAAATGTTGCTGATTGATTTGTTGAATTTGGTAGTAAAAAAAAAAAAAGAAATTGTCACTGGTGACTTTGTGAGTAGGAAAGTTGTTCTGGCCTTTGCCTGTGAAATTGTGACTTCATAAATGTCTATTTTTCTGTAAAGGTCCAACACCCTATGGATCTCTGACCTTCTTATTGAATACTTTGGTCCTTTTGAATCAGAGATGTGAAAGAAAAGTAAGCAAAACCGAAAACCAAAATTATAGATTTCCAGTCTCTTAGTTCTGCCATCTTCTATGCCAAGGCTCCAGTATTTTTTTTTAATGAAGAGAAGCAGTCATAGGTACACAATGATTATTGGGCAATGAGTACAATCACTGCTCATCTTGTAGAGGCCTCCAATTGAACCCCGATCCACTCCAGGTAGCTATGAATCTGCATTTAATTGCATCTGCAGAGAGTATATAACCTAATGTGTATTTTAAAAGGATATAATTTTTTGAGGGTGGAATCATACTGCTCAGTCTTTGTAATACACTGATAGAAATGTTGCATAGCTGAGCTTTTCCAGGATTGACTAGATTCGTGCTTTATTTTCTATACATCTTGCTTGACTTATGTGGCTCTGCCCCACACACATTTTACATTCAAATTGTACTCAGCCAGTTCTATGAAGAACGCTTTAGTACAAAATTATGCTAACTGTCTTCACTATCAACCTATACATTCTATTCTCAACAATTAGGACCACTTAATCTCCACTTGTTGTATCAGATCTACTCTGTGATCATTGTAGACCATAGTTAAATGAATCATAAATATGTCTGTACTTCAAGTGTTTCACTAATGAACTAGACTTGCTAATTGTCCATCTCTGATCCATAGACTGGCTCAGTGGCTAGACAATTTGCATATTTCTTGTAACTAAAATTATGTCTGCTAATCAATTTTCTAATAATTTATGAGGAATGAAAAGAAGGATTTATATAGCAAATATTATGTTCCAGGCACTATGATAAGTGTTTTACAAATATTATATCATTTGATCTTCACAACAACCCAGTGAGGTAGGAACTATTATTACCCCCATTTTACCACTGGAGAACTAAAATTTAGATAAGATGACTCACCCAGGGTCACAAAACTTGTAAGATTATATTTGAACTCCATACCCAGCACAATATTCACTGTGCCACATAGATGCCTTTAAATCACGGTCTATTATGTCTGAATCTTTGCCATAAGTTGCTGCCCAGATTCCAATTCCTTGTGAACCTAGAACAGGGTTTCTTCATCTTAAGTTCACAGACCCTCCTCCAACCAATGGGGTCTATGGAGAGATTTTAGGAAACCTATAAAGTTTGTTGGGAATAAAAATATTTTTTTATATTCACTGATCTTTGGTTTCCTTGATAATCCTATGCATTTTAAAAACATTCTTAAAATGGGTGAATAAGAACCCTTGGCCTAGAAATATGTCTCTCTTTTTATCTTTCTATAGATATATTCTGGCTGCCTTTTATCTCATCTCCTTGTTACTGGCTGTGTGTCTTTCCAGAACTCTGTTTCCCATGGTCCTTGCTTCATGCTGCTCATATCTGCCAGGTGTTCAGGGACCTTGTACTTCTAGTACAAGGATTTTCTCAGGCTTTTTAGGGCTGCTCAGCCATATTTTGCGTCCACCTTTATCTAATTCTCACCTGTGATTCCAAGAAGCAGTAACATGCACTGCAGCCAAACCTTGTTAAAACACTCTCTGCAAATGAGCCAAACTAGGTTGAGGGTAACCCGTCATTGATTTAGGGACATGTCTACCACAAGCAAGTGGTGGAGACTTCCACCAGGGTAATGGACAGAAAGGAACAAATTGTTCCAATGGTCACAAAGATGGCTGAAGCAGGTGATGAAGAGTGCATAGAGTTGGGTCAAAGATGCCAAAGGTCATTTGCTGCAGCTCAGACCCTCATCAGTTGTCCCGACTTTTGTCTTGCCATTAGACTTTGATGACTTTGGAAGAGAGAATGAGACTGACAACTGTGAGACTCTGCCTCACTTAAATCCAATTCACTAGCAAGTCAAGGCACCAACTATTGATGTCATTTATCCTCTTCAAAAACAAAGAACAAACAACAATTGCCCAGGATATTCACTTGAGACCATTGACAAGTCTTACTTATTGCTTTCTTGCCAGGATCTCGTTTTGTTTATTGACTACTACTTTATTCCATTGGCCCCTTGTATTTGTTACCTGACAGATTATTCTAATGTTGAGGGCATATTTTATGGATTACTGGAATGATTTAACAACAAAGACTCACATTAACTACTTTTCCTGAATCTCTCTGGATTTTTCCCCTTATTTGATCATAATGAACTCAGGTCAATCTCATCCTAGCAATTATTGATGTCTAGTCTTTAGGCTGGAAAGTGATCTGTATGGGAAAATTAATAGACTTAGCATCAAGAGAGGCCTAAATTAGATTTCTGGCTCTGACATTTGCTGTGTCACTATATGTAAAGAACCTTAGAGCCTCAGTTTCTTCATTTGAAATAGGGAGACAATAGCATTTGAGCTGTGTACCTTCCCATATTGTTTTAAGAAAAAGCATGCTACAGACTAGGAACTTTATTTGAATGAGGCTTTTGGGGCATACTCTTCCTGGAGCATCCAGAGATACTCAAATATACCCTGTGTTGTCTTGGTTTGAAACATACTTTAAGTCTCTGTAAAATATACTACTTCTTGGAATGGGATTATAGAATTTGAGAATTGGAAGGAACTTCATAAACTAAGTTGTTGATTCCATATACTAAGGAATCCCTATGATAACATACCTAACAAGTGGTCAATAATTTTTTATGTAAAAAACACCAAGAAGAGGTAGTTGGCCACCCATTCCATTTTTGGACATCTTTAATTTCTAGGAAGCTTTTATTCTAACATGAAGCCTATGCTTCCCTCTTGTCAACTTACATTCTTTGTTTCTTATTCTGTTCTATAACAATATTGTTGTAATTGCTGCTCTCTACAATCATGCTTCAAATATCTGAAGACAGCTCTTACATCTTCCTGAGTTTTTTCTTTTCTTTCCCAGTCTAACTATTCCATCTCCTTCACCCAGTTGTCATATGACATGAACTCAACACCCTTGTCCATCTTGATTGCCTTCCCTCGACACTCTTCAATGCAGTGGTCTTAAATTATAGCACCTAAAAGTGAATATAATACTTTAATTGAGGTCTGATGAGGGCAGAGTACAGAAAGACTATCATTTGTTATTATTATTTTTTAAACTAGAAATTATACTTCTCATTACAACCCAAGATTACATTATCTGTTTTTACTACCACATCATACTGCTAACTCGTATTGAACTTGTAGTGTACTAGTACCATTGTTTCTTCTTATAATTTTACAAATTTGAGCATTCCTCTAAACCACTTGTTAAAGTTAGAAGCATCTTTTCCATGCTAAATAACAGAAACTGAATACCTCTTCTGAAATAGTGAGTCATCAGGGCTATAATTCTATATTTCCCATACTTCCAACCTTCTAGTCACCAGAAACTAGAGGGTTTTGGACATTTTCTGCAGCACTGACTTCTCTGTCATTCTAGTGAAATCCATGAATCTCTTATCAGAGTAATGTTGTATTTTTTTAAGTAAATAAAATCAAACCCATAAGATTGAAAAGAAAATTAATCCTATCAAAAGGCAGCTATTAAAATATTTAAAAATCAAATAGATTACTTGAAATCTATCTACAGACTTTGTGTGGTTCCATGAAACCCATTTAAGAACTCCTACTGTAATATGGGATTGAAAATTAATACCCAACTTTATTTTGTATTATTTTTTAAAAGGCTTAGTCAATCTGTTATGTTTTAATGGTCAACCAACTATGTTAGTTGACCCCCTCATTGTGTGAGTTTGATTTTCCTTTAAGCCTATAACTTCAGTTGCCTACTCCACATTTGTATTTGCTACATACATCCAACAAGTTCCCTAGTAACAAAAACAACTTTAGCTGCTTCTTTTATTTTATTTTTTGCTTTTTTTTGCAGGGGGGAAGGTAGGGCATTTGGGGTTAAGTGATTTGCCCAAGGTCACACAGCTACTTTGTGTGTGTGTGTGTGCGTGTGTGTTGTGTCTGAAGGCTGAATTTGAACTGAGGTCCTCCTGACTCCAGGTGCTGTGACACCTAGCTGTCCCAGCTGCTTCTTTTAGATTACATTTTTTAAAGATCTTATCCAGACACAAGATTCCTAATCTGTCAAAGTCAGTAGCATACAAATCATAAGCCTCCTGTACCTCCCTGAAAAGTTTTCAATTACATGATTTGCCAAGGCATATGAGTCAATCTGGTGAGAGGATGTTTGACCATCAAGGGACTCTATAGAGTGTATGAGGCATAAGATTTTAGTCCATTTGGTGAGGCACTGGTGTAAACAAGCACCAACCAATAACAGTGCAATCTCCATCTCTGACTCTAAACAGTTATAACTTTCTCTCCACATCACTGATGTTTCATGCTCTTTCTGTCTCCTATATGTCTTTTGGACTTTTGTACACTCCCCTTAACTCTGAAAGAGTTGTTCTAACTATAAGTTTTTCCCTAGCTACTAAGGAGCCTTGAATTCCATTTATTGTCAATGGCTAGGTTTGCTTAAAAAATGAACTTGCTTATAACTCTATGCCTCAGTTTCCCTGTATCACAGATTATTTTTCTTGTAACAGAGTCTCACAAATCTAACAAAGATCTGGAGATAATTTTGTCTGTGGTATACAGGAACTCCTCTTTATGGCTATCTGCACACTTTTGAAATGTAATGTAGCCGAGTTAAAGCATATTACCTGAGCAATAGAGCTTCTGGCTTTGAAGGTTGTATTGAATCCATGTTGTGCATTTTAAATAAAGTTATTAATCTCATTGCTATCTTCACTGACCACTGGATCCTTTCATACCTCTAGAATATTTCAAGCTGAGTACCATTAGTCTTTCTTATTAAATGGGGATAATTTTCAAATTCATTAAATCTAATCTTCTGTAATCAATCAGCTAATATTCTTTCCCAAGAATCTAAGTCCATACACTACTAGAAATATCAAGACCATTATTACTAGAGGCCGTCATAGACACACAATTAGCTACTTTACCTCTTCAAACCTAAGAACTACAGCATTGCCTTCTGTTCTTTTCCCACAAAATAAACATACACCACCCAGTGTGATATTCTCTTTGGCCTGGGGTTAAACTCCTTGCTGGAGTGATTAGTTTTTTTTCTAGTCATATCTGTATGACACATATTTTTAGATATACATGTAAATATGAATCGTAAATATACCTTCTTTGTCTTTGACATCATGCCACAATCTAGGGGCATTTTCAGTCAATTAAAAAAACATTTCTATAGTGTAAGGGCTTTTGGAGCCTCAGATGGATAAACTAATTATTTGAAATTATAGTTAATGCACATGTCAAGGACAGAGTCAGATAATCAGAAAGTCATTTTTGTTATTCATTCAATCCCAAGAACTCATTTATATGAACTTTATCTCCAGTCTAAGAGGGAATGTTTACTACTTTCCTTAAAAATCTCAATTTCGACAATAGGGAGAGCCTCAGAGACATTTTATAAAGTATGTGCTCGATGCTGGAGTCAGTTTTTTTTTTTGCTGTCTCATACCCATGGAAATATGTTTCTAGTCTGTTCCCAGGTTCTTTCTCTTGCATTTAAATAAATAATGAGGGGCTAGAGGAATTCTCTCCTCCTCCTCCTTCTCCCTCATCCCATTTCTTTTTGTAATATACATAGCAAGGTACAAATCTACAGTCATGTATATTTAGACACACACAGAGCTCATTCAAATGGAGAACCAGAGAGAGAATTCTCATATTATTTTTGCCACTAGATACTGTTGACACAAAATTGATAAAAACATCTCACAACTTCCCAACATATAGTAACCATCTTGAAAATAACTACTTCTGTACCTGCTAGGACCAAAAAGTCTGTTGGTTACAAAAGATGGGTCTTTTAGGCTGGCTTTTATAACTTGACTGGTAATTATAAGTCCTGGAAAGATGAGAATGAAGGTGACAGAAAAACTGTTGCACTTGGGAGGCATATTTCCTAAAAGCACTTCCTGTGCTCCATAATTGTGGAGTAGTCATAGCCACCTGTAATTTTGTGTCAGATTCTCAATCTCTCTCTCTCTCTCTCTCTCTCTCTCTCTCTCTCTCTCTCTCTCTCTCTCTCTCTCTCTCTTTCTCTCTCTCTCTTTCTCTCTCTCTTTCTCATCTGCTAAACCAAACTTCTAGATAAATGATGATCTCCTGTTGACAAATAATAGATAACATTCATATAGAATTTTAAAGATCTTAAAGACCTTTTGTAATGGCA
>CM053599.1:173904878-173933623 GCA_028646575.1 Pseudocheirus occidentalis | reverse complement strand
GGAGATAGGGAGAGACAAAATGGGGTTAATCATCCCATAGAGAAGAGGCAAGGGATAACTATAACAATTTTACTTTCAATTACTCTCATTGAATTTGGCTTAGGGAAGAAATGGCATAAACTCTAAATTGAGCATCATGCCACACAGGGGAGCAGGGGGCATGGGGATGAGAGAGGGGATGACGGAGGGGAGGGCAGGGTCTGGGGGAGGGATGCTGGAAGCACACACTTCAATAAATGGACAGGGACAGGGTAGAGAACAGAACAAGGGGAGGGAGGGATAGGCAGGAGAGACAGATGATCACTGTCACAATATGCCCACTATGAAGATGTCCTGTATAATCACACATCCATAGCCTGTATTGAATTAAATGTCCTTCCAGTGGGGGTGGGTGACAAGGGAGGAATCAGAAGAATCTAGAATTTAAAATTCTGCAATACCTGCAACTAGGAAGTAAGATATAAAGGGGCTGGGATAGGGAGACCCTCCCTGCCCTACCAGAAAGTAAAAGAGCAGAGCAGGGGAGGGGTTTTACAATGGGATTGCTGTTTTAGGGTTGGGGCAGGGGCAAGATGGGGAGAAAATTTGTAATTCAAAAATGTCATGAAAATGAATGATGTAAACAAGAAAACAAATACAAAAGTATTAAAAAAAAAGAATTTCCATGGCAAATGTAGCAGAAAAATGCAATGATTCTTGATTGAACTTATTGATCATCTCCTACACTGAAACAAATTCTTCCTGCTCACAATAAAACCCCAGCGATAACTGTAGAATTCCTGGTGTCCCAAATTCAATGAATCTGCTTTAGTTCAGATTCTCTCACTTTGTAATCTCTAATGCCAACCTTTGTTTGTCTATGTTTATATAATTATAAGCCTGAGTTCTTTCTTAGCTATATTGCCTTTTCTCACAAGCCATTCAATAGCAAATAGTTCTTTCCTAATTCATATTCAAATATCACTACCTTAAAACTAAGTTGCATTTCTTTGACACAATTGTATAATGAGTAATCAGCAAAATGATTCAGAGAACATCTATCCAATCCCTTGGTATCTGTCCTTTTACTTTCTGGAAAATTCCTTGAAAACTGCCTAAATTAAATGTCTCCTAAATTCTTTAGAGAAGAGGTGTCAAAAATGCCTCGTTAGTCAGTATGCAGATAAGAAGGCTCCTAAATTGCCCTGAACCAGATTAAAATGCAGTGGAGACCTACTTCTAGGCAGACAACGCCAGTGCTGAAGGAGGTGTGGGAGGCCCCAAGAGCCCTCTAGTTGGAGACTGGGGAGGCTTCCGCAGGAGCTTTGGCAGTGGGGCCGAGGTCAAGGCAGGGAGCCACGGTCAAGGCCATGGTCTTTGCCCTGGAGCGTGGGGAGGAAAGGCTGAAGACAAGGAGTGAGTTCCTGTCACTAAGCTGGGCCATCTAGTCAAGGACATGAAGATCACGTGTTTGGAAGAGATCTATATTTTCTCACTTCCTATCAAGGAGTCTGAGATCATAGATTTCTTCCTGGGATCTTCATTGAAATATGAGGTCCTTAAGATCATGCCTGTTCAGAAACTAGCTAGACCTGGACAAAATACCAGGTTCAAGACTTTTGTGGCCATTGGTGAATAAAATGGCCGTGTTGGCCTGGGTGTCAAGTGCTCCAAAGATGTGGTCACAGCTATTTGTGGTGCTATCATTCTGGCCAAGCTGTCCATTGTTCCTGTGATATGTGGCTACTGGGGCAAAAAGATTGGTAAGCCTCACACAGTGCCCTTCAAGGTCACTGGACAATGTGGATAGGTTCTGGTCAGCCTGATCCCTACCCCTAGAGGTACTGGCATTGTCTCAGCTCCTGTGCCTAAGAAGCTCCTGATGATGGTGGGAACTGATGACTGCTACACTTCTGCAAGAGGCTGTCCTGACACTTTAGGCAACTTTGCTAAAGCTACCTTTGATGCCATCTCCAAAACATAAAGCTATCTAACCCCAGACCTGTGGAAGGAGACTGTTTTCACTAAGTGTCCTTATCAAGAATTCACTGACCATTTTGTAAAGACTCACACTCCTCTATCTGTCCAGAGGACCCAGGCAGATACTCTGGCAACCACATGGGTTTTTTTTTTTTATAAACAAATAAATTGAACTATGCCTGCTTAGACCAAAAATAATGTATCGGGGAAATATTTAATAAAAATAAATATAAATGCTGAAAACATAAATAATATGACATTTTAAAATGAAGTAAGCATGTGGCCTGCAAGGATCCTTATTTACAGATTAACAGTTCTGGTTTCTATTTGAATTTGATAATGCTGCTTTAGAGGTAAACTGAATATTGACTAAATCCCTTAGTAGAACTTTGAGGAGGATTAAATTCCAGGCTTCAAGGTCCATGGACAATTCAATTTGAGGAATAACACGGCAGTTTACCTATATATACATACATACATACATACATACATACATACATACATACATATATATGAAGAAAACAAGCATTTCTGTCATATTGTACATTAAAAAGGTAATTACACTTGAAAATTTCCTTTGTAAAACCTGCTATTCTTGTCAAATATACCCCCCAAAATCATGTAAATATCTTTTTCTCTTCCCTTATCCTGATCCCACCCTAGAGTTGGCCACCATTACACACACACACACACACGTAAAATTATTCTATGAGTACTTTTATCAGTTCTTTCTCAGGATGCAGAGAACATCTCTCTTCATATACCCCTTCTACCTATACATAGTTAATTGGGGGTACTTATATAATCAAAATAACTGTTTTCCCTCAAAGTCATACTTAAAAAATATTGTTGTTCATGTATACAATGTTTCCTCCTGTTCTGCTCATCTCACTTTTCATTATTTCATGCAAGTCTTTACATATTTTCCCTAAAATCATTGAGCTTATCATTTCTTATAGCACAATAGTAATTCATCGCAATCATATGCTACAACTTGTCTAGTCATTTACCATTTTATGGAGATCACTGCAATTTCCTTTTTTTTGCCATCACAAAGAGAACTCCTATAAACATTTTAGAATGTATGGGTTCTTTTCATTTTTTTCCAACGATCTGCAGAAATACACCAAGTAATGATATTAGTGGTTCAAATCGTATAGGAAGTTTAATAACTCTTTGTTTAAAATTCCAGATTGTTCTCTAAAATTGTTGGATTGGATCACATGTCCACCAAAAGTAAATTATTGACCCAATTTTTCTACATCCCCCAACATTTGTCACTTTCCTCTTCTATGAATTTGGCCAGTCTTCTAGTACTTGAACATATCCATATTCTCCTAGCTGAATGGTCAGAAACAGTTTCTAATCTAATTTCTCAGTGATAGTAGGGGAAGTACATTGGTGGGCCAGGGAGTGTGTCACAATAAGGAAGTACCATTTCTGTAGGCACCACCAAAGGCACTGCCAGAAACATAAAAAAATCAGTCCAGGCTTGCCTTATGCAATGTTCATCTCTACTTCAACAATATCACTCCTTCCTGTAAGACTATGCCAACTCTTCTGATGTGGGTCAGATTTAGACCAGTCTCTGGTTGTTTAGGTTTCATATTCGAATGACATGAGACTCATCTACGTTCTTCAACATTTAATAAAAGTTAGCTAACATACTTATCAAAACTCACCCACAGAAAGAAAAATTGATTTAATGAAGGTGTGCATTTATCACATCTCAAGTTAATTTAGTTAAGTAAATATTCCTTATTGACTTGCCCATTGTTTTTGTAATTCGAGGTCCAGAGTTCCTGGAGGTTTTTGTGGCACTTTTGTATTCAGTGATGCCAACAGTCTGATTCTTTAGTTAACCAATCCAACTAAGTCCCAAAAGTGGTCTTAATATTTTCTCAGAAAAAAATAAAAACTACTATGATGTGCATAGAGGGGAGTGGTTGAGGCATAAATTAGGTTATTGCTTCTACTACAGCAGTAGAAGCACTGCCTTTCTTCTGGGTCCACAAGGTCACCTCCTTCCTCATATTAAGTACATACAAAAGACCAAAGAGAGTAAAACCTGGAGAAAAAAATGATAACTAGATAATCAATCAATCAACATTTATTAAATACCTACTATGTTCCAGGTATTGTGTTAAACATTGAGGATGCAAAAGAGAGGAAAAAAGATAGTCCTTGTTCTCTAGGGGCTTTTAATTTAAGACGGTAGACCATATACAAACAAATATATGCAAAGCAACCTATATAAGATCCAGTCAATGGAGAAGGCAGAGACATTCCTTCCAAAAGCACAGCCATGTAAGAAGGCTTGTTGGCTTTCTTCCCCAGTCTTGTCAAGTTTGAAGAGTCTACCTTTCTACAGCTTTTCTTTGGTTGATTATTGGCGTCTGGGACATTTATTAGTTGCCACCTGGCATTGGAACCTCCCCCTAGGCAGAACATTATAACAGATAACCACCAAATAGCTTTGCTGATGTTGACTCTGAGGGGAATGGATTATAGAGCAAGGGCTACAACTGGCATTTTTTCCTACACTTAACCTGAGCCAGAATTCACACCCTGATAATCTACTTCTTTTATCAATGCCCCCCCCACACACATTTGCCCTTTCAAAAGAAAACCAGGAAAAGATGAATAGAGGGCTAGTCCTCTAACAGCAGACAATTTCCCTAGAGGTAGCTTACTCTGCTCCTCTTCCCCCATTGCCATTGTATTATTGACTGCACTTCTTATCTTCCGTAAAAATTAGAATTGTTGCAAACTTTTCAGTCAATCAAAAAAAAAACAATGTCTTAAATGCCAACTATATGCCAAGGACTTTGCTAAGCTTTGGGGCTATGAAAAGAGGGGGTTGGTTCAAAAGGCAGATGTTGCCTTCAAAAGGCTTTCAGTGTCATGGAGAAGAGAGCATTGGTAACACATTATACACAACCAGCTATATACAGGATAAATAGGAAATGATTACTAGGAAAACACATTGGAATTAAAAGGGACTATGGAGCTACTTATGCTATGGTGGAATAAACAGTAAATTGCTCTCTCCCTCCCTTGTTGACTTCAAAAACTCACAAAAATCTGACCCAGGGAAATCCTGGAATAGTGGGAGCAACTGATAAATGGAGTACACCAGCCTTTTAGCTAAGGAAGCTGGGGGATTAACAGGAAAGATTGCTCTTATTGTGACCAAAAGGAACCAGTACAGGAGGGAGTCATTCCAATAAGCCAGTCATTCAAGCACCGGCAGGCCAGTGGGGGATCCTTAACTCCAGAGTGGAGGAGTAGGAAAGTGTCAACACCAAGCAAACACCAGCCACCACCAGCACCACCAGATCAGCATCACATAAATTACTAGACCACTACAATATCCATTTGTCAGTACCTGAGGCCCCAATGCAGAAAACCAGTAACCAGGCCCCTAGCTCCCAACACAAAAAGTCTGGGACAGTGACTCCAGGACACCAGAAGCAGATACCAAGTTTAAAAGTCAGAAAAAAGCAAACAACATGAGCCAGAAGAATAAAATAAACAAATACAATAGAGAAATATCTTGGTGACACGGAAGATCAAACCACAAATTCAGGAGAGGATATAGTTGTCAATATATCCACATCTGAACTCTTTAAAGTAAATATGAATTGGTCTCAAGTCCAGAAATCTTTCTTGGGAGAGTTCAAGAAGGATTTTACAAGTCAGAGTTAGAAGAAAAAAAATTAAATACAAATAAAAAATGGGGGAGACAAACTGCACTGAAGAAAACAAGTCCTTAAAAAGTACAATTGCCCAAATGGAAAAGGAGATATAAAGACTAATTAAAGAGAACAATTTGTTAAAAATTAGAATTGGGCAATTGGAAGTTAATGGTTCAATGAAACATCAATAATCAGTCAAACAAAATTGAGAGATTGAAAAAACAGAAGAGATCATAAAACACCTCATTGGAAATACAATTGACCTGGAAAACAGATAGAGGAGAGATAACATTAAAATTATTTGTCTACTTGAGAACCATGATGGAAAAAAAAGCCTAGACGCTATCTTTAAGGAAATGATCAAGGAAAACTACCCTGAGGTCCAAATATCAGAGATTAAAATAGTCATTGAAAGAATCAATCAATCACCTCCAGAAAGACATATCAAATTCTAAGCTTCAAGGAATATTGCAGCCAAATCCCAGAATTATTAGATCAAAGAGAAAATACTGCAAACAGCCTGAAAGAAATAATTCAAATATCATTGAATCATAGTCAGAATTATGTAGGACCTTGAAGTTTCTTCATTAAAGGATCAGAGACCTTGGAATATGATTTTCTGAAAGGCAAAAGAGGTTGGATTACAATCAAGGATAAACTACCCAGTGAAACTGAGCATATTTTTTTCAGGGGAGCATATGGACATGCAACGAAATAGGGCACTTTCAGACTTTCCCAATGAAAAGACTAGAACTCAATTGAAAACTTATTTTCAAATAAAAAACTTAAGAAAGGCATAAAAAGTTAAACAGGAAAGGGGAAAATGTTCTTCAATAAGGACAAACCATTTTCATTTTTTCATGGGATGTCTTCAGAACTGTATCATTATTAAATCATATAGAAGCAAAATACATAATCAGAGGCGGTGGGTTTAAGTTAATTTTGATGGAATGATAAAAAACCTAATTGAGTGCTGAAAAAAAGGATTATAGTGGGGGAAGAGAAAAGGAGAAGGATAAAAGGGTAAACTGCATCACAGGAAGAGACATATTACAATAGAGGAATACAAGAGAACATGATGAGTATTGTTTGAATTTTACTCTCATAGAATTTGGCTCAAAAAAGGACATATTCAGTTAGCTATCAAAATCTAACTTCTCTTATAGGCAGTTAGAGGGAAAGGTAGAAGGAAAAGAGTGGGAATGAAAGAAGTGAGAGAAAAATGTGGTAAGGAAAAAGGGGAAGGAAAGGGAAGGGGGCTGATAGGAGGGAAGCAGCAATCAAAAGCAAAATTGTAGTGAGGAGGGAAATGGAGAAAGGAGAAAGAAAAGGTTCAATAGGTCTGGGTGTAGGATGAAGAGAAAGACAGTATTAGTAATTATAACTGTGAATGTGAAGGTGATGAATTGTCCCATAAAATGGAAGCAGATGGAAGAATGGATTAAAAATCATAATCCCACAATATATTGTTTGCAATAAACACATTTGAAACACATGAATATATACAGAATATAGGTAAAAGGCTATAGTAAAATATATTATGCTTCAGATGAAGTAAAAAAAAGCAGTGGGAGCAATACTGATCTCAGTAAAAAGGAAGAATAGATCTAATTAAAAGAGATAAGGAAGAAAACCATAGCCTATTAAAAGGTACTTTAGACAATGAAGCAATATCATTAATAAACACATATGCACCAAGTGGTATAAGATCAAAAATTTTAAAGAAGTTAAGGGAGTTACAGGAAGAAATTGATAGCAGAATGATACTAATGAAGGAACACAATCTTATCTTCTCTGAACTAGATAAATAACCACAAGAAAAGCAAGAGAGAAGTTAAAGAGGTGAATAGAATTTTAGAAAAGTTAGATATGGTGGACCACTTAGGAAAATTCCATAGGGATAGAAAGGAATCTACATTTTTCTCAGTAGTATATGGCACATATACAAAATTTGATCATGGATTAAGGCATAAAAACGTTACAATTCAATGTAGAAAGGGAAACATATTAAATGCATCCCTTTCACATCATGATGCAATAAAAATTTTCTGTACTAAAGAGGCATGGAAAGATAGACTTAAATCAATTTGTTACTAAATAAGATAATCCTGAAGAATGAATGGGTCAAACAAGAAATTATAGAAAAGATCAATAAGTTCATCCAAGAGACTGTCAATAATAAGACCATTCAAATTTATGGGATGCAGAAAAAGTAGTTCTGAGGATATGTTTTATTTATATCTCTTGATGATTACATGAATAAAATAGAGAAAGAAAAAAATCAATGAACTGGGCAGGCAACTAAAAAACTAGAAAAAGAACAAATTAAAAATGCCTATTTAAGTAACAAATTAGAAATTTTGAAAACCAAAGGACGGATTTATAAAATTGAAATTTAGAAAACTATAAATTCATAACTAAAGCTAACAACTCGTTTAATGAAAAAATAGATAAAACTTTGGTTGATTTGATTTTATAAAAGAAGAAAAACAAATCACCAGTATCAATAATGAAAAGGGTAAATCCACCTCTAATGATGAAGACATTAAAACAATGACTAGAACCTTTTTTCCTCAATTTGTAAGTCCATAAATTTGAAAATCTTAGTGAAATGGAAACATATTTTCAAAGATATAAATTGGAAAAATTAACAGAAGAGGAAGTAAAGGACTTAAATAACTGCATCTCATAAAAAGAAATTGAACAGGGTATCAATGAACTCTCTGGGAAAAATAAAAAAAACTTCAGGATCAGGTGGATTTACAAGTGAATTCTATCAAACATTTAAAGAACAATTAATTCCAATACTATATAGGCTAATTGAGAAAATAAACAAAGAAGGAATGCTATTAAATTATTTGTATGATACAAATATGATGCTAATACCTAAACCAGGAAGAGTCAAAACAGAGAAACAAAATAAACCAATTTTCTTATGGAATATAAATTAACAAAAACCTAAATTAAACATTAGCAGAAAGATTGAAGTAGCTTATCATGAGAATAATACACCATAAGCAGGTAGGATTTATTCCAGGGCTGCAGGACTGGATCAATATTAGGAAAACTATTATCATAATTGATCATATCAACAGTAAGATTCGATGAAACCATATGATTATCTCAATAGATGCAGATAAAGCTTTTAACAAAATACAATACCCATTCCTATTAAAACACTGGAGAGCACAGGAATAAATGGAGTCTTCTTTACAATGATATCTAATATCTACCTAAAACTGTCAGAAAGCATTATATGTAATGGGGATAAGATAGAAGTAGTTCCAATAAGATCAGCGATGAAATAGGGATATCCAGTACTACCCCTGTTATTAAATAAGGTAGTAGAAACATTAGATTTAGGAATAAGAGAAGAAAAAAATGAGGAATTAGAATAGGAAAAGAAGAAACAAAGCTAGGCTTATTTGCAGATATATGATGGTATACTTAGAGAATCCTAGAGAATCAAGTAAAAATATTGAAATAATATATTGAAATAATATTTCAATACTATTGAAATAATAAATAATTTTAGCAAAGTTGCAGGATATAAAATAAACCCATATAAATCCTTGGCATTCTCATATATTAATAACAAAGCTCAACATTCTGAGATAGAAAGTGAAATTACATTTAAAGTTACTGTAGACATTATAAAATATTTGGCAGCCTATCTGCCAAAACAAATTCAGAAACTCTATGAAAACAATGGCAAAACACTTTTCACACAAATAAATAACTGGAAAAACATCAGTTGATCATAGGTAGGCTGAGCTAATATAATGAAACTGACAAGTCTATCTAAATTTGCTCATGTAGTGCCATACCAATCAAACTACCAAAAATTATTTTATGGAACTAGGAAAAACATAACAAAATTCATCTGGAATAATAAAACGTCCAGAATACCAAGATAATTAATGAAAAGAAATGCTAAGGAAGGTGAAATAGCCATATCCGATAATAAATTATGTTATAGAGCAGCAAACATCAAAACTACTTGATACTGGCTAAGACAGAGTGGTGGATCAGTGGAAAAGGTTAGTTACACAAGACGCTGTAGTCAATGACTATTGCAATCTACTGCTTCATAAACCCAAAGCCTCCAGCTTCTGGGATAAGAACCTGCTATTTAAAAAAAAGAAACAAAAAAAATGTCTCGAGAACCTGGAAAATAGTAGGGCAGAAACTGGGCATAGACCAATATCCTACATTCTATGCCAGTGGTTCTCAACTTTCCTAATGCTGTGACACTTTAATACTTGTATGTAGGTGGACCAGCCTGGAGACAGATTGTGGACTGGTGTCTCAAATCCTAAGACCATTCAGAAATATGTGTTTTCTGATGGTCTTAGGTGACCCCTGTGACCCCTGTGAAAGGGTCATTTGACCCCAAAATGGGTCACAACCGACAGGTTGAGAACCACTGCTCTATACCAAAATAAACTCAAAACGGGTACATGATTTAAATATGAAGGTTGATATTATAATCAAGCTGGGAGAGCAAGGAATAATTTACCTCTCAGATTTATGGGGAAGGGAAGAATATATGACCAAACAAGAGATAGAGAATATTATGAAATGCAAAATGGATAACTTTAGTTACATTATATTGAAAGGTTTTTGAACAAATGAGGCCAATGCAACCAAGATTAGGAAGGAAGCAGAAAACCGGGAAAGATTTTTTATAACCAGTGTCTTGATAAAGACTTCATTTCTAAAATATATGGATAACTGATTCAAATTTTAAGGATACAAGTCATCCCCCAATTGATAAATCATCAAAGGATTTGAATAGGCAGTTTACAGAGGAAGAAATTTAAGATATCTATAATCCTATGGAAAACACTCTAAATCACTAGTGATCAGAGAGACGTAAATCAAAACAATTCTTAGGTGCCACAACAGAATTGTCAGATTGGCTGACTTGAAAAAAAAAACCACAAGAAAATGATGAATGCTGTAGATGTGGGAAAACTGGAACACTGATGCATTATTGGTGGAGTTATGAACTAATCTCACCATTCTGTAGAGCAATTTGGAACTATGTCCAAAGAGCTATAAAAACATGCATACCCTTTGACTCAGTAATAGCACTCCTAGGGCTCTATCACAAAGAAATCATACAAATGGTAAAAAGGCTCCCCCCATGTATAAAAATATTTATAACAGCAATTTCTGTAGTGACGAAAATTGACAATTGAGGGCATACCCATCAACTGGAGAATGGCTAAACAAGTTATGGCATATGAGTATAATGAAATGATATTGTGCTATAAGAAATGATGATGATGAGAATTTCAGAAAAACCTGGAAAGTTGTATATGAACTGATACTGAATGAGGAGAACAGAACCAGGAGAATATTGTAGGAAGTTATACCCACATTGTGAGATGATTAACTTTGACAGACTTGGCTCTTCTCAGCAGTGCAAAGTTCTAAGACTACTCCAAAAGGATCATAATTGAAAATACTATCCACATCGAGAGAAAGACTTATGGAGTATGAAAGAAGATCAAAATATGCTATTTGCTCTTATTCTCTTTATTTTTTTGTTTTATCTTCTTTCTTAGTTCTCATTAATTCCATTAGTTAAAATTCTTCTTTGCCGCATGACTAATATGAAACTATGTTTAATACGAATGTATATGTAAATATAATATCAGATTGCATGGTGTCTTGGAGAGAGGAGAGGGGAGGAAGGGTGAAAATATTTGTCAATCTAAAGTTTGTGGAACTGAATGTTGTAAACTAAATATAAATAAACATTTTTTGGGGGGGAGGAAGAGGGATTGAGGAAAGTTTCCCACAGAAAGCAGGATTTTAGTTGGCACTTACAGAAAGCTAATTCTTTACATTTCTTGTCCTAAGACAAATTTGTCAAAGTAGATAAAGATTTAGCTACTGCAACAAGATTATATTTTTAAATAATATTTTTGCTGTAATTTCTGTGCCTAGTGTAGACTGAAGAATGCATTTTCCAAGTAACATTGTTTAAAACTAAAACTGCACCAAAACTGAACAGTTACAGTTACTGCATCATTTTTGAATGTTGCACATCATTTTTACTTTCAAGAATTGTTCAGTTTTATAGAGCAATCTACAAAATGCTGTATGTGGAGTAAAGAGATACCTTCAATGCTAATCCCACTGGAGGGACCATCTACATTCCAAATCTTCCTTTTCTCTCCACTGTAATCTTCTTGAGCATAAACTTTCACAGATGTCAAGTCCAAAAGGAATCATGCCAATAAATTGCTGTCACTGGTGTATTCATTGTGGAAGTAGCAAATATCCAAGGGACTGGGGAAATCTTTGATAACTATTAGCATAATCCTGAGTTTTCTTGGTAATGATACAGTACAGATCCCTGGAAAGGAGCATGTAGAAGCAACCTAAATGAAATTTTATGGTTTTGAAAAAACTGACTACAATCTATAGAATAAAGTGACAGTTTAAGTCCCAATGGGTTTTCTGAATACATTTGTTTCTCCTTATTCTAAAGAGTATATTTTCTACAATACGATTTGTAAAACCATTTGTTGGATATTGAAAGAAGATATGGGTACAACTTTATTTGTGTTTTCAGGTTTTTTTTTCCATCCTGGGGAGACAGAGTTTCCCAGGCCACTTTCTAAGAATTAAAATATTTTAAATAATAGCACATATAAAAGGATGCTCCCTAAAAGCTATTATTTATGTTGAAAATTTTAGGCTCCATATAAAATGCATTTTAATAATAATATAATATGTTCCTCTTTCAAGAATCTCTCTTGTAAAACATTGTAAAGAATTACAATGAAAAAATTTTCCTTATATTTCTCTCCTCCTCCAACAAAAACCATGCCTAAGATGAAATATCTAACCAATATGTTAAATATGTCATTTTATGAGAATAGACCAAATTCTTAATTTGATCTCTCTTGTCATTCACATTTTACAGAAACTACCAAGAAATATAATATATTAATTCTTGAATATATTTTCAGAAGCATATTTCCTAGGTTTGGTCATCTATTCATGTTTGGATTTCAGAAGATTAAATGACAAGACCAAGACAAATGCAATGTAAAATGGAAAAACTACTTGCTCAAATAAGACTTACAAATAGGACCAAGATTTGTGTGAAAAGGAAAGACACCAATTTCTGGTCATTAAAATTAATTTATGTTAATCTTACACAGAAACCAGCACTTTGGGAGTATTTATAGAATGTTGGCCAGAGTAGAAAAATGCAGAATAAACATTCCTAAGAGCCAGCAATAATGGTCTAAAATACATTCCAATCCTGATGATGAACTGTAATTTCTGTACTCTCATGCCAAGTGTCACTGATATCAATATTAGAAAAATGGATGACGGAGTCAAGATGGCATCGTAGATGCAGTAAAACTCTTCAGCTCCCCCCACAACCACCTCAAATACCTACAATATAACTCTATACAAATCTTAGAGCTCCATAATGCACAAAAAGACACAGAAATAAAGTTCTCATTGAAGGCAGTCCAGCAGGCAGATGGAAAGGGATTCATCACAGTGCTCAGGGAGCCTAGACCAGCACCATATGAACCCACAGCCATAGCCGAAGGGTGGCCAAGGCTGGAGCTTTCAGGAGTGTGGATCTCTGCTAGCTGTGGTGGTTTCCAGAACTGTCAAACCATAAAATATTTAAAGTAACAATACAGTTTTGCTACCTGACCTTTAAAAATTTATATTTGAACTACGGTAATTTTTATGACTAATTATTGTCATTATATATATAATTCCATTAGTAAAGGTATATCCTTCATTGATGCACATTTTTAACTCTTCCATGCTGTATAGATTGTTGTATATGCTCATAGGAGACCTAGGAGTGAAAGTGACCTTAGAGGATATCTTGCATTACTTACTCCCTATTAGATGAGGGGACTGAGACTCAAATTGGTTAAGTGATTTGCACAAAGACACAAAAGAAAAGGAATTGGCTCTGCATCCAAATCCATTACCTTTCTCAAAGAAAATGCTAAGAATTTTTTAAAAATCACTTCCAAGTGTCCAACATCTAAACTTTCATTTAACAAATGACATATAATCAGAATATTTTCATATGGGGGAGATATTACTGATTTTCCTTTACTGGAATAATCTTTGGAAAAATGGACTCCACAAAATGTTGAAAGAAGACATTGGAATAATATTTAGTAAAGTAAACCAAAGTAAGTTTTTCCTTTAAAAAATTAACATTTTTAAACATTAAAGTGTTCCAGTGACCAATATGTAATTGAAGCACATAATTGCAGAAGTACATTTAGCAATGCTATAGCAATTTGTAGAAAACTCTTGCCTCCCAAAGATAAGACTTGATCATGGAAGACATATCTCCCTAGAATTATGAAAACCCCATTTCCCCTTAAAATTGTCTTTGGGTGTACTAACTACAAAGAGAATATATTGAGTTGAATACATTTTATTCTGGCAATGTAATTTATACAACGTTTCTCAAATATTGGTTAAGAATGAATTTTTGAGGATTTTTTCACCTTGTCTTCAACAAAAGAAACTTGGTACGAAAGTTCATGAGATTGCTTCTGATTTAATCATGGTTAACATTTTTTAAAAATTTTGATTAAATGACAAATACTTAAGTGATAGCTCTCATATCTTATATGTCACATCTTGTATTCAAAATCTATTTTCTCTCTCAAATTGCTAAATGAGAAATGCCAATTTACTTTTCATATTTTACACAAAAGCCTTTTTTTTAAGAAAGTATATTTCATAATCAGTGAACTTTAGTGTCTGTGTTTCAAAATATAATTTGCTGCCCCCACAACCACTATTTGCTTCTCAGGGTACATATGTGTGAGCTTACATGAGTGTTAAGGATGTGTGTGTGTATGCACACATATGCTCATACCACACAGATCACTAATTGGAGTAAATACTTTATCATATTGATAGATTTTTATATTCAAATTTAACAGAATATTTGTCCAAAATAATCTTGTCAGGATGAAATTGCAGCTAGAGCATGGAAGTGATGAGTTTTTGAGCTTTCAAAGTGAGAAGTAACTATGCGCAGTGAAAAGTTTTCAAAATGTTTGGAGTCATATCATAATATTCTATCTGAACCAATATCCTGAGCTCTTAGAGGATGAGAAGATTTATTTTCCGAACTCGTACTGAATATAAAATAAAAAAAACTTTACTATTATAAGACAAAATATTACTGGAAAAGAATATAAAAATGGATATGTCAAAAATTACAACGAATATTTATGTTGACTAATCTCCCCATTGCATTATGTTTAAAATGCTATGGTCATAGATACTAAGTTAAAAGGGACTTCATAGGCCCTTTAATCCAATCATCTCATTTTATAGTCATTGAAACTAATGCTAAAGGAGATTAATTAACTCATTTGAGATCACAAAGTTAGTATCAGAAGCAGAATCTGATCTCAAATCCTACAATTCCAGAGGTGTTACAGAGAAAGCAGCAAATTTGATGGAGCTGGAAATTATCCAGACAATAGAAATATGCACTGAAAGTCACCATACTGTGCATGCTCTTTGACCCAAAGATGTTACTAACAGGCCTATATCCCAGAGAGATCAAAGAAAGAGAAAAAGCAATCATATGTGGTTATAGGAACATTTTTTGTACTTGCAAAGAACCAGAAACTAAGGCATCTAGGGATTCACTTGAAAATATAATATATATATAACTCTACCTCTGGATAACTTCTTCCTTGAGAGATGATGCCTAGTGTGTGATAATTATATAAAGGAAAAGACCTCATCCCACTCTACATCTGTGGTTAACATTTATAAAAATGGGCCTTGATTTTTTTATTTTAGTATATCCCTTAGGGAACTGGCATGTCTCTTCTCTAATGACATTGACTGGAGCACCTTTTTCTAACCCCTGTCACTAATCATAAGTAGCTAGTGGGCCATGTCCATTAGAGCATTTAACTTCAATGGACTTTTTATAACATGGGATTCACTTCAAAGATACAACAAGAGCAAAAATAGAGATATTTGACCTCTTCCTCCCTCAATACTTCAGGGCACACTCTCCTCTATATCACTTCAATCTGTAGGGATGCTGGGTTCAGATTCAGCAGTTTATACATAGCATTGGCTTCACCTAATTTGCATTCAAATGAGATTTCAATAATGATGGATTTGTATGTGAAGATTGTTCATCATCCCTTAGACCAAAGACACTCAGCTGGATACAAAACCTGACACTGACTCAGTTTCTTGACTCCTAGATCTATGACATTTCAAAACTTATGTTCAACTTCTCTCACAAAACATGAAAAATGGAAATGAAGACAAGAGATTGAACCAAATTTTGCATAGCTAAATGGTGCAATGGGAAGATTTCTTAACCTGGAGCCAAGAAGAACTGAGTTCAAATCTGCTCTTCCAAGTTTTGTGACCATAGGCAAGTGAAACTCTGCTTGTCTCAATTTCCTCACCTATAAAATAAATATAATAATATCACTTCCCTCCCAGGGTTTTTAGTGAATATCCAATCATACAGTAATTGTAAAGGGGTTAGCACAGTGCCTGGACATTATTAAGGGGTATGTGAATATTAGCTATCATTTTTTATTACTTTTGCACCCACAGGACCATATTTTGACCTCAGAGGCAGAAATGTCTGAGATCTTCCCCTTTATCTATTAACTCTTACTAGATGTGATTTATCATGTATCAGGGAAAAAAAGAGCTGCAGAGAAATCAAAGAAGAGTGTGGTATTATCCTACTAATGTTCTTTTAAATGACTTCCCAATAAATCAAAAAGTCTCCTCTTCATATGGTTTACTGAACAGAGTTACTTCAAGAATGTTTATACCCTCTCAAATGTTTCTCAAATGTGCTACCATTACATTTCATCACAACTTTTTGGAATGCAGGCTTTGTAAAGTCTGCCACTAAGGGAATTACATCAGATGGGCACACTGTCAAACACTAGTTAAGCTTCTAAGGAATGTAACAATGTGCTCAGTCAGGCTGATTTCTTCTTAATGGAGACCTTTAACTGTATCTCTAGGATTATTCTTGTTTGTTAAAATATATCATTTCTTTTAAATGCATTACTTTCTGCCTTCTTTAAAACAAATAAACTGCATCTATTATTTTATTGTTAAACAGAACTCTCTAAGAAAATTACCTCTTATTGATTCAGATTGGTACCTGCTCTGCAACTTGTTGTTTCAGACAGAGAGTTCACTTAAGGATTAAGAGGTTAAGTGAATTGTTGAAATAGAATTATTATCTACCACTGAATTAACCTCTGTATAGAGGAAGACCTCTCTCTTTTATTGAAAGACCTTTCTATACAACATTAGAAAGATCATTACCACAGGGTGCCACAGTAGTATATCAGACTATTTAATTATCCCAGCCTCTATGAATAGTATTCCCCTCTAGTGATAGAAAGGAATTAGTTGGCTTCATATACCAAGCCTCTTTACCACAAGACCAGTGGTATCAGCAATATACATTGGACAACAGGTAGTCAAAGTTTTCTTATTCATTACTACAGCTGGTCATAACCACCACAAAGTTGTAGAGCAGGGCAAATGATGTTGGGTTATAGAATTTTTTTTTTATTTGTGTGGCTGAGAGTAGTCTATTTCAAATTTCACTTCCTTAGTTAAACCTTACTTTAAAGAGCACTGGTTTCTCTTTGTTTCCACACTGCCCATAACACATATGATCTCAAATATTTTATTTTTAAATAAATTATGTTTTAGATACAATTACCATAACAGAAATGGAGAATAAAGTAGTAAAAACATGTCATAAGCTTAAATACTTGAACTTAAATACAAAGGAGGGGGGAGCATGTCACGTGCATAGTAGAATATAAGAAAGGATTTAAAATGTGTAACAATAAATTTTCATTTCAAGAAATCATGTAGGATAAATAATACATGTTGTTTTGAGAACTGTCTATTTTTGCTTTCTTGTAAGTTTTATTTTGATCTCTGCTGTGCACTTTTTTTACTTTGTTCCTTTTTTTTCCGCTTCCCACCACCCAGAAGGCTGCAATTAAGTTTGCATCTGTCTCCTCTCTCTCCCTCTCCCTCCCTCCCTCCCTCCCTCCCTCTCTCTCTCTCTCCCTCCCTCCCTCCCTCTCTCTCTCTCCCTCCCTCCCTCCCTCCCTCTCTCTCTCTCTTTTTCTCTCTCTCTCCACACACATACATATATGTGTATGTGTTTTGTCTGTGTGTGTCTGTGTATATACATGCATACATGCCCCTATCATTGTAATTCTTCTGAATTTAGAAGATTTTTACACTCTTCTAAATATTTATGAATTCTTCCCTCTTAAATCCATTCCCCATGAGAGTAGGTTAACAGAAATATCAGCCCTCCTCCCCAATCCAATTCTACTGTATCCATTCTTCCTCTTGCACTTCATTTGTATAAAATAATTATTCTTTTTAGCTGTTCCTAAATGCTTTTACTTTTAAAATTCATATCATACCTAGGTTTACCCCAATCTTTCTTATAGGCTACCAGATTATTAATAAGAATCTTAAACTTATGCTTTAAGAAGCAAACAAATAAAGATTATCTTGAATGTTTCAACACTTTAATCAATCCAGTGATAATTCATTGAGTGTATATGAAGTCTGATAACTATGTGTATGTATATATATGTATATATATATATATATATATATTTGTATATATGTATATGTGTGTGTATTTCTTTTATGAGTGATTATATCTCGATGCCTCAGTAAGATTTTAAATTCCTTTGGAGCGATGATCTTATGTTCTTATTTAATAATTAGAGTTCTGCTTAGATGGCAATTATGAAGAATAATATTTGCTATTTTCAAAGTAGTACAGAATACTATTTAACAGCTCCCTAATGTGGAATACAGATTTGGGTAATTTAAGTACATCATTCATTGGTATTATCAGTGATTGAATGAAAGTAGATTAAGTCATACAAGAAACTTTATTATTATTATTATTTTTAAAGTATTTTCAAATTTTCATGTCAAGATAGTTTTTAGTATTAATATTTACAAAATTTTGAATTCCAAATTTTTGTCCCACATTTCCATCCCCCTTTTCTTTTGAAAATGGTAGACAATTTGATACAGGTTATACACATGCTATCAATAATGCCAAGCATTAGCAGCTTTCAAGAGTACTGCTGCTATGAACAGCTTCAAAGTTCTGATTACACAGTATAGTGAATTCTCTATTTATTCAATAAAAGACTAAGACAGAACATTCACAGAAATCAAAGTACAGCATTCATAATATTGTGACATAGAAACTTATAAATAAAATGGCTACATAGTTTACACCAAATTGGTAACATAGTTTTAAATAAAGTATATTCATTTAGTAACTCAGTCGTTTAGTATACAGGTCAAAGTTCTCTACCCCTAGATCACATTGTCTTAATCTCTTTAATCAATATGTCTTCTTTCTTCTTAACTGGAGAAGTCCTCTAACTCAATCATCTAAATGTAAAGGACAAAGTTCACCACCCCTAGGCCACAGTCAATCATGATCTTCTCAGTCTGCATTAAATACTCAAGGAGAGGGTATTTTTCATCGAGACTTAAGACAGGCTCTCAGCTTCCATGGTTCCTTATCCATGGTCCCAGCTCCTGCTTGAATCTATCAAACTGTCACCTGAGTTCAAAGGCACATAGCCCTCAATTACTTTCTCAGCTCCTTGTATAGTTCCTGTTCCATATTGAAGCTCATAGTGTCTAGTGCACCTCAAGTCCTTCACAGTTTCTATTCTTGGGAATATAAAGATTAACAGAACCACAATAACATTCATACACATTGCCAGCATCCTCATCAATTCACTTTCTGCCTATGGAATCAACATATACCCAACAACAAGGTCTGAGACATCAATACAAATCATTAGTATAGTCCCCAGACCTCTGAAAACATCAGTCAGACCCTCTTTCAGGATTTCTGCAAACATACAATAAGAAAATCCTCTTTCAGGGCTTCTGAAACAGCAGTAAAGTTCTAGGGCTTCTGTAACAATAGCAACATCCTCTATTAATAGACAAATCTGACAAATCTGACAAAGTAACATCAAAACAGAGAGACAAAGTAATAGCACCACAGTCATGCTTCCTCCCAGTTCTCCTCTCTTCTCATTTCTGAGTTCTTCTCAATTCTGTTTTCAGTTCAGCTCTCAGTTCTACATTCTGCCACCACAAATTTTCTTCTCAATTCTGTTCTCAATCTCTAGCAGTTCTCAGAAGTTCTCAGGATCCTATATATTCAATTTCTCTTGGCAATTTCTTTCTCCCAGAACTTCTGGTTGCCTCTTAGAATTTTTCAGCAGCTCTGGATGGCTCTCAGAAGTCCTCAGCAGCTCTCAGAATATGGTCTGGATCTCTAACTTGGGCTTTTCCTTATACATGGTATTATCTCCTCCCTGTTATGCACCTTCTTGTTACATCAGCAAATTCATCCCATTGTGTGACTCATAGGTTCTGGATCTTAATACTTGACACAATCATGAATTTGAAACAAGGTACTAAATATCTGTTTGCTTGCCAATACAAAGGGCATAGAAAATCTTTAAATCCCATTACCATTACACTATCATGCAAAACATATTTCCATATCAGTCACAGTTTTGAGAAAATAAACAGATCAAATGTGAAAAAAATTAACAAAGAATGAAGTAGGGGGGAAAATACGTTTTGATCTGCATGCAGAGTTTAACAGTTCTTTATCTGGATACAGAAAACATTTTCCATTGTGAGTCCTTTGTATTTGTTTGGTATCATTGTGTTGCTGAGAAGACGTGGGTCATTCTTAGTTAATCACACTATGTTACTGATACTATGAGCAATGTTTTCCTACTTATGTACATTTCACTTTGCATCAGTTTGTGGAAGTCTTTCCAGTCTTTTCTGAAATCTTCTTGTTCACCATTTCCTATTGCATTATAGTATTCCATTACATTCATATACAGCTCATTCAGGATTCCCCAATTGATGGACGTTTCCTCAATTACTAATATTTGCCAGAGAAAGGTCTGCTATAAATTTTTTTTGCACACATAGGTCCTTCACTCTCTGCTTTTTTTTTAATCTCTGGGGTACAGAACTAGAAGTGCTATGTGCTGCTTGTTTGTCCTTTGGGCATAGTTTACAAATTGTTCTCTAGAATGGAATGCACGAACATTTCATTGACGTCTTAATTTTCCCACATCTTCCCCAATATTTATAATTTTCCCTTTTTGTCACATAAGTCAGTCTGATCGTTGTGAGGTGGTACCTCAGAAGTGCTTTAATTGATATTTTGCAAATCAAAAGTGATTTAGAGCACTTCTGAAGACGCCTATATATAGCTTTAATTTCTTCATCTGAAAATTACCTGTTCATATACTTTGACTATTTATCAATTGTGAAATGGTTTATATTCTTATAAATTTATTTCAATTCTCTCTATATTTTAGAAATAAGGGCTTTATCAGAGACACTTCCTGTAATAATTATTGCCCAGCTTTCTGTTTTCCTTCTAATCTTTGTTGTATTAGATTTGTTTGTAAAAAAGCTGCTAATTTTAATGTATTTGAATTTTTCTGTTTTACACTTAATAATGCCTGTAACTCACTTAACTTTTCCTTTATGACCTTGGATGCTATATAACTTGGTGCATTTATGCTTAGTTTTCAAACTGCTCCATTATCTATTGTACCTTTTTAGCAAGATGTAGTTTTTTTTTTTGGAGGGCAGTTGGGGTTAAGTGACTTGCCCAAGGTCACATGGCTAGTTTTTTGTGTGTGTGTTAAGTGTCTTAGGCCGGATTTGAACTTAGGTACTCCTGACTCCAGGGCCGGTGCTCTATCTACTGCACCACCTAGCCACCCCAAGATGTAGTTTTTTTTATAGGCTTGTACTTTGTCACTTCATCTAAGATAAAGATTGTTACCTCTATTTTTTTTTTACTTCAGCTAAAGCATAATGCATTCTGCACCAGCCCTTTACATTTACTCTGAATCTGTCTCTCTACTTCACATGTATCTCTTGTAAACAATATATTGTAGGACTCTTTTTTTTTATACATTTCTGTTTTATGGCGGAGTTCATCCCTGTCATATGCATAGCTATGATTACTAACTGTATTTACTTACATCCAATTCCTTTTCCTCTTTGTCCCTTCTCTCCCCCAATCTGCCTTTAATTCTGTCGGTCCCCACCACTACACTTTACTTAATCTCATCCCCTACTACTTCTTTTTAGGGTAAGATGGATTTACATATTCAACTGAGTGTGTCATTATTTCCTTCTTTGAGCCAATATGGATAAGAGGAAGATTCAAGTCATTCCCATGGTACACTCTCCTTTTTCTTTGCTCAACTGTAATAGTTCTTTTGCATCTCTTCATTTGAAATAATTTACCCCATTCTGCATTCTCCTTTCTTCTATGCCCAGTGTACTTATTTTTATCATCCCTTAATTTTTTAAATATAATTTTCTCAAATTCACTTGATACCTTTACCTTCTGTCTATGTATATTCCTTCTAGTTTTACTACTAGTGAAACAATTTTTAATTATTATAAATATTGTCTTCCCATATAAGGATGCAAATATTTTACCCTATTGAATCCCATATGATTTCTATTCCCTATTAACCTGTTTATACTTTTCTTCAGTCTTCATTTTGAAAATCAGATTTTTGGTTTGATTATTGTCTTCTCCTTATTAAAATTTTAAATCCTTCTATTTCTTTGAATAACTATTTTTCCCCTTAATGCAGTATGTTTAATTTTGCTGGGTAAGTGATTTTTGGTTATATTTCTGGCTCCTTTGCCTTCAAGAATACCATCTTCCATGATCTCTGATCTTTCAGTGTTCCAGATGCTAAGTACAGTGTAACCCTAATTGTTGCTCACTGGTATTTGAATTTGTCCTGTCTAGTAAGTTGCAGCACTTTTTTCCCTTGATGTGAAATTTGGCCATCATGTTCTTTGGCTTTTTATTTTGAGCTGTCTTTCCAGAGGTGTTCAGTGGCTTCTTTCAATTCCTGTTTCACCCTATGGTACCAGGATATCATTGCAGTTTTCCTTGATAATTTCCTGAAAGATGCTGGTTTTTGTTTTATTATTATAACTTTTGGGTAGTACAATGCCTCTGACATTATCTATCCTAGACCTATGTACCAGGTCACTTGTGTTTTTTAACATCAAATATTTTACATACATTTTCTTCTATTTCTTCATTTTTTTGAATTTGTTTTATTGATTCTTGATGTCTCATAGAGTCATTATCTTCCATTTTCCAAATACTAACTTATTAATTCTAACTTGACCAAATAGAAAATACAAAAGCTAATTGAGAAAAAAGGGTTTTATTTTTCTCAAATATCTTTTGTATTTTCTATTTTGTCAATTCTACTTAAGGAGTGTTTTTTTTCTTTCAGTGGATTATTATCTTCTTTTCCAGTTGTCCAATTCAACTTTTTAAATAGTTTTTTTCTTTTTTAATCAAATAACTCTTTGGTTTTTTTCCCCTAATTGTCTTGCATCACTCTCATTCACCCCCCCCCCCAATTTTTTTTTCCTTCTACTTCTCTTACATGATTTTCAAACTCATTTTTGAGTTCTTCCATGAGTTCTTTCTGGGCTTGAGGCAACGTCCTCTTTTTTTGGAATTTTGCCAACAGGTATCTTGACATCATATTACTCTTTTGCATTTGTGTCTTGATCTTCCCTGTCACCCTAATAATTTTCCATGGCTAGATTCTTCTTGTTGTTTTCTGCTTCTCATCTTTTTTGACCTTTGCTCTTTCTTTTAAATATCATCTCTGCTCCCAGGGTTGAAGAGTCACTGTTTTAGGCTTCTTGTAGCAGGTACTGAGGGCTCTACCTGTTTACCTGGATCTGCACCTGCACCATTGTGGCACTGAGGCTGAAAGTAACAATCATTTCTGATGCTGCACTGAAGAGATTGGGTAGGAGTGGCTGGTACTGTCAGACCCAGAGGCTTCTGGTATCTTACCTGGTATTGAACTGGGGTCCTGGTACTTGTCTCTGGGGTATGGTGAGATAGTAGGTATTTCTGCAATTCACTGGAGAAGCCCTGAAGCACATTGTGGTCTCTAGGTTGCCTCTTTGCCCAGGGCTAAGCTGAAGAATATGGGGGTTCTTAGAGGTGGAGTTTGTCTAGTCCCCTGGTTATACTGAGGCACATGAGGGATCATGGTGTTGGCATTTGCCTGCTTCACTGCACTGGGGCTCAGGATCTCTAGTTGGTTTACTGAGGTAGGCCTGCTGTTGTGTTGCTGGAAACCTTCTAATACTGGATTGTACTCCCTTTTATCTGAGTGAAACAGACCTTTCTTCTCAACCTTAGACATTTTTTTTTAATAATTACCTTTTGTTTATTTTTAGTTACATAGTTCATTTCCATGAGATTTAAAGTTACAACTTTTCTCCAAGTCTTTCCCCTACCCACCACCCCAAAACTACAATCCCATAGTATATATCCACCCACAATCTGCTCTCTCCTATATCCTTCCCAATCACCCAACTAACTTTCTAGTCTGGCAAGATGGATCTCCCTACCCCAGTGCCTGCACATCTTATTACTCAGTTGCATGTGAATAATAATAATATGTATACATATATATATGTATGAGTTATGTATTATATATACATATATGTGTGTGTGTGTACACACACACACACACACACACACATATATTTAACATTTGGTTTTAGAACTTTAAATTCTAGATTATTTCCCTTCTTCCCTCTTCATCCACCCCCACTGGAAAAACAAGCAATTCAATACAGGCCATACAAGTGTAGTGATTCAGAATATCTCCACAATTAACATATTGTGAAAGACTGATTATATTTGCCTTATTCCTATTCTGCCCCCCCACTTGTTTCATTGTCAACTTTGTCCCTGTACCTTTATAAAAGTGTGTGCTTTTAACACCCCTTCCCCCACACCCTGCCATCCCCCCTATGCTCCTGTAGGCCAAGGCATCCAATTTAGAGCATATGTCATTCCTTCACTAAGCAAATTTCAGTGACAGTAAGGTTGACCCATTCCCTTTTGCCTTCTTTTCCTTGCCCTCCACTGCAACAGTTATTTCTTGACTCTTTTATATGAGATGATTAACCCTATTCTGTGTTTCCCTGTCTCTTCTCATTCTAATCCTCTCCCACCTCTCAATTTCACCTTTTAAAATATCATCCCTTCAATTCAATTGATCCTATGCCCTCTGTCTATGTACACATATATAAACACACTCACATATGTATTGATATGCATTTAAACCCTTCCATATAAACATAAGTGTATGTATACATATATGTAAGTTTATATTCCCTTCACCTGACCTCATACTGAGAAAAGGTTCATAATTTACGCACTGCTTTTCCCTGTTCGCTTGTAAATAGTTCAACTTTGATAAGTTCCCTATGATTTCTTTTCCTTGTTTGCCTTCTCATGCTTCTTGTATGTGAGTATCAAATTTTCTTTTCCTCAAGAAGGCTTGAAAGTCCTCCACCTCATTGAATGTCCATAATTTCGCCTGGAACATTATACTCAATTTTACTTGGTAGGTGATTCTTGGTTTTAATCCTAGCTCCATTGATCTCCATAATATAATATTCCAGTCCCTTCAATCCTTTAATGTAGGAGCTGCTAGATCCTGGGTTATCCTTATTGTATTTTCAAAGTATTCAAATTGTTTCTTCTTGGCATCTTGTAGTATTTTCTTCTTGTTCTGGTGTAATGGTAAGGGAATTTGGAGATGCTCCTGAATTGACATGGCTTTTGGGTCGAGTGTTAAGACCCAGACCCTGAGAATCTCACTTATGGGATGGACTTCTTGACGTGAATAGAGGGGGGTGACCTTGGAGGACCCATGAATGGAAAGGAAAGCTCAAGCCCAGGGAAGGCCAGAAGAATAAGGACTTTTGGGAAGAGCAGTATCCAGTGGTGCCTGAGTGGCTGAGAGAGATTGCTAAGACCCCATTGGAGTTGCCCAGGACTTCTGAGGACTGCCACCTGGAGCTGCTAAGAACTGAGAAGGCATAGCTGTGATGCTGGTATTTTGTCTGTCTGCTCTGATGTTGTTTTTCCAGATTCACTGGATGGTGGACAAAGCTGCTGTTGTAGAGATCTTGGAACCTGGCTGTTGGTGCAGAAGCCCTGAAGAAGGACTTTCTTGTTTCATGTTCACAGAACAGGGAAAATCAAAATACAGTATAACTCAAATATTTCACTAGTAAGTTCTCCATTCAGTCCAGGTACTACTCCACACCTAGATGGTACATGCTTTTAGTCAAAGTCTCTTCTCAAATGGAGATCAGAATACTCCACCCCTAGAGGGTACAGTCTTTTAGTCAGTCAAAGTCTCTTCTCAAATGGAGAGAGTTCTTCTCAAATGGAGATCAGTTTCCAATCATAAACAAATTACACTCACAAAAAGGCCAAAGGTTTCACACCCCTGGATTCAAAGTAATTACAATACCATCCATTAACAACAAGCACTTTCTCAAAAGGGATGAGGAGAGAACAAAAGGCTATCCACCCTTAAACCATAACACGATCAAGATAACATCTTAGGATAGAAAGGCCTAGGAGAGGCCTTTCTTTCATCTTCACTCGAGGAAAGCCCTCAGCAATCTTAGTTCCTGGGGAGACATGGGTCAGCAAAGCCATAGCCAATGTCTTCATCAAGTCACACTCTGCCTGTAGAACAGTCTCAGAACCCCTGAATGTATCAGCAAGGCCCCCTTCCAGGATTTCTGTGAACATACAACAAGAAATGTATGTATGCATGCCTCCAGCAACTCCACATCTGCCAAGATGTGAGGAACTGGGAGGGGCAGTTATTTGGTAATTTATCATTCATTGGCATTGATCTTCTTTAGGATTAGGACAAAAAGTGATCTTTTCATAACCAATAGCCACAGTTGAGTTTTCCAAATTTTCTGGCATTTTTGGTGTAGCACTTTCATAGCATCATCTTTTTAGGATTTTAAATAGCTGGAATTTCATCACCTTCAATTATCTTATTGTTAGCAAATGTATCTATAGCACATTTTACTTAATTCTCTAAAACATCTGACTCTAAATCAGTAATTACATCATTGCAGTTATTGGTCACATTAAGATCTTTCATGTATATTTCATTTGTGCCCTATTGCTCAATATATTTACTGAATATTTTCATGGGTATGTCTTCAGTGTTGTAGGTGTTGGGAGTTATTATTATTGTCATCATTCTAACTCTTGTACAAATAATGTCATTTTTCTTATGATTTTATTTTTCCCAGAAATTGAAGCAGAAAACATTATAACTATTTTAAAAGCTGTTTAGAAGTGTCTCTTAAGCCTATATGATATGCAAAAGTAATTTATTGAAAAATCTTGCATAATTCAAATATACATTCTTACTTTATATACAGCCACAAATGCCTTGATTGCAATTAGCATATAATAATTACAAAATTCATTACGATTCATAGCTATTCCATAACTGATGGAGAATAAGCAAAGAATATAAAAGGTATTTTGTGGAGAAAAGTAATTTTGCTTAATTACAAAGTACATTTTGAATTGCTAGCCTTTGCTTTCATACACTATAATAATATTCTAAGTATATGTATTCAGATTAATATAAGGGCAATTTTCTGCTAGTAAGCCAACATTCATTTTGTCATTTCTCTTGGTGATAAATTATCTAATGAATATTGTATTATTTTTCATGTTAAAACAGAAAAAGTAGAATTGGAAGAGAGCTTAAAAATTGTCCAGTCCTCTCATTCTGTAAATTTGGAAACTGTGATTCAGAGAGATAGAAGTTATAGATTTAAAGTGGTTGACAAGGCAGGAGAACACAGGCCTCCTAACTCTCCTCCAAGATGCAATAAGGTGCATCTTATTATTAGTTTGCTAGATTTAGTAAGTTGTTACAGGCAATAAAGATAGTCAGGTAGGGCTAGAGAATATGAGCCATGTGGAGGTTAGTACTACTCAGAATTAACAAAGGCACAAATAGGGACCATTGATGTAGCATATTAAAAAATGTTTGTTATACTCCTTGGTTTTCACTCTGTTACCTTTTCAGTCGACTAGATGCTAAACCATGCTCCTTTCTAGTTACAAATCTAAGATGGTCCAGATCTCCCATTGTTCAATATTCTTTATTCCTCCCTCCCTCCTTCCCTCCCTCCCTTCCCCCTTCTTCCCTTCTTCCCTTCCTTCCTTCTTTCCTTCCTTCGTTCCTTCCTTCCTTCATTCCTTCCTTCCTTCCTTCCTTCCTTGTTTCCCCCAGTCCTTCCTTTATTTCTCCCTTCCCTCTTTTTAAAATTCCCTTCCTTTTTTTCTTCCTTAATAGAACATGTAATGGTAATGGAATTTGTAGATGCCCCTGAATTGACTTGGCTTTTACGTTGAGTGTTAAGACCCAGAGCTTGTGAATCCCACTTGTAGGATGGACTTGTTTGACATGAAGAGAAAGGGCTGAACTGGGAGGAGCCATGAATTAAAAAAGGCTTAATCCCAGAGAAAGCCAGAAGAAGAAGTACTTTTGAGGACAGCAGAATCCACTGTCACTGAGCCTGAGTTGCTGAGAGGAAGACTGCTGAGCGCACCCTAAAGATGCCCAGGACTTTTGAGGACTGCCACCTGGAGCTGCCAAGAACTGAGGAGGCATGGCTGTGATGTCTGTATTTTGTCTGTCTGTTTTGAAGTTGTTTTTCCAGATTCACCTGATGGTGGACAATGCTGCTTTTGCAGAGGTCTTGGAAGCTGGCTGTTGATGCAAAAGCCATGAAGAAGGATGTTTTTTGTTGCATGTCCACAGAAATCCCGGAAGGGGGCCTTGCGGATACTTTCAGGGGTTCTGTTACTGTTCTACAGGCAGAGAGTGACTTGATCTAGACATTGGTTAAGGCTTTGTTGAGCCTTGTCTCCCCAGGAACTGAGATTGCTGAGGGCTTGCCTTGAGTGAAAATGAAAGAAGGGCCTTCCCTTGGGTGTTCAATGCTGAGATGTTATTTTGACCTTGTTATGGCTTAAGGGTGGATGGCCTTTTGTGCTCT
>CM053599.1:173865647-173904378 GCA_028646575.1 Pseudocheirus occidentalis | reverse complement strand
ATATCCCAACTGCAGAATGTTCTGTACCATGAAGCAATTAATGCACCTACATTGTTCTTCATACCTTCTTTCTTATAGTTTAACTATATGAGCTGTGCCCTGAGAACATTAAAACGGACCTTGACAAAACTTTGCTTGGTCTCGCTCTCTTTTCTCGCCCGTTTCTCTTTCAGGCTGGGTTCCCCTCGGCCCCACGATTGATCACGTCCCGGTGGACGGGACAAAGGTGGATGTGTGGGAGCTGTGAAATTTTGCTGCTTCTATGCAGCCCTCTTGTATCCACCCCGATCGAATTATTTTAATGTTGCAAATATTTTTGTTGGGGATTTTTGGAAAACTAGTTGATATCATTTGTTCTTCAATTTTTAGAGTGGAAATTTTTGGGAGCATAGATTCTCTTAATTTTTATATGTGTATCCCCAGCACTTACCGTAGCACTTTTCACATAGTATTTAATAAACGCTCTTGCTTTCTTCCATTCAACTATAAAGTGATGAAAACTTGAGTTTAAATATGGTCTCTGATCCTTTTTAGCTATGTGATACTCTTTCTGCTTTAGTTTTTTCCTCGATTAAATGGGGATCATAATGGGATCATATCCCATGGTTGTTGTGAGAATAAAGTCAAATAACATTTGTCAAACACTTGGGAGAGTGCTTGGAACTGTACATAGTATATGCTTAATAAATGTGTGCTTCCCCTTTCTTCCCATTCCTTCATTTACACATAAGAGGAATGATCTATGATCCTTAAGTAAAGGTCCTATTATCTTTTCAGCATAGAACACAGATTAAAGCCATTTCCTTTTCAAGTTATTTAGAAATAATGAGGACTCAATTGGGATATTTGAGATGTTACTGACCATTTCCCAGCTGGTTTTGCTTTATTTCCCAAATTTCCACGATCTCTCTGAGAGAGAGAGAGAGAGACAGACAGACAGACAGATATAGATATAATGTAGATATAAATGTTAAACACATATACATATATTCATAGGTAATGCTCATCTTGGTTCAAGTAAAAGGAAATGTCTGGTAACACCCTAGTTCTAGGAACTACAGGTAACAAATTTTCATGTCACAATTGGAGGTAAGAAAGATAAGCATTCTAATTCTATGTCTCCCATTCTATTTAGATAATTCATAGTTTTAATATGCTTTGGAACTGGGAAGCTGGACTCTCACTCATATATAAAAATAGGTTTTTTTGAAGCAGATAATAAGGGTCTGCCATCTTTTGCCCCTTCACACTATATGGTATTTTGCCCACCTCATGATTTACTTTAGTGATGCTAGAACCCTCACTACTTATTTGAGGAGCTGATATCATTCACAAACTGAGACTAGAGACACTTATGCTGCTGAGTTATCCTATATGTCCAAGGACCCCTAAGATATTTTTCCTCACTAAATAATTCTCACAATACTTAACTTTATTTTTAATTTCCTACTGTGAATACTTCTGAGGCCTCTCCTGAATGTAAGAATGTTATTCAATAAATACATGTAGTAGCAATCACCCTAGCATACTAAGGATGGCTGCTAGCACAGGTTCTTTGATCTACTTTTCTAAAGGAAAGTAACTCAAAGAGGGATTAACAATCTTACTTTAATATAACATATATCATTTACCTAGTTCAAAGAAAAAATCAGCACCCTGAACTTCAGAAAATTCAAACAGAAGTTTCAAGCACAGAAAAATAGGGACAGAGAAAATAAAATAGTTCAGAAGACCAACAGATGGGGCTTGTAGATATCTGACCATCATATACATACAGTCAGTCACCAGAAAGAGAAGCACCAACAAATGGGTTTTCAAAGCCGGGGGGCTCAATGGCTGCCCAGAGTTTCATCTGGTCAAATTACACAACTCTTCCCACATGCAGGAGCCCCAAAGGGAAATCTTACCTCAGAGGTATATATATATATATATACCTAGGGTCAGAGAACACACATACCATCAAAACACTTGACTACAAAGCAACAAAAGTTGTGACTTCCTGAAAAATAAGCTTCGCACCACAATTTACATGTGATCACATGACGCCTATTAGAAGGCAGAGTATATTTTGAAATTAGGAAAAATCCTCAATTTCCCCTAGGCCTATTAAGGGATGGGGTAGATCTTCAAATTCCTATTACTATTATAATATTGACGTGTTTTGTGTGTGTGTGTGTGTGTGTGTGTGTGTGTGTGTGTGTGTGAGGCCTATTCTTTTGTCTCTAGTTTGGTAGTCATTTTCTGATATCATCATTTAGAGAGCAGTTGCTGCTCAATGTAGGGGTAAAAAGGACAGAGGGATTTGATCAATTGTCCTTTCAATTTGCTAATTATTTCAATTTTTCAAAAGACCCCAAATTAACACAAAATTTTTGAAGGGTTTCATATTACTCCCTTTAGCACTATAATTTCAACAATATCAGAAGGGTATTTTATATATCTTAGTATGTTTAAAGTGGGAAAATAGGCATTATTTTTGGTAGAAAAAACTCAAATACCAATTTTCGGGGTATTGCCATTCACATGATTGAGGAGGTATGTGACACATATTCTAATATTGAAAATCCAGATGTAATTTTGAAAATGTTGAATTTGGATGAAATATTTTGTATATTTAATATGTACATGTATGTAATACATAGAAATCCCTATATATAACAATGTATGTATATATGCTGACGTTTTGAAACAATCACCTTAGGAATATATGATATTCACAGGATGAGATGAAAATAAAGTTGAATTTGTGAGCAATATATTGTGAGGGAAAATATCTTAGAGATTTTATTTTGGTCAGAATTTCTAATAAAAGCTAAGAAGGTGAGCAAAAATATTTTTACTTTGGAATAGTGTTAGCTGGGCAGCTTAATTGCTTAGAATGTGGTGCTCAAGAGGTCAAGGTTTAGGGTTTAATCCCCATATGGACCAATTAACTTTGCTCTGTTCCTTAGCCATAGACTTTACATCTTGCAAAAATGTGTTCCTTTTCAAAAGCGAGGTTGAAAAGCACAAATCTATCACCACAACCAGAAAAACTTAGAGTACATTTTCTACTGGTTGTATGCCATTATTCACATGCTCTTATTACATTACTGCCAAACAGATGTACTCATTCCTCACCAAACACATATTTAGAAAATAACAGCATTGGAAGGGACCTCAGAGGTCAAATCAATCAATTTGTACCTGAACATGAAGATCAAATAAAACATATTCTTTTCCTACTTGAATATTTCTAATAATGAGGAACATATCACCATCTGATGCATCTTATTTGACTTTTGGATACCTATTTCCTTTTCTTGGTTTATATTATCACTTCCCTTACAATTTCTGCTATGGTTTCTAAGCATCAAATCTCTTAATTACCCATCATCTCCATAAAATGAAACTAATTACTATTCAAGGAAACCCATTTTACATCTAAGTAGCACTATTAGGAAGTCCTGCTTTACATCCAGCCTGAAACTTGAAACTTGGATCCTGAAATTTGAAATTTCTGCTCATTGTCACTAAGTCTACTCCTTGATGTCAAACTGAATAAATCTATCCTTTACCAACATGATAGTCTTTAAATTCCTGAAAACAGCTAAAATGTGCTACCTGCATCTTTTCTTGTTCAGGTTATACATCTCTAGTTCCTTCAACCAATTTTATATAGAACAGATCTGAAACTATTCTGAATAGCCTCTTATACATACTCTCTACCTTACCTATTCCCTTTCTTAATTGTGGTGTTAAAACTTAATTTGGTAATCTAGATGATATCTTACTTGGATAAAACTATCAACTCCCTATTTCTGGAAGCTATACATCTCTTAATTCCATATGATATTGCATTATTTTTTTTGACTCACACAACATATCTCAAACACATTGAATTTGATGTTCTCTGAAATACCCAGATCTGTTCTCAAATAAATTGCTACCTATGTGTGTTTTCTGTCTTGTACTTGTGAAAATATGTAAGATTTTACTTATATTCTTATTATATTTTTCTTATTAGAGTTCGAAAAATATTTGAACATGTCAAGAGCTTCCTGTATCTTAACTCTGTTATCCAATGTGTTATCTATCCTTATTCAGGTGACAAATGGAAATGTGATAAATATTCTATCTATGCTATCATCAAGTTAGGTAAAACTGATAAAATGGTAAATGCCCAAATTCTGCTTTGCAAAATTTAGCTGGAAAATTCCAAGTTGAGACAAAAACATCCAGAGTCCTCAATTGGTTTTTAATCCATTAAATTGTCCTGTCATCAGTCCACAGCTGTCTATCATTTATATAAGAACTCCATGAAAAATTTCATTATATGCTTTGTTAAAGCCATTATGTAAGCTAGGTAAGCCACAATGACAGCTTTCTCTTAATCTATTACTAGAATAAAATTCTCCCAAAAGAAGAAAGGAAGGAAGGAAGGAAGGAAGGAAGAAAGAAAGAAAGAAAGAAAGAAAGAAAGAAAGAAAGAAAGACAGTCTATTATGATCTGTTCTTCATGAAGTCACATAGGTTCTTGAAATTTAATCTCTACCTTTCTTTAAAAATCAGGAGAATTGTACTTCTTTAGTGCTATCATCTTTCTCTTGTCCTCAATTATTATTCAAAAGTCTCTAAGACTGGCTCAGTAATCACATCAGTGACTATAGGATAGAGAGATAGAGAGAAAGAGAGAATGTATGTATGTATGTTTGCATGCATATGTATATATGCATGTATATGCATGTATGTATATATGAACATGTGTATATTCATACACACATGCGTGATATCTGTTAGTTTTTTCAGCCTATAAAAGTGTAGATCGTCTAGAATATGTATCAGTTTATCAAGAGCAACTAGAAATTCTCTTTTATCCCTTTAATTATTTTTAATTTGGTTTTCTATTTAGCATATTGCTTCCATCTTTTTAAGTCCAAAGACATTTCTTCCTAGCATAGAAAAAAATGTATAAAATAAGATTTTGAACAGCTCTTTTCTCTCTTTTATCAAATATCACTGTCCCATACCGCCTATTCAGCACTCCTATTATTTATTTTATTCTCCTCTTTTCAAGATAACTAAAACTTCTTCTTACTATCTTTGTCTTTCATCATCATTTCATTTTTTTAATCAATAAATCAATAAGCATTAAGTGTATTTTATGCTTCAAGAACTCTGCCAAGTGCTTGGTATACAAAAAGAGGCAAAAGACAGCCTTTGACTTCAAGAAATTTATATTCTCTAATTTTCCTGACATTATTCATCCTCTTTAATTTATATATTGCTTTCTAAAATTTGTAGTTTGATAGATGAATCATTTCAGCTACTTTCTTGTTATTCGTCCCTCATTTATTAAATGGTTTCCATTTGGTTCATTCAGAACTTTTTCTTTAGAGTGCCTCATTGCTTCTAGCTTGAGTCTATGTGCAGAATTTTAGTACACATTTTCTTTTTTCTAACTCTCAAATTGTCTATGTCTCGATTTCCTGTTTATCATAAATTTTGAGGAAACTAGTAATTTTCTCTGAGTCTTTCTCCTTTCCTGAAAAGAGCTCATTTTTATTTAATAATAATCAATCAAATCCAAAATGGATTTTATACTTTCTTCTTCCTCTACCTTATCATTAAATCAAATAAAGATTTTATTGACTGTTCTTTTTGGAGAATGCCTTTAATTATGTAGGTTTTTTTTTCCATTGGAAGTCTTTAAGCAAAACTGGATAGCCAATTGTTTGATATATCATGGTCAGTCTTTCTGTGTGGATTATGAATTGGCTTAGATAGCCAGTGAGATACCTTGATACTCCAAAGTGTGTTGGCCTCCATGAAAGATCAATTTAAAAAAACATTGGCAGGAATTGATAAATTGTCTCATACATAGATTAGTGCATAGATGAACAAGTTCTTTTTCTTCTTCCTAAGTCCCTGGATTGATAGAGAAATAGAGGAAAAGCTGTGTTTTGAGATTGCTTTGATTCAATGTCCTAACAATCACAGTAATATCTTTTTAAAAAATTGAAGTCTCACTTCTGTTATCTAGGTTCAGGGAAAGTGCATTAACCTGAAATTTGGTCAGAACATGACTTGTAAGCCTTGAACTATGACAACCTATGTAGGATTCTTGGAATATCCATGGTTACCACCTCCAAATAAATCTGGTTTTAGTTATTCTCTGGGCTTCAAGATCAATGAAATGGTTTCCTAACACAGAAGCCAATTATAAAATGTCCTCTTTCAGTTTTAGTCATTCACTTTGTGTAGGAGTATCATCCTCCCAAGCAGTACATGCATCTCTATCAATAAGTGGCTCTGACATTATTTTGATCTTTATCATTCTCACAATATAGGCCAGAAATCGTATTTGTGGTTGTGATCATTATACAGAATGTATTTCAATGAGCCTTAATGCATTTTCAGTTTTAAAATTCTGTTTACTATTCCTACTGTGTCTTTCTCCTCTTAAAAAAATCATTCTCAGTGTTCTTGCTTCATTTTTCAAAGATTTTTTTTCCAAATCAAATTAGTAAATGAATTTTCTGTGATTTAACATTAGTTTATTCATGCACCCCTTTTACTTCTCATTAGAATTAAGAGTCTCTTCACTTTTCCCCCAAAGATTCTTTTCTTCCTATTTTGACATTACTTTTCCCTTATTAAGTAAAATTAAGTTCAAATCAGCTTCTTATTCCTTTCAATTTCCAATGAATGGAGTTACCAAGTAAATTCACGAATGTATAAATTTTTGTATTTTTAACAGAAAAAAATGACTTCAATAGATGCCTGGGTAATTGAAATTCTTCATCATAATATGCTACTGTCATTTTTTATCTTCTTCCAAACTTATTCTTTATTTCTGTCTAGTCAGGTGGTCTGAAGAATTCTTTCATTACTTCTATTTCTTCTCCATTGACTCTTATCTACATGGTTTCTATCATGTTGATTTCTTATAGTTTTAAAATTTCATTTTTAATATGCCACTTAATTTCATTACTACCACTACCCATCTACTATGTTACCTTTAAATAAAGGACAGTTGCCTTCATTCTTTTTTTAAGGGGGAAAGGCAGGGCAATTAGGGTTAAGTGACTTGCTCAAGCTGACATGACTATTAAGTGTTAAGTGTCTGAGACCAGAATTGAACTCAGGTCCTCAACTCCAAGGTGGGTGCTCTAGTCACTGTACCACCTAACCACCCCATGATCCTTCATTCTTAAAGAGGCAGTATGTCTAACTGTGCATGATGAGACTAATACAAACTTGCAAGGCTCTACCACAGATCAGGCACAAATAGTCCTTATGAACATTTGGGGTAGTGATGTCGCTAAATTTGTGCGTGTTCTGTTACTTTTGAGCTACTCTAATTCTGCTTTGCTCCTAGAATATAGCACCTTCTTTGACACAGACAGGCCTAGGCCAGTGTCAACCATGTCTCAAATCAATTCTAAAGTTTTTCAGAGAGACCTTGAGAGTATAATAGCATCCCTTTTTCTTATTTGATTTTCAAAATCCTTTTTGAGTTCCTCCATGGCCTTCAATCAACTCATTTTTTCTTGGAGGCTTGTGATGCAGGAGTTTTGATTTTGTTGTCTTCTTCTGGTTCTATATTTTGATCTTCTTTGTCACCAAAGAAAAAGATTCTACAGTCTGATTTCTCTTCCTCTACTCATCTTGCCAGACAAATACTTGAATTTAAACTCTTTGCCATGATAAAACTCTGCTTCCAGAATAGAGAGTACTATACCCCAAATTTCTGAAGTTTTATGCAGCTGTTGTCAGAACTTCTTCAAGGCACCTTCCTCAGAACAATGAGGAGAACTGCCTCTCTACAGCCTCAACAAGGTCTGCCAGGCCAGCACTCCTCACCCCAGGATTGCCACATGAAACTGAGACCCATATCCAAGCAAGACAAAGCAAGGGAATCCTGCCTCAATGCCAGCAAAGAGATTCCTGCAATTGCCCTCTGGTCAGCGAGCTTGTTTCCCCCACCATCTGTAAGCTAGGAGCTCTGGAAGCAGTTGCCAGAGTAGCAGCTGCAGCTTCTATCACCTCAGCCACCTCAAAGACAGGGCCTGAACCATGCTCTACTCTCACTCAGCTCCAACAGATTTTTCCCACTGACCTTTGATGTTTTTTGGCATTTATGTGCTGAGAAGTCTGGAAACCATCACAAATTTTAGTGATTCAATCCCCCAAGCTCTTCTCTGGTAAGTCTGTGCCTGCGCAGCCATGAGGGTCTGCTCTGCTCCCAGACCAGTGCAATAGAGCTTTCCTGTCAGTTTGCCATGTTGTCCTCAGCTGCAGACATATTTCACTCTGTCATTTTGTGCATTCTGTAGCTCTAAAATTTGTTTAGAGTCATTTTTACAGGTACTTGAGGTAATTGAGGATGAGCTCAAGTAAGCTTCTGCTTTTACTCTGCCATCTTGGCACTGCCCCTTCTTGTATCCCTTTTTTCTGACCTCCATGTGAGTACCTGCTGTGTGTGAGCTCTCCATAAAACAGTATTTTAACCAAAGAACTTTTAGCATTTGAACAACATAGCCAGTGCATGAGAGTTGGCTCTCTGCAGTAGATTTTGAATGCTTGGCAGTTCACCTTGAGAAAGGACCACATAGTCCAATATCTTATCTTGCCAGGTGATCTTCAGAATATTCCAAGAAAATTGGAATAGAAGTTATTCAGTTTCCTGGCATGATACTATCATACTGTCCATCTTTTAAAGGCACACAATGAGGTCAGAACAACAGTTCTCCAGAGCTTCATTTTGGTAGGCAGTCTAATAGCTGTTTTCTCCAACATTTTCCTTCATAGCCTTCCAAACACTGAATAGTACTAGCATGTATACATCAACCTCATCATCTATAAGTATGTCCTGGGAATGTATACTGCCAAGATAAATTAAATTCTCCAAAGCATTCAAAAGTTTTCCATTTTCTGTAACCAACAGTTACATACATACATACATACATATGTAACATACATGTGAAACATAAATATGAAACACACATGTATATATGTTGTGGTGCTAACTGGTGGACACCCTATATATTTTTTGGTGTTAATTGATAAACCAAATTTAGCACAAGCAGCACAACATGAATCTACACTTTGTTACAATTTAGCTACAGAGGCTACATTGAGCTCACAGTTATCTGAGAACAAAAACTCATGCACCAACTCTCTCTAATTTACCTTCAGTGGGGTAACTGATATCGATACCATTTTCATCTTAGTTAAAGGTGTCTGACGATATCACTGAAAATATCATGTTAAAAACATAGGATCAAGCTCACAATCTATCCAGAACCTGTGCAAATATCTTGTCATACAACTGACATAAAATACTGATAAACTTCTTTGGGCAACCAAATTTGACCATAATTTTCCACAGGTCTTTATGACTGGGTATTATCAAAGATCTTTGTTAGATTACAATGCGTATAGATTTCTGTTTGACTCCTGGTATTTCTACTGTAGTTGTAAAGAAGCAAACACCATATAGATTGTCCCTTAGCTCTTCCTGAAGTCACCCTGGTTCTCAGGTAGATAACTATCTTCCAGGTGAAAGATAAACCTACTAAGGAGAACCTTCGAAAGAATTATGCCGTTGAGGACTTAAAAGAGAGAAACCACTCCTCTTTACCCTGACCCCATCATTGTCCCAGGACAATTTATTCTTCTTTCTTTTATAGAGATAGAAAATGGAGGCATCCTAGAACACCTCGGAGATGACCTCCGTTTGTCATATAACTCGGAAGATTTAAGTCAGTTTTTGAAGGAGCAATGTAACCCCTCCCTTGTAAATCTTGGAACAGAATCAGCACCAGGTACCTTGCCACACAAGAGGAGCCTAATGACATTCAAAAACGCCTTCTTCACTGGGAAGTTTAGCTAGAGAGGAACATAGTTCAACCTAATGTATATGTTGGTGACTTCAGCACTAATTGATGATGGTCTGTGAGTACACTATGAAACTGTTTCACCTATCTCTCCAGGATCTTGTCCTTATCACTAATCAATGTGATTCCATTAGCCCTGAGTACCTGAGATACATGTACAGATCTTTTGCCTATAATAGATTTCAGGGCATCATAAAAGCATATTGTATTGTTATTATTAGAATAAAACTGAATTTTTCCCCTTCTTACCAAGCCTAAAAATTATGCATATTTCTAAGCATTGCTTGATCTTTACTTGTAATGGAGTTAAACATTGCCTTCTTAAAAAAAGGAGAAACTAGTCTGTTGGAAAACCCTGTGAAGTTTTTGTTTTTTTCATTTAGAAGATTCTGAATTTCTGCATAATTTTTGTCAAACCTGGCCTAGATGAATATATGCAGTGCTGTACCCCAAATCGTTGAAAACTACCCCCTCCTATTCTGCTCTACTGCTGCCAATCGTATGTTTGCTCAGCTTTCCCTCCAAGTCAGTATCAAATTGTTCAGATTCAGAGACGTACTCTAATCTTTTAATATTAAGTCTTCTGGTAGTGGTTTTGCCTTGGGGCACCCTTCCTGTTGAATATGAATTTTTAGTGTGGAGAGGGTAAGTATATTATTCATCCTGCACTCTATGCCACTCAAAATCTTTTGTCTTTTCCACATCCTATCTGTTTCTCCTTCAATTCAATTGTCATAATCCAGTCTTGAATCAAATTCTACTTTGTCTCAAAGTAGACTTCATCTCTTTACATTAAGATAAGATCTAAATTTACGTGGTTTATAACCCACCGTTCTCATCTGTGCATGTAAAGCTGAAGTCATGACCATTATTAGCATCACTGTGGAAATTTTTCGTTAGATATTGGAATGTCTTTTCATTTTATGTGGTCTTCTGATATGCTATGACTGAGTGGATACATACAAACTCTTTTCCTCCTTTCTTAATTTTCAGTTCAAAACACTCTTCATCAGATCTTCAAGATTTTGGATGAAACTATTCAACCCTTTTTTAATGTCTATCATAAAAAGAATATACAAAATTATCATGTCATATTAAGAGGCAGATGAGAGCTTAGATATTTTTTAAATGCAGCTACAAGTGGAAGATGTATTGTTGAGAGAAAACAGTTTAGTGTTATGGGTTTAAAATGATAGTTGTATAATGGCTTGATATGAAATAAATCTCTCATGATGTTTGGGAGATAGTGTGTGGATTTACTTATCCCTAATCCATGAGGATTAATGAAAAATTAGAGCTATGTTCCCTTTTCCCTCAGGAAATCATAAAGTATACATTTATGTATAACCCATAAAAATGTATGCATCAGTCATTCAAGAGAGATAAAGTAAGGATTGACTACTTGACTACTTTCTTCTGATAACTTCCTTAAGTGTTATTTAATGAGGAAATTATTAAGATTAATTAATATATTGGGTACAAAAGCTCAGTAGTCAATGACTATAGTAATATGCTGTTTGATAAGCCAAAAAAAAACCCAGTTTCTGAGTTAAGAACTCACTGTTTGACAAAAACTGCTGGGAAAATTGGAATATACTATGGCAGAAACTGGGCATAGACCATCATTTAACACCATACACCAAAGTCAACTCTAAATGGGTGCATGATCTAGGCATAAAGGCTCTTACTGTAAATAATCTAGAGAAGCAAGGAATAGTTCACCTATCAGATTTATGGAGTAGGGAATACTTTATGACCAAAGAAGAGTTGGAGAGAATTATAAAATGAAAAATGGATAATTTTGATTACATTAAATTGAAAAGTTTCTGTACAAAAAAAGCCAATGTAACCAAGATTAAGAGGGAAGTAGGAAACTAGGAATTTTTATGAGCAGTGTCTCTGATAAAGGCCTCATTTCTAAAATATACAGGAATTCAGTAAAATCTGTAAGACTATAAGTCATTCCCCACTGAATAAATGGTCAAAGGATATGAACAGGCAATTTTCAGAGGTAGAAATTAAAGATAACTATAAGCATATGGAAAAATGCTCTAAATCAGTATTAATTCAAGAAATGCAAATCAAAAAACCTTTGAAGTACCACAGCTCACCAATCAGACTGGCTATGATGACAAAACAGGAAAATGATAAGTGCTGGAGAGGATGTTGAAAAATTGGAACTCTAATGCATTATTGGAGCTGTGAACTGATACAACCATTCTGGAGAGCAATCTGGAATTATGCCCAAAAGGCTATAAATAATTGCATACCCTTTGACCCAGTAATGCCACTTTGGGAGTTGTATCCTAAAGAGATCATAGAAATGGGAAAAGGACCTATATGTACAAATATATTTATTACAGCGCTCTTGGTGGTGACAAAAAACTGGAAATTTAGGGGATTCCCATCAATTGGGAAATGGCTGAACAAGTTATGGTACGTGAATGTAATGGAATACTATTGTGCTGTAAGAAATGGGAAGGAGATGGACATAATTACATGGAGAAGCTTATAAAAACTGAGACTAAGTTAGAAGAGCAGAACCAGGAAGAATTTGTACACAGCCACAGACACATCACATGTGTGATGACCAACCTTGTTAAACTGTACTCTTCTCAGCAACATACAGTTAAAAGACAACTCTACAAGTCTCAGGATGGAAGGAGATATCTACACTCAGAGAAAGATCTAGAAAGACCAGAGTTTAAAGGGAGACTGGAGCAATACATTCTTCTCTTTATTTGGTTTTGTTCCTTTTTTCCCATTTTTCACTCCATTGGTTACAATGCTTCTATACAACCAGATTATTGCACAATATGAAAGTGTTTGCTGATCCTATACATTATTCTATAATCATTGTGGATCATTAATCCCATTTTGTTTCTCCCTGTCTCCTCTCATTCTAGTTCTCTCCTACCTCAGAATTTCATCTTTTAAAGTATCATCCCTTTATATTCAATTGAACCTGTACACTCTATGTACACATACACAAACATGCTCAGATACATATTCATATGCATATGTACCCTCCTATATAGCCATATGTGTAGGTATACGTGTATATATATATATATATATATATATATATATATATATATATACACATTAGTATTCCGTTCACCTATACTAAGACTAAGAAAAGTTTCATAAGTTACTATTATCGTTTTTTCCATATTGGCATGTAAATAGTTCGAATTGATAAGTTCTTTATGATTTCTTTCCCATGTTTACTTTCTCATTCATCTTGTGTTTGATTGTCAAATTTTCTGTTCAGTTATGGTTTTTTCAGCAACAATTCTTGAAAGTCCTCCATCTCACTGAATGACCATATCTTTCTCTGGAACATTGTACTCAATTTTGCTGAGTAGGTGATTCTTGGTTTTAATCCCAGCTCCTTTGATCTCCAAAATATCATATTATAGGCCCTTTTATCCCTCAGTGTAGAATCTGACAGATCCTGGGTTATCCTAATTGTGTTTCCACAGTATACAAATTGATTTCTTTTGGCAGTGTGTAATATTTTCTCCTTGATATGAGGACTCCAGAACCTGGCTGTAACATTTCTAGGAGTTTGCTTTTGGGGACCTTTTAAAAGATGTGATTGGTGAATTATTTCAAGTTCTATTTTATCCTCTGGTTCTAAGACATCAGGGCAATTTTCCTTGAGAATTTCTTGAAGGATGCTTTCCAAGTTCTTTTTCTGGTCATGGGTTTCAGGTAGACCAATAATTTTCAAATTGTCTCTCCTGGATCTATTTTCTAGGTCAGTAGTTTTTTCAAGGAGACATTTCACATTGCTTTCTATTTTTTCGTTTGTTTGTATCTGTTTTATAGTATCTTGGTTTCTCATAAAGTCATGAGCTTCCACTTGCTCCACTGCAATTCTGAAACAATTATTCTCTTCAGAATGCTTTTGAGATTCTTTTTCCATCTGGCAAATTCGACTTTTTAAGACATTCCTCTCCTCATTGGCTTTTTGGGCCTCTTTTGCCATTTGCTTTAATTTGTTCTTTAAGGTGTGTTTACTTCAGTCAGGTTGTTGACTCTCTTTTCATCATTGTCTCACATCATTCTCATTTCTCTTCTCAATTTTTGCTCCACTTCTCTTATTTGGTTTTCAAAGTCCTTTTTAAGTTGATCTATGGCTTGTTGGCAATCTTCATGTTTCTTGGAAGCATTTGGTATGGGAGTTCTGACTGTGTTGTCTTTCTCCTGTTCCATGCTTTGATCCTTTTTGTACCCAAAAGAGAATTCTAGGGTTTTATTGCTATTCTTTCTTTGTTTCATTTTTCTCATGTTTGCCACTTGATTAATTGCTTAATTTTTTAACTCTGTGAAAGTCTGTTTCCAGGGGGAAAGCTCTGTCCCAAATTGTTGGGGTTTCCCATCTGCTGGAGCTGTTAGTGGGCTGCTGCAGCCCCCATCAGCTTTGGCTTGTCAAGTGCACAATCCAGGACCACCACCCAAGACCAGGATCTAGATGCAGGCTACTCAATGCAAGAGCCCTTGGCCCTGATCAATTGTCTTGACCCCACTACCATCTGCAGGGCAGGAGCTCTGAAGCAGCCCAGTGGAGGCAGTTGCCACTTGCATGTGGTCCTGCTGTTTCCCACTGCTTCCTTGCCCTGGGGGCATTTCAACCAGATGCTTTTCTCCCCAAAATTAAGCCAAATTCCACTCACCTTTCTCTTAGCCTTATTTCTTCTGGCTTGATAAATTTGGAAATTGCCTCAGCTGCCTCCAATTCGATCTCCTGTAGCCTCCAGCTGCGGCTTCTCCTGAATGCCCTGGGACCAGGCCATGGTTTCAGGCTGGGGTGGTTTCAGCTCCCAGGCTGCTGAGATGAACCCCACATGCTGACCTGCCTTTAACAAGAGATGGGTTTTCTGTGTTTTTGTGAGTTCTGGAGCCCTAAAATTTGTTTAGAGTCATATTTCATGCATATTTAAGGTGGCTGTGTGGGAACTACAAAACTTTGCTGCTTCAACACCACCATCTTGGCTCTGCCCACTCATATGTTCATTGATATCTTTAATTTCTACCTCTGAAAATTGCCTGTTCATATCCTTTGACCATTTATCCAGTAGGGAATGACTTATATTCTTACAGATTTTACTGAATTCCTGTATATTTTAGAAATGAGGTCTTCATCAGAGACACTGCTTGTAAAATTTTTTTCCCAGTTTCCTACTTCCCTCTTAATCTTGGTTAAAATGGCTTTGTTTGTACAGAAACTTTTCAATTTAATATAATCAAAATTATCTATTTTGCATTTTATAATGCTCTCTGACACTTCTTTTGTCATAAACTCTTCCTGACTCCATAACTCTGATAGGTAAACTATTCCTTCCTTTCCCGGATTAGTATCAGCCCTTATATAGAGATTGTATACCCATTTAGACTTGATTTTTGTGTACAGTGTTAGATGATTGTCTATATCCAGTTTCTGCCATTAAGCCATTCATTGTAAACTATCATAGCCCTATAATTTTATAGGCCATAAATGGTCTTCATGATAGTTTTGTTAAGTAGGCCTAGGAACAGAAGACAGAGAGTTGACTTAACTGTTACAAAATACCTAGTTGAACTCTCAGGAATGCAAGTAATTGCTATGTCAGACACGGAATTTAAAATAGAAATATTCACCTTTTACTTTAATGCCACATCAATATATCATAACAGGCATCAAAATTGGCAGCTATGCCAGGGAGGCATTCTGAAGAGAGATACTACACAGTAGTGAATTGGCTGCTAAGAGATTGTTAGTAGGGTTCATTCTGATTGTCAGAATATTACCTCCATTATCTCTGGAGTGTCAGGTTTTAGGTCAGATATATGTAAACTTGGAAAAAAATCTATGAATTTTGGAGAATGTAGAAATGCCTATCAAGATACAGAATAGATGGAGAGTTTATAGTGTGAGCTCTGAAAAAAAATAAAGCTAAGGGTTAGGTATGAGAACATTTCTGATTATCTTCAGGTTCTAAAGTTCATCTGTGGATTGACCAGGGAATGATGATTGTATTTAGAGGGATTGAAACAGGGTTTCTGGTCACTGTGTGGTTAGAGGGAGGGAAAAGACTGCTTATGTAGATCCACCAAAATTTCCATAAAAGAGTACTTAGAGTAGCTAAACACCACAGAGAATAGCTACAACGAAGGAAGATTAGCAATTGAGAAAAACAAAAGTTTATGAGAAAATGTCCAAGGAAAGACCTAGTAGGAAAACAAAAACAACCTTGCACATAAGTGCCCAAATTTTAAATCTGACCTCATAGGTATCACCAAGGGTTATTGGAATGAAACCCATGTCTTGAAGGACATTTCTTGTAGGCTATATCTGTTATTCAAAAAATATGGTATCAAGAAAGGTAAAAAGATAAGACCAGAGGACAGGGAAACCTAACCCTTATATAAATACATCAAGTGGCAGCTAGGTGGCACAGGGAATAGAGCATGGGCCCTGGAGTCAGAAGAACCTGAGTTCAAATCTGACCTGAGACAACTGACACATTTACTAACCCTGTGACCTTGGGCAAGTCACTCAACCCCAATTGCCCTGCCTTCTCCCCACCAAAAAAAAAATAAAGAAATCTTGGAACGACAATTTAAATAGGAATATATTAAAGGGTATTTGGGTGAAGGAGGTCAAAGGGGAGAGAAACAAATGTTTTGTCATCATAGTATACTAAAGATCACCAGGACAGAAAGCAAATAAAGGGAGAGGGTGTTTGATAAACCAGTCCCAAGCTTGTCACAGGGGGCAAGATATAGTGATTGGAGGACTTCAATTATTCAGAAATATGACAATCTGAATAATCTCAATTGCTCCCTCTGTCTCTACCCAAATACAAAATATAGACATATATTTTACATATGCCTCTAATATATAAAATATACATACAAAAATGTAAACATAATACAGTATTGACATGATTTAAATATAATATGTAGGCAAAAAATGTATATGTAAATACAAACATAAAATTACATACACATTACAGGTGAGGGACAGAGACAGAGAGACATAGGGAGAGAAAAAGAAAAAATAAGAGACTACTTAACCAATTGACTAAAATTCCAATGAGGAGCACAGACTTGGGGAAATGGTCAATAATAAAATTTTGAAGAGGCAATGGGAACAATTTCAATAAAAAGGGGAAAAAACAAGATTTGTGTTGCATTTGGATATGCAAGAAATAACTCAGGTTTCAAAACAAATGTAGAAAAATTGGAAGTAAGGACAAGCAGCATAAGATATATACAAGAACTTGACTCAAGCCTAATATTTGGAGTGATAAAGCATTATCACTGATAATGAATTCCTGAATACTTCAAGGAATAAACCATAAGGCATAGTTGAATACCCAGAGAGTTTCTAAAATAGAGGAAGAATAGCAATTGTGGGTATCAGAAAGCAGTAATAATTCGTTCCAGAATTTTCTTAGAAGTGAAGCTCACTGGCATAGGATTTTTAGATCTCTTCTATATTCTTTTCTGAAAATTGGAACATTTTACCTTCTCTAACTTTTCAGGAACTCTACTTTTTTTTATAGTCTTTCAAATATCACAGACCGTCTGACCATTCTTTCAGTTACCTATGATGTAGTTTACCTTGATCAGTTGACATGAATCCTTTTAAGGGAACTAAATATTTTCATAGTATTCCCTCCCTTTCTTGGGTAACAATTCTGTCTTAATAATTTTTGTTTTTTTCCTTTCCAACCCAAAATTACTCTCCTTTACAAAGAAGACAGAAGTAATGTGTAGATTGAACAGCATTGCCTTTTATCTACTTAAGTTACCTACCCCATACATCCTAAGGAAAAAAAAAGAATCTGTTCCCTTCTCTGATATTCCTTTTTCTCCCAATATAGCTGCCTCTCCTTTTTCATTGTTGACCTTTGTAAGTCCAAAGAGGCATACTGTCTCACTGATATCATAAGTATCTCATAAAGATCACATTTGCCTACTTTCATTAGGACATCACTCTTGTTGCCTAAATCTTGGACTTTTATTCTATGCCCTCTCTATGAAAATGCTGCCAAAGAGTGGAACCAAAACATTTTAGCCTAAATGTCTTTTATGATGAAGCATTCTATTTAAGCACATAGGACTGACTTAATCAATCAATCCATGTAATAAATTATTATAACAGGGTTCACAATACTTATAACTACTGTTTCCCACTTATATATTGCTAACCTTTTCCTTAATTGCTTGTTCTAATTTTATATTGCCAGATATACAGTAACAGAGTTTACTTAAAAATTTTATAGTCTATTCTGCAGAATAAAAAAGACTTTGTAAACTATTCAGACAATTCAAATGCACAGAAGATAATTAGTTTGACATGTTAAAGGCATGTTAAAGCAGGTACTTTATATAGAGTGAGATCTTAGAAGGGATGTATTCTAAATTTACTTCTAACTGATATTCTCTGCATAAAAATAAGGCTAAATTTATCCATACTATTTATATGTCCATCACTGCAGGGAGGTTACTCATGTAATCCTAAAGCACCAATTATGTTACTACTGAAATCCTAAAACATACATTTTCATGGAATCACAAAACAAGTGTGTTGCATGCATCTGTTTTGGCAGGCTTATGAAAAGACCTGGATAAGAACTTTGTTTAAAAATCTCACTTCTCCTCAGCTCATTCTGCAAAATGACATAAAATTTATTTTCCTACAACACAGTTCTGGTCATGTCAATCTCCTACTCAGTAAGAGTATCTATAAAACAACATGCAAATTCCTTAACCTAGCATTAAAATCCCCTTATAGTCTGACTCTGAAGTATCTTTCTAATTTTATTTCCCACTGTTCCTTACATTCTAACCAAATTGGATTAGTCATGGCTTCCCTAATGTAATAGTAAGTTTTGCAACATATTTTTTTCTCTTGTTCATGTTATTTGTATAACATATAATACTGTTTACTAACACACACACACAGAGCTTCATTATTTCTACCTATTTAGGCCTTCTCTGTTCTCAAAATCTGGTCAAAATCTTTTCCCTCTTTTGAATCACTACAGAAACTTGATTCTATATGTAGCAGCAAGTACACTGGCATACCCAAGATTACTTATAGCACAAGCTTTTAGATCTGCTCTCCTAGAAAAAAATAACTGTTTAAGGAGACAACATTATTTTTAATTACGTTCACTAATTCAGAGGAAAAGTCAGCACGCTGAAATCCAGAGAAAATACAAGCAGAGAAAAAAAACAACAGACAGGGTTCTGTCTGCCTGAATCAAAGCAATATTGCTATATACTTTACATACATACTTGGATAGAGAAAGCCTTTACATCTAAGCAGTGAGGGAGGTATGAACTACAGCCACTCAAAAATCTCAACCAGGGAAAGACAAGATCCTTCTCATAAACAAGCAAACAAAGCAAAATACCAATGCAAAATATGCATATGCACTTCTCAGTGCTAGAAGGCACCATAACTCCACTCAGTGCCTAATTAGAAATTAGCAAAAGATGTGAAAGCCTTCCTACAAGGAAGCCTCCCCTAAGCAAGCTTCACTTGGGATCCTCATGAGGCTTATTAATAGGCAAGGAAGAGCTTATATCCCATTAACATTACCCTATATATTTACATTTACTTCAAATTACTTTTAGTTAGGGTAATTTGTACTCTTATCTGGTCATCTCTCCTTCAAGAGAGACATTCTTATTTGTCTTGGTATCAATTCAATTTGAATCTATTCATTTAAATAAATGTGTATTATATCCTACAGTATTGAACATAATGATATACAAATAGTATAAGGTATTTAATAAATAATTTTGAGAAAATTTTGTTCCTACAAGTTCTTTTCTCCAATTGAACTTGGCAAATGCCCACCTACAACCTGTAATTCTGCCTAAGTCATCCATCTCTGTATTTGTTTTTTGGTAGGGGAACAGAGAAGGAATATGAGTGAGGAGTAGTTGTCAACTGAAAAAATGGAAGAAAAGGAAGGCATGAATTGAAATATCATACTATTTCTGCTCCCTTTTGGATCTTAGTTTGATACTCATCATATCAGATATTCCTCCCATTTTCATGTCATATCCAAATTTGATATATGTTTCAGTTATGTCTTCATTGATACTAATTTTGAATAGAATAAGATCAAAGGCAAAGTCCTATAGTTTACACTCTTTAGTGTAGAGTCCTGCATGTTGGTACCAATACATTGATCAATATCTTTTTTCATTCAGTCACCCAATTATATGTTTATACATCTGTTCTATTCTAAATCTCTCCATTTTGTCTACTAGAGTATTGTGAAATATCTTTATTAAATATTCTTCTGCAGGACTAGTATATTATGTCCATAATACTTGCCTTATATCTAAGTATGGCATCCTTGTCAGAAGGGAAAAGAAAAGAAAAGAAAAGAGAAGAAAAGAAAAGAAAAGAAAAGAAAAGGAAAGGAAAGGAAAGGAAAGGAAAGGAAAAGAAAGGAAAGGGAAAGGAAAGGGAAAGGAAAAGGAAAGGGAAAAGGAAGGGAAAAGGAAAAGGAAAAGGAAAGGGAAAAGAAAACAAAAGAAAAGAAAAGAAAAGAAAAGTTGATACTTTATCATGATATGAATCTGGAAGTAGCAAATGCATACGGGTCCTTACTGATCACCATATTCTCACCACATCCCCATCTAAGTGCTCATCCCAAGCCATCATTTTCATTATCAATTTTAGACTTTTATCAGAAATAAGCTTTAAACTTATTTACCTATAACTTAAAGTATTTACAGTGTCTGCAAATCAGTTCATGTGTGAGAGTGTCAGGACAAAGTTTAAGGAACCTAAATGAACTAAAAAGCTCCAACTGACTCAACATTGTTTCATGGCTACCAAAAAAAAAAAAGCCCTAATGCAACATTACAGAGGGGGAAGTAAACTAGGTAAACTAGACCCGTGCTCTGACTGCTTTAGAGAACTTCCAGATAAGAAAAGCACTTTTAGAAGTTAATATAACCACTTTCTTTGCAACTTACATTCTTAGAGCATTTCTTAGAATACTTATAGATTGAGTCACAGAGCTAGTATGCATCAAAGATAGGGCAATAACTCAGGTCTCCCTGACTCTTAGGACATCTCTCTAGCCACTTCGTCATCTTAAATGTTTATTTTTAAAATGGGGAGTATTAAAACTTTATCACCTTGTGCAACTAAGATTACATGTGGAATTTTTTTTTAAAGTACCACATTTTAGGAATTACCTTTACAAGCTGGAGGGCAAGAAAAGAATGTACTGATATGATAGACCTGTCTAAGTAAGTTCTATGTACTCACAACTTTCCTTTGAATTTTATAAATAAATGTATAAATATAAGACAGAGATGAAGGAACCAATTTTAGTTCAAGCCCTGCTTTTGTGACATACTACCTGTCAGTCCCTTAACTAATTTCCCCCTGTCCCAGGCAACTCTCTAAGACTACAAGTTGAAGAAAAGATGATGATATTCATTTGTCAAGTCTTCATTCTCAAAAAGGAAATCACAGTTTTAATCGTGTCTAAAAATCTGCATTAAACTATTCCAAACTTCATATTTGATTCATTTATATAATGTAGCCTGATATCAAGGATCATTCATAAGTATGCCTAGGGGGAAAATGTGTGATCCATAAAATGTTAATGATTTATCATTTGTTTTTACTCTTCAAATAGGTTATTTTTGATAACTAGTAAAAGTAGTCATCACTAATAGTATTCACTATATTACTCTGTTTTACTTATATTATTCCTTACCATCTAGCAGTCAATAATTCAAGACAGTCAAATCTTTATAACCACCTTTCACTGCTAATGGAGAATCAAAATTCTCTTGATCTTATTTTCCACCACTTCTCCAAATGCCACGTTCAAATGTTCACACACATATGTAATGTCATTGACTTAGATCCAATGATGCAGGTTGCAACTGCCAATTTTGCCAATTAACATTTTCTCTGACTTTTAAAATATCAGTAAATTCATTTATGCATTCAGCAAGTATCTGACAAATGCCTATCATTTGCAAGTTGTTGAGTTAGATATTGTAGAGGTAATATGTGGTGAATTAAATTAAACAGATGAAAAGATGTAGAAAGGAGAGAAGAAAATAGTCAATTCAAAGTACCATATAGGGTAACTTGGATATCTGTCTCTTATTGTGTTAAATAAGCTTCCTATTTTACACTTTTGGGGGAATGTGCATTAGAGGGTACATGTGGAAGCTCTAAAATCCTGTTGTCATGAACTTTTTCATACATTTTTGTAAAGAAGGGACTGGAGAAGCACTCAGTATAAAATGGTACTAACAAGAACCAGATTTTCCACTAAATCCCTAAATATTTTCTAGTTAAATCCTTGTACTGATCCAGGTATTTTTATACCATATCTTTCTAGGCCTAGTTTCCAAATAAAGGCAAGTTACCAATTTTTATCCTTTTTCTTGTCAATTCAGAATGTTAACCCTGCTTATTTTAAAGCCAGATCTTTTATGTTAATAGATTTATTAAAGATATTTTTTAACATTAAGCTGCCAGTAGCCAAGTAAAAAACCTCTTGATTCTTATATGCATTCATAGTGGCAATTACTATGAAGCCTGGAAAATATGCTCTAGAGAAATTAATATGTGTTTCTTATGTACTTATAGCCACTGAGTAACTAGTTTAAAAATAATTACCAAAAAAATAATGAGAATATTTTTAAAACTTAAAACACGGAGCTTTAGGAAACAAAAAAGAAAAGTACTTTAGCACATATAAAAATTTATTTTTGAGCCATTCCCACCCCCACCCCCCCTTTCAGGCTTACAAAGCATATCATATTACAAGAATTTAGATATCATCTGGTTTATTCTTTAGTTCAATTTAAATTCAACAAGTTCACATATGAAAAACACTGTATTAGGTTCTGTGTATACAAGAAAGATTTCAGAAAGTGGAGATGTAAAAAGAAAGCATATCAGGTAAGGTGAATGATATGAAAACATGGATGCAGGAGGAAGATCTGAGAATTCCCAGTAGTCTAGTCAAATAGAATGTAAAATGTGTTGAGGGGAGTTGTAATAGGAGAAATATACTAACCCCTACCCCGAGATAGACTACTTTTTTTTTTCACTAAAACTTAGTGATGTCATTCTGGAGAGTTGGTTGGCTCAGTCTATTGATATGATTTTCCAGTCACCAGAGTACAAACTATCCATGAATGTCTGCATATACTTGTCTTGTGGGGAAATGGATGCAAATTATATTATAAATGGATAATAATATCTACAATATTTAGCTCATAGAACTCTTGTGAGATTAACACAATATAGTACATGTAAAATATCTTTGATCTTAGAGCAAAATCATAAAAGGCACCTATTATTATAATTATTTCTGTCATTGTCTCTCCCATGAATTTTCTCATTTATTCACTTGTATCATTAACAGAATAGATATTGTGTACATCATTCCCCTTCCCATAATTACCTTTTGAAATTATCCCTATTCTTCAAGTACCTTCCAGCTCAGGTACTATTTACTCCAGAAAACTTCCTATAGTAATTTAGTCAATACTAACCCATCTTCTTCAGAACCATCAGAGAACTATATCCACACCACTCCAATGAACTCATATTTGAATTTGTACTGAAATCAATCACACACAGATTTTACCTATTCTTTTTGCCCAAGACACTTGAGGACAACTAAGATGTCTCATTTATCTATGTATTTGTGTTAAATGGCAAGTGGAATTTTTGACCTATAGGTATTCAATGAATATTTGTTTTGAACTGGGGGGAAGCAAACAAAAGTCAACTATGCTGATTGTTCCAATATGAATTCCAATGTGGATAAATCTTGATTTCTGTCCTCAAAACTGAAATCATTGTTGATAAGATTTATCTCCTCAGGGACCAGAGAACTTAGGGCCAGTCTTTTAGTTTAATTGAAAGATGTTGTGGAGGTATAAAGTCTTAAATTCTATATTCTAAGCAAATACATTAAAAATTCTTATTTATTTATAAAAGCTCATATTTAAGGAAAGAAAAGTAAATTTTAATTCCTATCCTTAATTGTCCTTAAAAAAAAGTATGGATAGAGGAAAGAGTGGGGGATATTATCTAGTAGCACCTGTCTAAGGTGCTAAGAAATTATAATGGAATAAATACTGAACTGAGAGTTAGAGATTATAATTCTCTCTGTGTGTGGCCCAAGACAAGTTGATTTGCCTCTCTGGGCTTCATTTTCTTAATTGGCTTATCTCTGAGGTTGCTTTCAGGTTAAATAAAAAGCCTTTTGAAATATCACCCAGACAAATATTATAGGCAAATCACATTTTAGAAAGCTTTTATCTCAAATTATGCTTTGAAAAGACGTAATGCCAAAAGTATTATCATGGTGATGATACAAATCTGTACAGTAATAGACTACTATATAGTTGTACTGTGTGCATTTACCTGTATAGTTTAAACAACAAATCAAATCCTGGGATTCTCTAAAGACAAAACTCACAAAAGACTAGTTGCAACTTGTCAAAATTTAATATAGAGACATTTTTTCAAGAGTTGTTTTTTATTGTTTTTATATGCTCAGAGTTTTCCTCAGTGTTTCTCTCCTCTACCTCCCAGAGAGCCATTCCATATGAAAACCAGAATTTTTGAAGATATAAAAGGAAAAGAAGAAAAATCAACACATTCAATCAATACACTGGGAAAAAAAATTCAAAACACAGTGAATACACAATAACTGTGGGCCCCTCACCTTTAAGAAGGGGTGAGTTAGGTGATTTGTAGGAGGAAATAGACAGTAAAACTGTACTAGTGAGCAATTTCTCGGAGTCAGATAAATTGAACCATAAATTAAGAAAACATTTAATAAAATTAAGAAATGAGTAGAATTTTAGAAAATTTGGACATAATAGATCTCTGGAGAAAACCAAATGGGAATAAAAGGCCACATTTTGATTTCTCAGCTGTACATGGGACTTTTGCAAAAATTTACCCAGTATATTTGCATATAACCCTCATAACTAAATGTAGAAAAGTAGAAATGTTAAATGTAATCTTTTTAGATTTTAATTCAAATAAAATTGTGGAAGCAAAGATTAAAAATTAATTGGAAACTATATAATCAAATTCTAAATAATGAATGAGCCAAAGAACAAATTAGTAATTTCATTAAAGAGAATAACAACAGAGACAACATTCTCAAATTTAAGAGATGTGATCAAAGCAGTACCTAAGTCAACATTTCTATCTGTAAATGCATATATCAATAGAAGGGAAAGCCAAGCAATGAATTTGGCATGAAATTAAAAGGAAACAAAAAGTTAGAAAAAGAACAAATAAAAATCTCCAATTAAAAACCAAAATAGAAATCCTGAAAATAAAAGGAGGGATTACTAAAATTAAAAGTGAACAAAAAGAAAACGTGAATTAATAAAGAAAACTAGAAGCTTATTGTATGTTTAAAAATTAATTAGATAAACCATTCGTTAATTTAATTTTTATAAAAGGAAAGAGGAAAAACAAATTATCCATGTCAAAATTAAAAAAAAACAAGGTGGATTTACCAGCAATAAAGATTAAAACAAAGCAATTATTAAGAGAGATTTTGCCTAATTACATTTCAGTAAAACTGACAATCTAAGTGAAATGAGTGAATATTTATAAAACCATACGTTGCCCAGAATAATACAAGAAGAAGTAGAATACTGAAATCACTCTATCTTACAAAAAGAAATTAAATAAGCAATTATTACATCACCTAAGAAAGAAATATCCAGGAACATATGAATTTATAAGTGAATCCTCCCAAACATTTAAGGAAGAGCTAATTTCAATACCACATAATTTATTAGGAAAAAAGATAAAAAAGAAAAAATGTCTTACTGTATTATTTTTAAGATGCAAATATGGTTTTGATATTTAAGACAGCAAGAGGCAAGAACAAAGAAAGAAAAGTATAGTTCAATTTCCCTTAAAGAATAATAATGTAAAAATATAGATGCAGGAAAAGACTTTGAAAAAAAATGTAACACCTATTCCCATTAAAAACATGAGAAAACATAGTAATCAATGGAACCTCTTTTAAAATTATAAGTAGTACCTTTCTAATGACAAGATCAAATAATATCTGAAATGGGAAAAATTTGAAGCCTTCCCAATAAGATCAGAGGTGAAGTAAGGATGCCCCTTTTTGCCACTATTATTGAATATTGTTTTAAAACATATTCGCTATAACAATAAGAGAAGGAAAGGAAGTTTAAGGAATCAGAATAGGCAGCGAACGAACAAAAGTTACACTCATTGTAACTTATATGGTATGAAGGCATACTTGAAGAATCCTATAGAATTAACTAAAAAACAATCATTTAAGTAATTAGCAAGCTTAGCAAAATAGCAGGATATAAAATAAACCCACATAAATTATAAGCATTTTTACACACTACCAACAAAACCCAGTAGGAAGGGATAGAAAGAGAAATTTCATTTAAACAACAGCAGACAATATAAAATATTAGGGAGTATACCTGTCAAGACAAACAAAAGGATTATGTAAACATAATTACAAAATACCTTTTACACAAATATTGACAAATCTGAACAACTGGGAAAATATTGTTAGCCTCAGTCTACATAGTTAAAATGACAATTTTATCAAAGTTATTTTACTCATTTCATGCCATACTAATTTACCTCATAAAAATATTTTATAGAGCTAAAAAAATTAATAATAAAATGTATCCAGAAGGACTAAAATTCAAGAAAATCAAGGGAATCAATGAAAAACAAAGTGAAAATAGGCAACCCTAGCAGTTCTTGATTTGAAACTGTATGACAAAGTGGTAATCATGAAAACTATCTGATCCTGGCTAAATATAAGTTGGTTGATAAGTAATAGTGTAGGTACTTTAATAAATACATTATAAACATTACTAAATGATGATAGTAATCTGGTGTTTCATAATCCTAAAGATCCAAAATTTGTGACTATGAAAGACAATTTGGCACAAAATGCTGGGAAAAATGAAAAGCAGTTTGGAAGAAAATAGGCATAGACCAACAAATCACAAAAATAAAATGGATAAGTGACTTAGACATAAAGATTTCCAATACAAAGTCTTTGCCTAATAAGAATACCTTGAGAATAAGGAAAAAATTAAGTGAGAACATATATATATATATATATATATATATATATGTGTGTGTGTGTGTGTGTGTGTGTGTTTGTTTGTAACACACACATACTTATATAAATTATACATACATATAAAGATAGACAAAAATAGAAAAATAAACCCATATGTTTTGTAAGGCAGTAATAGCCACTTTACAAGGAGGAAGTCTTACTCTATGTACTCAACTAATCTACAAAGCTAAATAAAAATGACTTTGAGAAAAACAGGCTCCCTTCCATCTTCAAATGATGCTATACTTAGTTGTACTGTTTACAATTGTCTTTATTTCTTGTAGTGGCATGATGACAGGAAAAAATAAAGCTATGGAAAAGCCAGTTATCTTTAAAATAAATTAAGACGATCTTTCCCCCCTCCTCACCTCAGATCTTAATCTCTAACTTAATACTTGCTGGACCACACAATTAAGAAAACTAGAACAGAGGTATTGAATCAGCCTTAGAGAAGCTTGTATGGAATGCCAATTTATGGCCTATCCATTTGACCAGGAAAGCCTCCTAAGCAAGAATTCTATGCCGTAGAGAACAAAACACAAATAGGATATATACATTTGGTTTCTTGAGTTGTACCATAATCAATATTGGTTCCTTTGGTTAAGTAGGAGAATCCTCTTTTATTTAGTAATTAGCTCAAGTTCCTGGATATGGGTCCTATGTATTCAATTTCAGTTTTAAAATATTTACATCTTGTGGTCAGGATAACCACTATTATTTTTTTCTAGTCAATGTCATAATATAATGTGCTTAGACTTCACATCCACCCTTTTGTACTGTAGGTCATTTGAATAAGCATTAGATGATTTTGTATTATTTTTTGCTTCAATAGTCAGATGGTATAGTGTGACCTCATTTTGTAAATAATTATAATTATGAAAATATAAGTTCTTTACTAAGTGCTTTAAAAAGCCCTTTAAATGGGTTGCCTGGGTGCCAGAGGGCCTAAGAGAAGGGAAAGATGAGTAATTATAGTCAGCAATGATTGTTTTCACCTTTTAACCTTCTGACCATGTGATAAGCAATCTTCTTCTGGAGAAAGCATAAAAGAAAGGGGGAAAAGTACACATGACAGTTCTAGATATTATTCCTGTTTCTGCTACCATTGATAAAATGATTCGAGGTTAAATCATTTATCTATCTCTACTTCATTCTGCAACAATTAATGTGTGTAATAGGCTCCATTTTGAGAAATACTTTTATATAACTTTTTCTTTCTCCAAAGAACTTTGAGGTTTTTGTCTACAAGTCATCTAAAATGCTTAAGAGACTCTTGTATTTCATTCTAAAAGTAGTGATATAGACAGTGTAGAGAAAATAATAAATTAAGACCTGAAGGGAAGCTTGAACAAAGAAGAGGAGGAATACTTTCAGGCCAGTAAGTCAGCCTGGTATAGAACATTGGATGACAGGTCAGCAAGATCTTTGTCTGAATTCTGTGTCAGATGCTTACTTAGATTGTAACCAACGGTAAGCCACTAAACCCATTCTGGGTCTCGGTTCCTTCATCTGTAACATGAGGGGGTTAGACTTGCTGAAAAGTCCAAGTTCCTTTTCAGCTATTTATCTATGATCCCAAAGGACTCAATGAGTATAGAGAAGAATATTCTAGGAAACTCATTATAACATTATTTCCAACAACACCAAAAATATAAATATGATTGAAAAAAGTGAAGTTTTGCTGATTTAAGACATTTACATGCATCCCTCTACAACTCAATTGGGACCATTATTACAACTGGGACACCTTATCTCCCAAAACAAAACAAAATTATTACTTTTGGACTGTAGAGATAGAGATGAGGAAGGAAAAAATAGAGAAGTTTTTAAATGATTAAAATATAATTTTTAAATTATTTTAGTGCTCAGTAGTTGTGAGATAAGAGATGGAGCCTACAACTGTTATTTCACTGATAATGCAACTTGTGTGAGGCAATATATTCTCCCAATGCAGATTCTCTTCAATATATAATCTTAGAGAGTTACCCAGAGCACTGAGAAGTTAGGTAACTTCCCCACGGTCTCAAAATCAAAGTTAGAATCTTGGTCTCCCAGATGTTTCTCTATCCATTACACCATGTTACTTCTCAGCTGAGAGCTACAGGGGAAAAAAAAACAACATTTTTTAGGAATCACAAAATGTCACACCAACCTAAACTCTAATTGTAAAAATATCCTCAGATACTACTCACTGTTTTGTTTTTGTTTTTTGGAGGGAGGAAGGCAGGGAATTGGGATTAAGTGACTTGCCCAAGGTCACATGGCTAGTAAGGGTTAAGTGTCTGAGGTCAAATTTGAACTCAGGTCCTACTAACTCTAGGGCTGGTACTATATTCACTGTGCTGCCTAGCTACCCCAAGTACTATTCACTGCTGAAAGGAATTTGTGGACAGATAGGAGATGAGACAGATATTTGGTAATGTAGCCAAGGAAAGGAGCTTATAAGTGTGCACATTTTTATTTTAGCCTTAAAGCAGAGAATGGCAGTTTGTGCAAAAAACTGTTCACCTTTTGATAATTTTAAACCTATAGAATAACTTTCAAAAAGTGCTAATTGTATTAATCTGTGGTCTTTTAACATAGCATGATCTCCAATCCCTTTCAGTGAAGCATATATGTTGTTTTCTTTTCCCAGAGGTTGTGATGGGCTTAAATCAATGTTTCCTCTCCTTTGCATTTTTTACTTCTCAGAATTCATTGATGGAACTTTTGGCCTCTTCAGTGCTTTTCCAAACTTCCTTGGCACTTCTATTACCTGAAATACATCTTGGAATTACTACAAATAAAAGAAACAATTTCCCATGGGAAATGAAGTAAATCTCTTCTACCAGCTAAGATATTTGCAAATGAATCCTGGATGCCAGAGATATGTTGATCAGATGAAGGATGAATCACAGCTCTCTTGATCAGGCATAATGAATAAGAGTAATCATGACCAAACTCATTTCAAGTAAATGAGAATGAGGCAATAGTATGATGTAGAATAGCACATATAGTTACAATCAGTAACAATAATGAAACATATTGTTTTAACTTTTCCTCTTATCACATTCTAGCACATACTATCACAAAGCAAGAGAGAAGTTAATTGATAGCATTAATGTGATGGCCCCATAGGTTAGTGTTTGCTACTGCCATCATTGTGCTTTCATCCGTCATACACAGCATCAAGATGTATCTTCTTTGTATTAATATTTCATTTTTCATCCTGGGGAGTAAATCAATAGTCTATTGCAACTGGCTAGAGTGCCTCACATTGTTACACTGATCCTTTCAGTTTGGCCAGGGTATTTACTTGTAATAAGTGTGTCTTTGCCACATGGCATTCATCTTTCTCTAGGTCACCAGAGTAATCATGAGAGAAATTTCAACATTATCAACTTTTCTTTAAAGAAAATGACAAGTTACTTTTGTGACAAGTTCACTGGCAGGATGTTATTGTTGTACTTGCATTCTGAACATTCAAATTAGTCATTTTGTTACTTTCAAGATATGCTTGGAGTAACAGAGTAGATAACTGCTTTTGCCTAAGGTTTATTTTAAAATAAATCTGCATCTGACTTTTTTAATGGCAATAAAACACTTTTAAGTAACAAGTCTAATCTCTTACATCCCTACCCAAGACTGTTCATGTACAAAACAAAAATATTGTTGGAGGGCAAAGATAAATGTAACTATGAGTCCCTCAACACAAAACCTTGTTTTGAGTTTCCCTCAACTCCTTATCATTCCCCTCACATAATCCCCCTGAAGTACCATATGATCATTATTTTACCACCTCCCCACAAATATCCCATACTCCCTTTCTTTATTTCTTTTTACTCCTAGCAGATCTCAAGCCTCAGAATGCTGGTGTCTTCTTTTATTTTATGTCAGCTACTATTTCTCTTGATCTGGTTCTTTCTAAACCTGAGGAAAAGGGAAAAATTCATTCTCTTATTCCCTGAAAGCACAAAATCCTTTGTTTAAGTAGTTTAAATGAATTTTTCTACCAGACACTATAGGGAGGCTTACAAGGGAGTTAAAATAACAAATATAGAAAAAATGTGCACTCTGTAGTTTTTAGTTCTAGTTCTGCATGAATATACACAGAAAATGTGGCCTCATTTACCTCACGTGGTCTTACCTCATCTCACTAGTTGACTTAACTCTGTTCTTTCTTACTCCCCTACCCCCACAAGAATGGTCTATTCTAAAGCAACCACTTAATTTCTAGTCATTGTCTTTAATTAGGTACAAATGAATGCATCCCCCTCTCTCCTAGAGAACTCATTTCTCAATCCTTTGCTTTAGATGCCACTAGATTATAGAGGTACCTCTCTTTTGTTGCCTTTCCTCACTGTGCCTCCCAGATACATCCTTTTCCTGTATTTTTTGATTATAAGTATTGTAAGATTCCAATAAATTGTATGCTTCTTGAGCATGGGTTCTTAAAAAAAAAGTCTTTGCACTACCAGTATAGTATGAGCCTTTTCCCATGCTGGAAGCTTAATAAACATTTGTTGAATTTAAAAGGGTCCTTAGAAATCATAGAATACTACATTCTCCTTTCACATGTGTTGAGATTGAGAACCAGAAATTTTCCCTAATGTGAAAAGAGAGCAACAAAGATGGTTATAATAATTTTATTTAATCCCTCATTTCATATTCTCTATCTATGGACTTAGTGAAATCTTGTTCTATTTGTTCTATTTCCATTCTTTTCTTAAAGCATGACTTCCCAAAGATTTCTCCTTATGGGATTCTAACTACAATATATTTGGAAGAGCCTTCCTCATTCTTTTGAGGATCTTGACCACTACTTTTGGAGACTCTCATTTACTTTATTTTTTTTCCTTGTCCTCCAAGTTTAGCTTGCTCATGTACAGCAAATTTTCTCATTTTTGGTAATAGTTGGTCCTAATCTTGTTGATGAAATAGGGTTCTAACTGGATTAGACTGTACCTACACCACTTTTTCCCCAGAGCTCATATGTTTTAGGTATTGTATGATGCATGATGTTGAATTAAGTTTCCCTGTACTATAAGGCAGCTTCTAGCTTGAGAGTGTTCTCTAAGACTTCATGTTAAGAGTTATGTGCTTTTGTGACCCTTCTCCCAAATTCAAGTTTCTAATATTCTGCGTATCATAATTCAATTATTAGGTGAAGATGTCAGACATACTTTCAGGTCAATGAAAAACTAGTAACAAAACTGACACTACACATGTAAAGCCAAGCATGAGCAGCTTTCCATAAGAATGCTACTGTGAACAGCTTTTCAAGGCTATGATTACACAGTATAGTGAACTCTTTTTTTATTGGATAACAAATCAGAGCAAAACATTGACAGAAAATCAAGGTACAGCATTCACAATATTACAACTTATCACAGAAAATCAAAATGGCAGTATTCAGAATAACATAACTCAACCACTTATCATTAAAATGGTCACAGTTTCACCAAAGTGGTCACATGGCTTTCAACAAGGTACAGACATTCAGTAACTCAATTATTTAGTAACTCAATCTTTCAATCATACTTAAGAAGGCTTGCTTCCTTAAGGGACAAAAAACAAAAAAGTCAAAGTACTCCACACCTGAGTAGTCTCAATTGGAGATTAGTTTCCAATCATAAACAAAGTACTTTTGTTTAGTCAATCACAGGGTCCTTAATTCAATCACAAAGTACAATAATCATAGTCCCCCACCCATGGGGTGCAATTAAATTGCAACTTCAACAGTCACATTAATTAATCAAACATATATCATTTAACTAGTTCAGAGGAAAAAGTCAGAACCCTGAAATTCAGAGACTACAAATAGAAGTTGCAACAGAAAATAACACAATTCAGCAGACAGGGCTTCGAGCTGTCTGATCATTACATCAGTAACTATTTACTTACAAGGGAGAGAAGCACCAACATCCAGATTTTTCAAAGCCAGGGAGTGGGGTGCTCAATGGCTGCCCAGAGTCTTTTTTGGCCAAATCACACAATTCTTCCCAAAATGAGTCCCAAAGCAAAATATCACATCAGGGTCAGTCACTACTGAGACAATTTCATTAGTCACTACTCAGTACCCACAGAGAGGTCTTTTCTTCTTGACTTGGGGCAGGTTTTCAGCTCTCATGATTCCTCTTCCATGGTACCAGCTCCTGCCTGAATCTAAATTCTGCCACCTGAGTTCAAAACAGATAGTTCCCAGCTTGTTGTCAAGCTGTCCATGCAGTTCCTGCTCCACATTGAAGCTCACAGAGTCTAGTCCATCTCAAACCTTTCACATTATGTTTTCCTGGGAAGACAAGGCTTAATGAGGCCACAATAAAACTGATACACATTAACAAAGCCACAACAACATTTGTGCAAAATACCAGCATCATAGTCATGTTTCCTCACTCTTTGACACCTGAGATGGCCCTTGGGAATCCTTAGCAGCCTTAGCAGCTACACCTGGCCGTCAGAAGTCTTCAGCAGCTTTGTTCTCAAAACTAAAATCGCATTCTCCATGGAAGTTCCAGTCCAGCAGCAGCAGCAGCAGTCTAGCCTTCAGGTACTCATCCAAACAGCTGCGGTTTTTCCTGATACACAGTATTGCTCCTCCCTGTTCAGACACTTCCTGTTACATCAGCAACAGGTGTTCATGCCTTCTGTTTCTTTAACAGAAGCTTAATTTGAAATTAGGTGCTAAGTACCTGTCAGCTTTCCAATATAAATGGATCTTCAAATTTCATTACCATTAACATACATCACTATGAGTGTAACTCAAAGCTCCTTTCCAACTTTGCTCTTTTTCACACTTTGACCCATTGGTAGTTGATAAGATTATCAGACAAAGTTGCAAGGACTGTATTTACATGTGAAAGGGACAAGAAACTAAGAATTGAATTGTCATAGACAAAGGTCTTACCCATATGTCTGGATACACCCACTCCTTTATATAGTGGAATGGGGACTGGCAGTTTTTAAATGAGAAAATGATGCTGAAAGTGAGGTTTATAGAGTGAGAAAACGTCTGGCTGCTTTGGAAGTAACAGACCTCATAACTTAGGTACTGAGACAATTGAACTCTAGAAGCTTCCCTCTTGTCCTAGGTTAAGGGTTTAGGATGTTTTTGAACCTTTTTTCAATACCCTAACTAAGGATTTTATCTTAGCCAGAAGCTGGAGTCTGCAGAGATTACATAACAATATGCTCCACAAAGAGAAAAACAAATGAGCCAATCAGAGCAAGGCCCCTAACAGAGACATTTTTCTCAGTAATGAGTAGCATGGGGACATCAGAAGCCATCCTCTTTTAGAAGAATGAATCATCCCTCCACTAGACTTCCTTTTGTACAGGTCCTTAATATATAATCTTTGTACTTGCAAGTTCTTTTCACTGATAGCATGTATGTTTTTGGAAGAGCAAGTCCTAAGTGTATGCGGGGGGGGGGGGGAAGGACGGGAGGTTAAAAGTTCTGTTATAAAACTTCTTACTTTGTTTTCCCAGTCATTTTTTACTTTCAATTATATGTGTCCTCTCCACAAGTATTGTAAACTAAATATATTGGTGGGGGCTAGTGAGTTATAGTTTTAAGAGTTTTAACTTACCTTGAACCTGGGGTAGTCTCTCTCAAGGAAACTTGCCTGGGTAGTTGTAGGACATAGAGTAACCTACAATGAACTTGCATTTATAAGAAATGTCTAGTTACTGATACAATATTCATTTTAGGATAATTTGGTTGTTTGATATCAATTCATGAACTGAATAAAACATAATTAACCCAAGTTTCAGAGATGGATAATGATGATAAAGCACTGTATAAAATTATGACAGTGTCAACCTGACCTGAACAAAAACATCAGTATTATGAGGGCTATTCATGTACCTAAGGTGAAATGATCTTCATGTTAAAATAGAAGAAAAGGGGTTTATGAGCCAGTGAGAAATGTATCTCCTGATGCAAATTATTTTAAACTTCTACTGCTCCTTCTAATGCAATCAGAACATAATGGGAACGTTTGACTTAACAGGGCTCCTCTAGCTTTTAAGTATTATAAGGAATTAAAAGTTTCTATAGTAGATGTCTCCAATGGATTTTCTGCCTACTGTGTCATATGTAGGGAGGCATCAATTAACCAAGTTGGAATGTCCAATATGATTGTTTCCATATATAGATGATTGCAAAAAAAAGGAAAGAAAGAAAGAAAGAAAAGAAAAGAAAATATAAGAAAAGAAAATATAAGAAAAGAAAAGAAACGAAACTTGGGAAGGAAGAAGGGTTACGTATTAAACAGATACAATCTCCTACAAAAAATCTAGGTCTAGGAAACTGTAATTCCAATCATGGCAACAGACTTGAGGACTGTGACAGGGAATAATTTCAAGGGTTTAATCACATAGTAATAATGAACTCTCTACTCAGCTATAAACTAAACATTGTTCAATAAAGCATAGCATTCATAGCAACATCCCTAAGCAAAATATGCTATTAGATAGATAGATAGATGTATATGTGTGTGTGAGGTTTGTGTGTGTGTGTGTGTGTGTGTGTGTGTGTGTATTACAACACTCAATATGTCATCTGGTACATATCATATATCATTGCATTCAGTAGCATTCCCCAAAATGCTTGTTTATACAGTCAGGGGATCCCAGACTAGAGATTTCCCTAGTACAACACATTCTCAACGGGTAGTATATAATACTATACCATCCACCCTTAGGTTAGAGTAAGAACAATCTCCTTAATACCCAAGTGTCCAAATTCTTTTTCCTCGTGACTTGACATTGACTTCCAAGTCCCATGGCTACAATCTTATCACTCCCAGCACTAACCTGGATTCACATGTAGGCAGCTCTCTGCTACTGCTCCAAGTCTCAACTTACAGGAACTTCTCCACTCCAAGTTCTTCCTGCTCCTACTTGACAGCAAGCTCCAAGGGTTCCTGGCTGCAGCTTTTATTTCTAAGAAAGCAAACTTTAACAGGGCAACAACACACTACCAACAGTACCATCTCAATTTACCTCCAAATTCCAGAGGCTCTGTGTTAACAACACAATTCACTTTGAGCACTCTTAAAAGTGGCTTAAGCTAAGACTCATTCCTATGGGTAGGCTTCTACTCTACAGTTATATTTGCTTTTACAGCTCAGAAACATCTTCAGCAAGTATCTGTCATGAAAGGTATTATTTATGCTCTCATAATTCTCCTTTTCAATCTCAAATGTCCCCTCTTTAATCTCAGAGGTCTCCTCGCCACTCTCAAAGGTCTCCTCCCAGCTCTTAGGGTTCTCTTCTCTTCATTTTCTTCTTCTTGATGCTGACTGGTCGTCTCAATGCTGGCTCCCTTATTGTCTGATCTCTCACACCATGGCGCTCTCTCTCTCTCTTTCTCTCTCTCTCTCTTTTTTGTTTTGTGGAGGGGGACAGGCAGGGCCACTGGGGATAAGTGACTTGTCCAAGGTCACATGGCTTGTAAGCGTTAAGTGTCTGAGGCTGGACTTGAACTCAGGTCCTCCTAACTCCAGGGCCAGTGTTCTATTCATTGCACCATCTAACTGCCCCAGACTGGCTCTCTTTATATGCAGTTCTAGTAGGTATCTGATTGACTAAAACTCACTCCTCAAATCTGGAAAATATTCAGTACCCAGGTATGATGGGCTACAACTTACATACAAGTCTCTGATTGGCTAGAATTCAATCTAGCAAAAAATCCCACCTTGCTTGCTATTACAGAAACCAATGAGTTTTCTTAAACTATAATAATCATTATTTCACAATAATTACAATTGAAGATGATTCACATGACAATTGAAAGATATGTATGTATGTGTATTGCCTGTATGTATATATGCATGTATGATGCATATAAAGAGGTTGTTATAGTATATTACAATTGATCATCTGTGTGCTAAAAGTGGAGTAAGAGAAATTAGCTTCATTTACTATAACTAACAAAGGTTATGGACTGATCACACAGGAAGAATCAAAGATAACAATTTAATAGACAAACTAAACACTACATTGATAATCATAAAATCTAAAAGAAACAAATTGTCTTTGTGTAAAATATGTATCAACTGTGAATTGTGCTAGAAGAGAATATCAAAACCAATTGAATCACGTACCTATTTTAGAGCAGTAGTGAGAGTGTATGTGTTGGAAGAACCCTGAAAATGTAATTTCATCAATGCAGGAAACTTCCGGTGTGAAATTTCTAAATCAATGCATGATCTCCTACAGCTTTCATTTTTAATGATTTGCCTGACACAGAGAAATTCCATTTCATGTAGCGTATAATAAAGTCAGGACCTGAACCTGGGTTTTCTTGACTCCAGGGTTGTTCTTCTGTCCAAAACTATAGTCCATGTTCACTACATTCTTTAAGGTAATAAAATATAATAGTGTTAAAAGACTGAATAATGATTATTTTTACCCCCATAAGGCATTCTAATAAGTGTGTATGAGAGAGAGAGAGAGAGAGAGAGAGAGAGAGAGAGAGAGAGAGAGGGAGGGAGGGAAAAAGAGTTTCTGTATCTGTACGTGACTAAGGGGACGCATAGAGGACTCAAATTAGCTCTTACATGTCACTCCAATTAGTACAGTAGGTTTACCGTTTTAGTGTCACCTAGAAAATTGTGGAGAGCCTAATTTTGAAGGCAAGTGGGGAGAGAGGAAGAAGGGAATGAGAAAAGGCAGTAGCAATAAGTAAATGTTCTATCAAGAACAAATAAAGGCAACAACCAGGAAGAAGTTCAAGTGAAATTCCCCCATAAGGTAAGGAAGACAGGGGAGGTTTAGGTCTGAGCTGTAGTAAACTCCAAGGTTTAAAAATCTGTAATAATAATAATATGACATTTGTGAGCTAGTAAGTCAAATTAATACATTGATACATATATTCATATGTTTTGATAAAAAGAGGGACACTCATTTTAAAAGAATCAACTCGCATATCTTGCAGAATTTCATTTGATCTTCAGAACACCCTTAAAGAGTTAGAAGGGCAGGCATAAGTTTTCCAATTTTATGAATGAGGGAACTGAATTCCTAGATGTTAAGAAACTTGTCCAACATCACATAGCTAATAAGTGGCAGATTACTACTTGAACCCAAGTCTTCTAACCATAAGTAAATAACATTTTTCACTTTCCATTGAACCACCATTAGAATATTGATCTAAGGTGAAGCTAAAACCTGAGTCATATAAAACAACAACCTGTTAAAGAATCTGAGGTCTTCACTGTTTTAATCTTTTGTGGTCCCATTCCCCACCTTCTAACTGTCATGGAATTAAACATATCAAGTCAGAGTAAGTCGATAGTACAATCTACCTTAGTAATCTTGCAACTGACCAGTTGAGAATATTTCCTTCCTATAAGTGCAATAAAATATTCAGCAGATAAGTATATAATTGTTTAAAAATAAAATATCTTTTTCTTAGAGTTTATTATTTTCATTATGAAAGTTCCCCAAATATGATAGCTTCATTTAATTACATTAAGACATTTACCAATTGATAGCCTGCTGAGTGTCTAAATCAGGAACCTGTTCTTAAAAGCAAATTAAAATAATTGTCTCTGAATTTTTAATTTTACAGTCCCATATGCTTTTTTAAAAAATGTAATGAATTTTATTTGTTTTCTTGTTTACATCATTTATTTTCATGAGATTTTTGAGTTACAAATTTTCTCCCCATCTTTCCCCTACCCCACCCCC
>CM053599.1:173803267-173865147 GCA_028646575.1 Pseudocheirus occidentalis | reverse complement strand
TTCTTCTTCTCATTGGCTTTCTGAGCCTCTTTTGCCATTTGAGTTAATCTGTTTTTTAAAGTGTTGTTTTCTTCAGTCAGGTTGTTGACTCTCTTTTCATGATTTTCTCGCATCATTCTCATTTCTCTTCCCACTTTTTCCTCCCCCTCTCTGATTTGTTTTTCAAAGTCATTTTTCAGTTGATCTCTAGTTTCTAGGCATTCTTCAAGTGTCTTGGAGTTATTTGGTGTGGGAGTGCTGACTGTGTTGTCTTTCCCATTCCATGCTTTGATCCTTTTTGTCCACAAAAAAGGATTCTAGAGTTTTATTGTTGTTCTTATCTTGCTTCCTTTTCCTCATTTTGGCCAATCAATTAATTGGTTGGTTTTTATTTTTTTTGCAGCTTTGTGGAAGTCTGCTTCCAGGGGGGAAAGTTCTGTTCCAAATTGCTGGGGTTTTCCCAGCTACCAAAGATATTAGGGGGGTTTTGCAGCCCCCCCAGCTTTGGATTGCTAAGAGCACACCCCAGAACCACCACCTAAGAAGACGATCCAGATCCAGGCTGCTCAACACAAGAACACTTGGCTCTGATTAATCATCTCAGCCCCCCTGCAGGGTCCGCAGGCCAGGGACTCTGAAGCAGCCCAGTGGGGGCAGCCGCCAGTTATAGCAGTTCCTGCCCTTCCCCCACTGCTTCCTTGCCCTGGGGGTAGATTGGCCAAACTTCTTTTCCTTCCCTGAAATTAGTTTGAAGGCTTCGCTTCCACTGACCCTTCTTTAATCCTTGCTTTTCACACCTTTATAGCTGTGAAGATTCCTCTAGGTGCTATAGATCTGCTCCCTGGGGTAGACTCATGCTTTGGCTTGGGAGGCTTGGCTCCTCCCCACAGCCCTGTGGTCTGGTCTTGGTTTGGTTTCAGACTGGTGTGGTCTCGGCTCCGACCTGCAGCCAATTAGCCCCTCCTGCCGAGGTGCCTTTCTCTAATCCTTGTTTTCCACGCCTTGTTAGATGTGGAGTTTGCTGGACATTTTCTAGATCTTCTCTCTTGTAGATTGGTTGGGGCTTTGCTTGGCTCCTCCTGAAGGCCCTGGGCCTGGCCACATATTCGGTTTCAGGATGGGCTGGCCTTGGCTCCCGGCCTGCTGCGATGACCTCCTGCTGAGCTGCCTTCAGCAAGAGATGTGTTCTCTGTATTTTTGTGAGTTTGAGAGCCCTAGAACCTCCTCAGGGTCATATTTTATGGGTATTCAGGGTGGCTGTGTGGGAGCTGCCAAGCCCTGATGCCTCTATGCCGCCATGTTGGCTCCTCCCATCTTTAGCAACCAAATGCTTTCAAAACACTTGGAGCTCTGACATAAGTCCGTAGGTGTTAAACACTCCCTATCCACAGAAGAAGTGATTCCGAAGACAAAAATGTATTTATGCTATAACTGACAAAACATTATTGTCTTTCAGTATAAAAACTAAAAAAAAAAGTTGTTACCTAGAGTATCAGACTGATAAATGGCTTTTTAAAGGTTCCAATCCAGAAAAAAAGCTTCACAGACACTGTTTTGCAGCTAAGATAGTAATTGGTAAGGACTCTTTGCTTCACCCTTTCAAATTGCTGTCTCTGCTTCTCAGAATGTGTGGGTCTGGACAGGCAGTGGAGGCCAGGCCATTAAAAATAAATATTCAGAGACTTGCATTTGCATCATGGCAAATGGAAGTACTTGCTGGTGGAATTGTATTATTTTTTATGGTGTCACAAAAGTTTGTTCACTAGGAGGAATGCATGGATATATAGGTGGTTTACTGTAAGATGATTTGACATGCTTGTAAAGTAGGAACACGTGGCAACTCTAAGACTTCATAGAGATAACTAGAGAAAGTAAAATAATAGAATTCAGGTGTCTTACTATGTTTGGGGAAAAATGACAGTAGAAAGATGTTTTCATGTGACTGACATAGAATAATAGGAATGACAAAACAGGTGATGAAATAGAAAGTTTGTCTTTTGTGATTAAATGAAGAATTTTTTCTTTAAAGTTTTACTGTCAACCATTTGTAATGGTTTCAATAGAAGAGGATTGATTTTCTTGCAAATTAACACTAAGTTTTTTTTAATGTGGTTTTACATAATGTGTATCATTGCATGTTTGTAGTTCTAAATTGCTAAGTCAGAAATTTTTATTTTGAAAACAGTAAAATGAATGGATATCAAAAATATGCTTTCCAACAAAGTATCAATCATAGTAAATTTTTGAGTTATATAGTAAGAAGAGTTTTTTGGAAATTAAGGGAAAAGATTTGGGGTAGTTGAGGATATGGGTAATTCTATGCTATACTATAGATCAGTGGTTCTCAACCTTCATAATGCCATGACGCTTTAATGCTTGTTTGTGAGCATACCTGCAAGTGGGTGGACCTGCCTGAAGATGGATAGAGGAGCAGTATCTCTGTTCCTAAGACCATTGGAATTATGTGTTTTCCGATGGCTTTAGGTGACCCCTGTGACAGGGTTGTTTGACTCCCAAAGGAATTGTGACCCACAGGTTGAGAACCATTGCTATAGATTGAAATGACAAAATACATTGAAATGAAGATTTCAGATCATTAATATTTGGTTTTCAGTTCAGTTTTGAAGTTGAAAAAATTCTAAAAGAAGCTATTACTTGGATGAAAGGCTAAGGAAGAGAATAATAGAGTGAGGCTTACTGAAGTAGGAAGCTAATATGAGGTTTAAATTTTGCTTGTTCCCTTTCTTACTTTGGATTGAGAGTTCAAAAAAACAAAGGGTCAGGTTTTGCCCTCAGTTATTAATAGGAAACCTCCTGGTCAGATTCTGCCCTTAGAAGTTCATGAGCAGGCTGCATTGAAGTCACTCTAAAAGTGAGTGGGTGTTGTATTTAAGAATCTAAGGTCAAAATTCCATTTCAGAAATAACTGCAGGAAGATTTTATTTTTTTCTCCCTGGAGAAATGAAAATAGAAAAAAAAGTTTGAGAGCTGGGGCAAGGGAAAGGACCTTAATCAGTATTAATGATAAGTTGAAGGGAAATAGAGGATACTTTGGTCTGAGCTGTCCCTTAAGTATTCTCTGAATAAAAATTAGGCAGTCATCCTGAGTTGAGATTGATTCACTGTTTTTCCACATAAAAATTAGATTATTTTGGTATATTCTATCTTTACCATGAAACCTCACAAGTATGAGGGAAAAGAGGATATAATACTATCAAATTTATTCATTTAATTTTCCCTTTGGAGCAAAAAAAAATCATGCATGTATTTTCACCACTTTCTGAGGCCCACTCTAATTCTAAGAGTTTATGATTATGTGACTAAATCAGTAGAATTTATTGTAATAATAGATCAATGATGGATCAGGGAGTTAAGCCCATGTTTTTCCTTAGCTCTGGCCTCATGCAGGCACTGAGGGCAGGTTTAGGGGGCCTGGTCTCTAAAGGTCAGGTTCTTTCTTATTGTCTCTGGTTGTTTCTGCTTCCACTTCAGTAGCCTAGGGAAAATAATTGGAAGTTTAGGTTTAGCTAAGATTTTGCTAACTTGTTTTCTTGTTTTGGACAAATAAGTTAAAAACAACAAGTAGAGATTCAGGTTTTATATTTAGTTTTAAATAGGAAACCTTCTAGTCAGTTTCCCTTAGAGGTTCATTTGCAGGTTTCACTGGCGCACCTCTATAAATCACCAGGTGTTATGTGAGGATTTTAAGCTAGTGGTGCCACAGAGGATACATGCCAGAATTAGAAAGTGTTATTTTTCAGTTATTTTTCAGACATGTCCAATTCTTTGTCACCTCTTTTGAGATCTTGCTGGCAAACATAATGTGATGGTTTGCCATTTTTTTCTCTAGCTCATTTTAAAGATGAGGAAACTGAGGCAAAGTTAAGTGGTTTGTGCATGGTCAAAAAGCTAATAAGTATCTGAGGTTAGATTTGAACTCAGAAAGATGAGTCTTCCTGACTCCAGACCAAGAGTCAGTCATCAGGAAGACCTGAGTTCAAATCCAGTTTTAGACACTTGCTAACTATGTGACCCTGTACAGATCACTTAAGCTCTTTTTGCCTTAGTTTCCTTAACTGTAAAATAGGTAGCCAAGGTTGGCAAATAATGGGTGCTTTACAAATTCTTATTCACTTTCCCATAGGGAAATTGCAGACTGGTTTTCTTTCTAAGCCCTCACAAAAGAATTCAGGAAGCCATAGCTTTAAAATGAGACTCAGACTGGATTAGCCAACACATGCTTTTGCTTCCATTTGCAAGCTACTGGCGTATGTATGAGAGCAGAGGCTACTCCCCTTCTCCATACAAGGAAGAGAGAATGTAAAATGGAACTCACTCTTTTTAGTGTCTAGAAAGTTATCCACTCTCCCTGGTTTAGTGGCAGATTTTCTTTGGTGTGTCTATCTCTCCTTTGCAGTCAATCAATAGGACAGACTTTTTTTGTGAGTCATCCAAAGATGAAAAACAAGTTCTGTATTGAACATGTCCTAGAAATGTCCAGGAAACCTCAGTTCACCATCATGTGTGATCCATGGGGAAGATATCTGAATTCTTGCTGCAAGGAGTGTACTCCTATCTGATCCTTGTTAAATCTGAATAACATTAAGCATTTTGAATCAATCCAGAAATTTGTCAAAAAATACAGTTACTTACTTTCAAAAGAGTCGATGTATTATTAGTGTTATTTTTTAGTATCAAATATAGGCATAAACATATTTCTCTAGAAATAACAATACTTATTATAATTTCAAATATTTATGTAGTGCCTACTATGTAGCAGGTACTGCACTAACTACTTTATGTATATTATCTCATTTTTCCTTAGAAAAATCCTGGGAAATAAGTGATGTTATGATCAACTGCATGATATAAAAGAGTAAATGGAGGGAAACAATGGTAAAGTGACTTTCCTTGGGTCACACAGCTAATATGTTTGAGCTGATGTCTAAGGCTGGGTTTGAACTCAGTACATTCTTACATTAGGAACTGTGCTCTACCCACTGTGCCACCTCAAAACAATATCACAACTGAATTATTTACAGAATTATTTGTAATAGGTATGTATACACATATATACAAAACACATACATTTGCCCACATTTCCTTCACCATTTTATAGATATAATATCACCCTTAGAGAATTTAAATGACTTGTTCAAGGTAACAGTAGGACTATGTATCCAAGATAGGTTTTGAACCTTACTCCAAGACCAAGATTCTTTGCATTGTAGTATTGGCTTTTACCTAGGATAAGTGTGTATACTATGGTACTGAAAAGGAGATGGGGCTAAACAATGAAGGTGAAAGCATGATTACCCTGCATATAAATAGAAGGACCAAAAGGACGAGGAGAGTATAAATGGGAATAATGCTAGCTCCCAAGATCATAAATCAAGAGCAATATTCAAAGACAGAAGGAAAAACATACATACACACACACACACAAATTTGGAATTTAGAACAAAAAAAAGAATTTTGGAAAAAGAACTCTTAAAACATCACAAAATGATGAATAATTATATTCAAAGGGAAGCAAACCTATGGCCTCCAGAAAAAAAAAAGTACTAACCCTCCCCCCACCCCCAGAGATAATGGAACAACATAAAGAAATTCGAGAGGGATTGAGAAGAAAAAATACAACTTTTAAACAGATATTAGGGGAGACAAAAGGTGAGAAATGAGAATTCTCAAAAAAAGAAATAAGTAAAACATAAAATAGATAATTTATAAAACAGAAGAGGCTTTTAAAAGACAATGGAAATTTGGGAAATAAAACTATAGAATTGGAAGAAATTTTAACAGAAAAAAAATCTCTCTTGAAAACAGAAAATCTATAAAAGTTAACAGAAATGTATTTGACACAGGAAGCATGGAAGTAATTAAAGATCAGAATACCCTAAACATATGGTAAATTAAAAAAATTGACCACTATCATGGTAGAAATAATGGAAAATAGCAAAGAAAAGATTTGAACAGAGAAGGCAAAATATTTGTTAATAGAAACGAACATTTCCAGTTAGCAATCAACAATCAACAGAATCATACATGCTAAAAAACAAACAGAACCCAAATCACATGATCATATCAGTAGGTGAAGACTAATGTGAATTTTTTTTTGTATGATTACATAGGTATAAGCTATGTCTTGCATTCTCAGTAAGGGGTTGGGATGGAAAGGGAAGGTGAGAATCTGGAACTCAAAATTTTTTTAAAAACATAATTTGAAAATTATTTTACATGTAATGGGGGAAAAAGCAAAATACTAAATATAAAATAAAGAATTACAGCAAATGGTAGAAAAGCAGGAATGGGGGAACTGGTATTTATAGACTTGAAATAATATTATAAATTAATAATCGCGAAAAAAGTGTATAGTTTTAAAAGATTCCAAAGCAGATCATGGGACAAACTAGATAAGCAATATTCAGTAACCATAAAAGATATTAGCCCAGAGTTGATAAATAAAAGATCACAAGGTACTTGTATAAGGAAGCACTATTTGTCAAAAACTTCTGGGAAAGATAAAAAAGAATTTAACAAATGAAACAGACAGGTTTAGACCAGCATCTCATATAGCTGTTAATTACTAAGCTTTTATCAAGCACCTACTATGTGTCAAGCAGGGGTATATATGTGTTCAGTGAAGGCCAGTCACTACCTCTGTTGTGAGGATGGCCAGATCCTTTTTAGGGCTGTTTCCTCCTGCCTGTCCACTTGTAACCTAGTTCCCACCTGTGGTTCCAAGATGTCATACAACAGCGGTCATGCATCAGGAAAACCACCTTGGAGTTGAGGATAACCTACAAAGTTCACATCTGTCAGCGAGTTAGGGGTATATACCCCAAGAAGGCTTCCAAGTACAATAGAAGGATGTGAACAAATTGTTCCAATGGGCCATTAAGGTGGTGGAAACAGGTACTGCGGAGTGCTTAATCTTGGTTAAACATCAAAGACAACAAAAACATGCAGTGCATTCAAAGAGATCACCAGTCATCTTGACTTTTGTCTTTCCACTCGACTCTGATGACTCTGGAAAAGAAAGTAAGGCTGACAGCTTCAAACAAAATTGGATCACAAATCCAATTTATGTGTGATTCTAAAAGATATCATCCATGTGCCAAGAAATATGTTAAGCACTTGAACTCAAAGTCAAAAAGACAGTCTCTATCAAGAAGTTCATAATCTAACTGGCAAAACAAAATTTCAAATAGATTATGACATTATTGATTTAAAACTGCAGAAAAAATATAAGCAAACTTAGAGGTCATTTAATCCAACTACTTCATTTTATATAATAAGAAATCAACACCAAGAGAAATTCAATCATTTTCCTAAAGTCACAGAGCTAGTAGTTGAAAAGAACTGTGATTTGCACATAATTCCTTCAGACTTCAAGTCTATCACTCCAGCATAGTACCATATTGCCTTTCTATTGATGACAGAAATAGCATATAAATTAGAGGAAAATGAAAAAAAAGACTTTCATAACTGACTATGGTTTGGATTCTTAACCAAAAAAGCATTAGAGGATGGCTTATAAAAGAAAAGAGTTCATTTCAACTGTAGAAATTTTAAAAATCCTTTGACATAAAAAAATTAATGTAGCTAGTATCAGAAAGGAATTTGTTAATAGGGAAGATTTGCAAAACGTATCTGTAACAAAACCTCATACACTAGATGGATAGATAGATAGAAGGATAGATAGATAGATATACAGATATAGATATAGATACAGATATAGATATAGATGTAGATATAGATATGGATATGGATATAGGTTTAGATATAGATACCTATATTTGTGTACATATCTATCTACATATACATATATCTTCATATATACACATACATATGTATAAACGCATATACATATGTATGCATATATGCACATATATACATGGACACACATAAATATATATGTATATATTAATCACACAAGAAAGTGCTTCAAATAACTAACAATAAGAGAAATTCAAATAAAAACAACTAAAGAAAACAAAATAAATGAAAAAAGTGGTAAAGTAAAGGTTAATGTTGTATAAACACCTTCAACAATTTTGGTTCCAGGGAAGAGATAAGGGAATACACTTCCTTCCTTTTACTGGAGAGATGAGGTACTATGAGAGTGTAATGACACATATGTAACCTAACCTTCCCTTCCCCCACCCCCCACATACTTGCTAAAACCCTATTTTGAAGTCTCTATAAATCTTGATTCTGTTTAACACTTGTTTGGCTGTTTGGTGCAGAGACGGGCATATACCTAAAATCACAGTGATATAAAAGTCAAAGTTATGAATAAAGCAATTAAAAACAAGCACATTCTGATAAACTATTTTTGGCTTTGTTTTTATATTTTATATTGCGAAAAGGAGCAGCGTGATATAGAGTATATGGAGTTATCCATGAAGTCACAAAAACTAAGGTTCATGACCCATCTCTGAAACAAACTAGCTAGGTGATTCTGGATAGTTCTGAATAAACTGTCTGAATAAACACAATTCTTTTTTTTGTTATCTATTCATTAAGTTTTAGTTTTCAACATTAATTTACACAAGATTCTGAGTTCTAGATTCTCTCCCCATTTCTCCCCTACCCACCACCCCATGACAGCAACTATACTGATTATCCCTGGACTCAGTCTGCCCTCTCTTCTATCCCCCCACCCCCACCCCACCCCATTTCACATTCCCCTTACTCTCTTTTAGGGCAAGATGGATTTCTATATGCCATTGCCTATATAGCTCATTTTCCAGTTGTATGTAAAAACAATTTTTAAACATTTGTTTTTAAATTTGGAGAACCAGATTCTTTTGATTATTTTGTCCTCACCCAACTCAATTGAGAAACTAAGCAATTCAATACAGGTTATACATATGCACTAATGCACAGCATTTCCATTATAGTTATATTGTGAAAGACTATATTTCCCTCAATCCTATCCTGCCCCCCCATTCATGGTATTTTCTCCTTTGTCCCTCTCCATTTTCAAAAGTATTTGCTTTCATGTCCTCCATCAATCTGCGCTCTCTTCTTTGATCACCCCTTTTCCTCTCCCTCCCCATACACACTTTCCTGTAGGGTAAGATACACAATGGAGTTTGTATGCTATTCTCTCCTTAAGCCAAATCCAATGAGCTCACGGTTGACTCATTCTCTTTCACCTCCCTGCTCTTCTCTTCCATTGTAACAATTTTCTCTTGCCTCTTTTATGTCAAATAATGCACTCTGTCCTATCTCTCCCTTAAATTTCTTAGATATTCCTTCATATTCAACACACCCTGTGCCCTCTACGTATACAGATATACAGATATACACACATACACGTATATGCATGCATATACACATTTGTATACATATATTATACGTATTCCCTTCAACTATCATAATACTGAGAAAAGTCTCACAAGTTACAAATATGATCTTTCCTTGTAGAAATGTAAAGAGTTCAGTTTTAATAAGTTCCTTATGATTTCTCTTTCCTGTTTAGCTTTTCATGCTTCTCTTGATTCTTGGATTTGAAAATCAGATTTTCTGTTCAACTCTCATTTTTGCATCAAGAATACTTTAAAGTCCTCTTTTTAATGGAATATCCAAATTTTCTCCTGATGTAGTATATTCAGTTTTTCTGGGTAGGTGATTCTTGGCTTTGATCCTACCTCCTTTGCCCTAGTAAATATCATATTTCAAGCCCCTTGATTTCTTAATATATAAGCTGTTAGATCTTGTGTTACATGGATTGTGTTTCCACAATACTAGAATTGTTTCTTCCTGACTGCTTGCAATATGTTGTCCTTGACATTGGAACTCTGGAATCTGGCTATAATATTCCTAGGAGTTTTCTTTTGGGGATCTTTTTCAAGAAGTGATCAGTGAATTCTTTCAATTTCCATTGTACCCTCTGGTTCTAGAATACCAGAGCAATTTTCCTGGATAATTTCTTCAAAGATGATGTCTAAGATCTTTTTTTGATCATAACTTTCAGAATGTCCAATAATTTGTATTTCTCCTGCTTCTATTTTCCAGATCAGTTTTTTTCCAATGAAATATTTTACATTGTTTTCTTTTTACACTTTTTGTATTTGCTTTATAATATCTTGATTTCTCATAAAGTCACTAGCTTCCATTTTCTCAATTCTAATTCTGAAGGAATTATTTTCTTCAGTGAGCCTTTGGACTTTCTTTTCCATTTGGCCTGTTCTAATTTTTAAGGTATTCTCCTCATTGGCTATTTAGACCTATTTTGCCATTTGAGTTAGTCTATTATTTAAGATGTTATTTTCTTCAGTATTTTCTTGAGTCTCCTTTAGCAAACTGTTGACTTGTTTTTTACGATTTTCTTCTATCACTCAGTTTCTCTTCCCCATTTCCCTCTACTTCTCTTGCTTGATTTTCTTGAGCTCCTCCATGGCCTTTTAATTTCTCTTTGGCATTTGTGGTTTAACTCTGGAAACTGACACAGCTGCCAGACATTCAGTTCCCTGTAGTTTGCTCCAGCCCAGTTTGTGGGGTCAGTCTGTGCTGGCACATCTGCTTGCAGTGTGGTACCATAGACCCTTCCTTTTAGATTACCAGGCTGTCTTCAGCAGGAAATGTATTTTACTCTGTCATTTTGTGGGTTTTGTAGCTCTAAAATTTGTTTAGATTCATTTTTGCAGGTATTTAAAGGTGACTGGGGAACCAGCTCAAGCAAGTTCCTGCTTTTACTCCACCATCTTGTCTCTACCTTACCCCCCCTCCAACACACACATGCACACACACACACACACACACACACACTTTTTTTTTTAGCAATATAAAATTTAAGGATGCTGCTAATCTAAATTTTTCCAGGGTGTTTACTCATCAACAAAATCGTTTTACCAGTGAAATTAAAGGTTCAGTCTTTACCTTATATTGTGGAAACCAAAAAGCCTTTTTCCTTTAATCCAAAACTATATTAAATTGAACCTGTATTAGTAGTTTTTTTCCTTTTATTTACAGCTAACAGTCTTTGCCTCATTTCTTTGAAGCTCTAGACTTTTTCCTATATGGGGAGATGCTATTGTGCTTCAGCTGAGCTGTTTTTCTGAAAATGAAAGCAAACTAAATGATCAAGATAGGAAAACACCAGGAACACAGCCAAAAATACACTCAGTGAGAATGTGTTTCCATGAAGTAGTTTACTCTAGTAAACTAAAAGACAAAATCTACCTTTGCAGCTCCCAGACTGAAAGAAAGAACTAAAGGTCAGTGTATTCTTCTGAACTAATATGGCCTTCAAAAATAGTATGAAGAGGAAAGATACAAAGTGGTGCTGCTCAGTGGCTCTAGGGAAAAATGAAAAGCCATATGAAATTTAGGACTATGGAGAATGGAAGATGAATGTCACTGAGAAATAAGCACTTCTTCATGAGTTGACTGACATGACCTTGACCTTAGACTATTTTTAGTTTAATTTGTTTTATACCTAGTAGTTCAGCAGTATTGACCTTTCTAATCACAGGCCTCAATTTTGTAAAGAGGGGGTATGATAAAAATGATGGATATTTTACCTAGTTATTGAATTCTGTCACCCTTATTTTTTCCCTACACATTCGTTGTCTATATGGATGGATTTGGACAAACAAAAGTAACAGGGAACCAGCATGTTTTAGTGCCAATTAGGAAACTTCATTTCTGATTTCAATTTAATTGATTACTTGAGAAAAGTTACTTGTACAATATATGTTCTAAAACTTTGTTTCCCATTTCCTTGTGTGACTATGAACTAAAGAAAAGCAATAGGTAGATAATATTTTTCCCTTCATATTTCACATGATGATTCCAAGAATATATCTCAACTCTGATTTTGAGAAACTACTTTTAGAGGATGAGATATTTATTTAATCTGACAAACATGTCTATTGTTTTTAGAAGGCCAGGAATTGGCACTGTTTGATTCCAGATAGCTTTTAAAACGCTAGTGATTTGTACACTTCCCTGCTGCAGGACAGACAGAAGGGTGTGATTAATCTAGATCAACAAAGCACCATTGGGTAGAACAAACTCAGTTATTGGTGCCTTGAGCAAGATTTCACATGGCAATGTGAGTATACATCACAGTAAGAAAACCTGTATATTCTTGTCATAGAATAAACCCTAATCACATGAGCAGAAGGAGGTTTGATTGTCTCTTCCACAAAGGGATATTGACTTATTCTGTGTTCACTATTATATCAGCACAGTATTTGATTATTGGTTTGAATAAACTTAAATACAATATCATTTGAAATTGCTGCCATTCCTAAGTTGAAATTCTTACATGTCATATTCACCATGGAAAAACTGAATGTTTGGACTATTGATTACTTTCAGATTTTTGCCATGAGAGAATAAATGGGAGAGTCACATCTTTATAAAGACAAAGCAAAATCCCAATAGAAGATAGACAAAATGAACCAAATGACAGAGTAAAGATAAAATAAATTTTTTAAGCATCAAGATCAAAATAATGAGACTACATCCCTCATTTTAGTTTACCTTTCTGAAATTCTAAAGTAGAAAATGATTTAATAAATTAATAAGATATTGAGAATGTCTTCTTTCTCCTCAGTCATGTCTTAAATGTTTTAAGTGTAGAAGGGTCAAGGATCATGAAGGGTTTAGAAGATATTTTATTGAAAGAAAGTATGAAATAAAGGCCTCTTAATTAGAACACATTTTTATTGAGTTCTTATAAAAATATCCCGTTACACTCTTACTTTATAAGTGTTATAGTTTCCAAAGTGAGGAAACTGAATACAGGGGGAAAATGAATAATCAAGATAGAGTACACACACACACACACACACACACACACACGAGAACACAACAAATAAATAAACAAACAACCAAATAAATAAACAAATCAGTCAATCAAGCAATACAAGGTTGTGGAAATTCTTATCTGTGTGTAAAGTTTCATGCATCCCCAAAACATAACATGGATGCTTACCACAGTCTGGTTTTGATGACAGGAACCTAAAACCACTAGAAAATTTACCTCAGCTCTTGTATGAAGTGTGACACATAACTATTTTTCTTCTGATATATGACTCCAAATAATCCATTACTTCTTTAGAATTTGAGCCTTGTGTAGTTCCTTGGATATCTTGGCTCCTACACGTAGCTGGAGTCAGAAACAGTTTTCGACTGAAAACATGAGGAAATTTCCAAATTCCTAGAATCTTAACTGGACTTTTAGGGGAAAAAGTTAACATCAAAATTGCTTCTTTAATGGAGGGACTGGACAATGAGGGAGGGCACAATCCTTGAGCATAGATATTTCTCTTACCTGGTTTTAGGCCATACAACCAAGCAAAGAGAGAGAAGGGGAGAGACAGAGACAGAGACAGAGACAGAGACAGAGAGAGAGAGAGAGAGAGAGAGAGAGAGAGAGAGAGAGAGAGATACAGAGAGAGACAGAGACAGAGACAGAGAGACAGAGAGAGATGGAGACACACAGACAAAAAGAGACAGAGTGACAGAGAAACAGAGACGAAGAAACGTGTTTCTCATCATGTATGACTTAAATGTTAATGCTTTACCATTTTCTGCAGAGCACAAAGAACCAATGACTCAGAAAGTGCTGAGCCAGAACACAATTTGCCTACAAAAAAGATACTCAAGAATTAGATGTCCTAAATCATGCATGAATACCATATTATAACTTTCTATTATTCCAGATTTATGACTGAATATTACAAGTATGAATGCCGAGGTAACTGTATGAGTTCCAATAAGCCATGAGCAATCTCACCAAGAACCAGAATCAGTAACAGCTCTAGGTTGCAGCAGGGCAACTTTGGCACTATTTGACAATGATAAAGGGATCACCTGAAAACATGTATGGAAAACCAGTCCCCCAAGGACAGCAACAAATTACGGGAATTAACCTTTGAAGAGAAAAAGGCCAGATATATACCTCAGAAAAGCACCAACGCTTATAGTCAGCAGGAAGTTACATCTAAGAGGAAGGAAAAGGAAAAAAAAACCATTTATCAAATACTTTCTATTGAATCTTCACTATGTTAAGTACTTTACAAATGTTCCATTTGAGTCTGAAAACCTTGGTGTTAGTGCTAACATTAAGTTTTGCACTTAAAGGAAGTTCAAGAAAGTAGAAGTTTGTAATGGGAATCTGAAGATCTTCCTTGACCCTAGACCCTTTGCTTAAGTGGTTTAAGTGGCTCTGGGAATCTTCCCTGATTTGAAAGTATACTCTGCCCTGTAATAGGTTCAATATGGTCACATGGAGCCTGTGGTGGGAGGCTTGTTTTTTGGGAATGCCTGTGCCTTGTTACTTTGTAATTAGATAGTGGGTCAAAAGATATATATATATGCCCTGATGTGAGGTTTTGCTTTGGGGCTCACTTTGAGAAGAGTTTTGTGATTTGGCCAGATGAGACTCTGGGAAGCGATTGAGTCCCCTGGCTTTGAAACACCCAGATGTTGATGCTTCCCTCTCTGGTAACTTGAATGGATATGGATGTGATGGTCAGATGATTGGAAGCCCATCTGCTCATCTGTTTCTTGGTCTGCTTGTAACTTGTGCTTGTAACTCTTGTTTGTATTCTCTGAAGGGTGCTGACTTTTCTCCCTGAACTAAGTAAATGATATGTGTTTAATTGATTAAAGTGAGACCGTTAACCCATTTTGAGTTGCTTGCCTTTAGAAAAGTAGATTTAAGAAACTGTGCTAGCAGCCACCCTGTGTATGCTAGGGTGCTTGCTGATACAAAGTTAAATGTGTAACCTATCGTCTGAAAGCTAGTAATTTTCTGAGACTGGATTTGAACTCCGGTCTTCCTGACTCCAGACACAGCCCTTTATCTGGTTATGACGTCTTACCTCTGAAACTTGGGAGGACACCACAAAAGAAAGAAAAGACTCCAGTGCTTAGTTCTTTGGAGATTCTCAGCTCCATGACACATACACAACACTCCTGACTCCTTCCCATTGTATTTTGTTAGTATCCACAATCCCCAGGGACTTCATATGTGTTAGGCAGAGTGTGCTCCTGATGTTGGCAGGGGGACAGAGGTTGGGGGAAAGTTTTTTGACTACTGTTGTTGCTGTTTTTGCCTCAGTAATTCCCTTTTCAAAAAGCTAATAGAATTCAACTGATTATGATTAATACAGTAATGAGTTCCTATGGAGGCTCAAGAATTATAGCTACAACCTCTAGAGTACTTAGGGAAATAGCAATTCACATTCCTCCAGGGATCCAACCTTTCATTGTCCATGTGATAACTGAGGAGTGAACCCTTAGAGGGTGTTACATTAATAACAAAAAGAATCCTTAAATTATTTAGTTAACTATTTAGAGCAGTCCAGGATTCATATTTTCTCTTCTACAAAAAAGAATAGATATTTCCCTCATGTTCATTTTCTTTAATCCATCAATAACAATAAAAAGTAAACAAAAGAAACTTTTTAGTTTATCTTTCTGTTATCTGTAAGTTTATTGATTACTTTATGTGCTATTTAGCCTATTTCGATATTCTGTAGAATACTTGAAAAATTTTAATTTAAAAGCATAACTTCTGAATATGGTTATGCTATCTCAAATATACAAGGCAAAACTTAAATCTATCAACTCCTGAAAACTGTAGTTGATTTTGCAAACTTTTTGTTCTTCATGAGAAAAAAGAAAATTGATTCTAGGTTCCACAAAGCAGCAGCAGCAGCAGGAACACACAATAAGCAAAAGAAAAGCAAAGATCAACTACTTCAGGCTGTTTGTGACTAGTGTACTCAGTCTTGTGCTGGACGCTGGATACCACTCCCTGGCTATAGCAGCTATATCTAGAGAGGAATTTGGAGTTGAATTAGAACTTTCTGAGACAGACAAAACATACTTTATACTAGGCAAATTGAATTTCTCTGGTTCAGTGACTTACTATGGCATTGCTCCTCAAAAAGATTTTCACATTGTTGAAAACTGGTAGATTTCCTTGTAAAATGGCAGCAGGCATCTCTCTCTGTCTCTCTCTGTCTCTCTGTCTCTGTCTCTGTCTCTGTCTCTCTCTCTCTTTCTCTCTCTCTGTCTCTCCCTCATGTGCGCAGGTGAGCATGTGTGCTCACGCGCATGCATGCACACACACACACACACACACACACACCTTAACAGATTCTAGTTCTGCCATCTCTCTCAGAAATATTTGTCTCTTTAACACATGCACAATTATTAAAAAACACATGCAAAAAAGGCAATGTAAATAATTCTCTACAATCTTCAAAATGGATGTTTCATGTGGCTACTGATTCATAAGAAGGCATTACTAGAAAGATTTAGTAGAATCTAGGGTTACAAAATTTAGTGTTTTTAAAGTAGTGAAAGTGAAAGAATGTTTATTTATCTCAAATACAGTTACGAATGAAAAAAATGATATTACTTGCGGTGATTTGTTTAGAAATAAACCATATCACCAACTCTAAAAGATATCTCCTTTTTCCTTGATGTTCAGTGCAGTAAATAGACTTTTTTATTTCATATTTTTCTTACATGCTTTTGATAGTATTGGTATCTCAGAGCTTATTTCAACTAAATGTAGGCAATGCTTTTAAAATGCTTTCATTTAGATAAACCAGATATTTCTAAGTTCATTCAGCATACACATGTGTAAGAAGCATCTTAAATGGAGAGAATAATGCACTTGAGCATAAGAACATTAAAAGAATTGGAAGTAATTGGATGAAATAATTTTACTCAAATCTCATAACCTACTTAAGAGATTGAATATTTTCCTGTTCAAAAGCCCATTTTTGTTTTCACATAAGCAACACAGGCTATTATTCTTATGTCATTTCAACCTATATTACTCATATATGTATGTGTTTGTGTGTGTATGTGTGTATTTGTATATATATTGCGTGTGTGTATATATATATATACACCCATGTATTTGTATATAAGTATTTATGTAATGTATTTCAATGCAAACCTTTATGTCTCAGTCTTACTTAGCCGGTAAATTAGAGATTAAATTAATTTTGTGAAAAGCATATATACATGCCTTTCTATAGCCATAGTGTACTAGAAGTTACCACATCCTAATTTATACATCTATACTTTAAAGACATATACAAACCAGTTTACGCATCTTAGCAGAACCAGTAACTAGAAAAGGAAATTGCCAGGGTTTTCAATCTATGACAATCTTTAATTTTAATGCAGAGAGAAATATAGTATTTAACTAGAATTTGGGAGATTTCTAGAGTGATGTTGTCATTAGTTGTCCCTTGGGCAATCATTCTGATTTCAGGTCCTGATCAGAGGGAGCAATGCCACTGACTCAAAGTTCTATTTCCATCAGTGAGAGAATTTCTGCCAGTAGCAACTTTATCACCACGTGGGCCATCCATTCAGATTGCTGAGATGTAAGTACCCAGTGAGAAATCAGTGAACCGAAAGCCTCCTATGATTTCATGCACGCTTATTGATCAAACCCCAATAGCATATGTATGCCTTTCTCTTGTTAGGCTATCTGCAGCACTCCCCAGTAACTGACTGAAAAAACTGCTGGCTTCACCCCTGAATGCATTTACCCAGCCGGGGTTTGCTATGATGTGGAAAACCTCTGGTGGAACAGAAAGTATCTGGGCTGTAACAAGTGTAAGAAGACATAGACTTTCTTTCAATTCCATTTTATCCATCTAATCATCTTTAAATCAGGATATTGGAAGTTGGAGGGAGCAGAATGTGGAAAGGAACAGAAAAATATGTAATGGAATTTCCCCCTTTTAAAAGGGTGAACAGGATGTTAGAATGAAGTTTGGAGCCAGCATGACTGTCATCATGCTTAATGAGTCTAGTAAGTTGAAGAGTGTTCTATAAATAGAACTGTAAAATAAAATATAAGTAGTGGCAGATATTTTACCCTCAATTAAAAGAATAAAAGACATTAAGACAATGCAAAGTCTTTACTAGATTCCTAACCAAGTCTATATCTGGCCTCAAATTTACTCCAGAATTCTGAAAACATTATCAATGATTATGCCTTGCTGTGCCTGCAATTTATATAAGCCACCTGGACTATTAAACCCACAGATCCCTACATTACAGAAAATATGGGATAGAAAAAGTCTTTTCAACATCTTTGTTGTCTAGCACACTAGTCGAATTAACAGCAAAAGTTACATTTTTACTGTTTTTCATATTAATCTGTTATTTAGGACTCCCCTGCTGGGGAATATCATCATAGCAGCAACACCACTTCAATGAGGTAGTGCAAAGGTACCCTGGAGAATCAATTACGATGGAGGCCAGTGAAAAACTGTTGTATCTTTCATTATTGTCTGGGGTTAGGAGGATAGTTTATGAGGTAGTAAGACCTGAACCATTTCCAGTACTCTTAAAAGAAAATAGGATAGACTTTTGCTGAAATCAGACACACAGTCAAAAGTACTGAGTTGGAAATTTTGCCTTTAGAGTCCCCAAAACCGAGATGCATTCTCAAGTACAATAGGTCAGGAAATGATCATAGGTTATCATCCTAAAACTAAGAAAAAATTTCAGTTTCGGTCCAATTAGTCCAGAGACAAGCAGTCAGGAGGTAATGACTAATAGTGAAAAGAAGTTCTGGGGTTTCACACCAGGAAGTAATTTCCCACTGATATTAACTGAAGGAAACAGGCAACCAGGATTTTCTGAATACTTAGGTTGTAGAGGCTCTATCTCATGTGTTTTGAAATGTGTGTTTTGTAGTTGGGAAGCTTGTATTCATGGTTCTTCTTTGGATCATCCTCTTTTTCAGATGATAAGGACATTTTAATTATCAAGAATACCAATGGCACTTTTCCCCAGTGCAAATTCATTTAAAGTAACAGGATAAGAGAATTAAAAACCCCAGGTAAGCTGAAGAAATCTGAAATGAGTTGCAGAATGTGGTAAGCAAAAAAAAAATACTTAAGAATGTATCAGTCATGCAAAATTTAAAATGTTAAGTGCAATAAAATACGAGAAAATTAGAAATACTTGTTCTAGATCCTCATACATATTGATTCTGTCCAATAATAAACCCTAAACTAAAAGTTTATTTTTTTCATAGTGACAGGGAGGCTGCATGGTGCAGTGGACAGAAAAATCCGGTCTCAGTTAAGAACTGTCTTCAAATCCTACCCTTAACACATACTGACAGTATGACTCTAAGCATGGAACTTAACTTTTCAGCATCCCTGGCACAAATCTACACCAGGAGCTCCCTGAGAAGATAAATCCCAGATCAGGGAAAGCAAAACAAAACAAAAACAAAACAAAGGCAATGATTACAGCATTAATTATCAAAACAATTTCCCTGTGTGAGTATTCAAGATATAAATTGTTACTAAATGTTATTACTAAAGCTAATATGATGCTATTGACAGTGAAATGATACAAGAATACAAGATTTACAGTTAAATGAGACCTCAGAGATCTTTTATTCCAGTACTCATGATACTTTTAGAGCCATGGCCTATTTTTTTTGTAAGAACTGGTTTGCCAGTTGAATGGCACAAAGTAATTTATCTAGACCAAATAGAAATTCTAAAATCATTCACCCCAATCAATGTTAACATACATACTTCAGGGGACTTGAGAGTAATTGCTATTATGTGGACTGAATCATTAAGATTAAGAACCTTTGGACTTTATTTAGACTGAAATTAAGAAGGAAAGGCAACATAATGGCATGGTTAGAAATGGGTAATAATTCAGAGGTTGACCAATGAAGCCTTGTGGCTATTGTACTTGCTGCTTCAAGAAATTTTCCAGGAATAATACTGGGGAAGCTGACATCAATTTTCTCAACTGTTAAGTAAGAAAGAGCCAGATTCCAGTTGATGTAGGGAGGGGAGAAATAGAGGAAACAGGTGGAATGCCTTCAAATACCCTTAGCTGTCAAATTGTTTAAGGATTTATTCTAACTGAATCCAAATGTTATTAGGCATAATCAGATCTGTCTGCTCTGGAAATCTGAATAGGAATGTCAAGTGATGGAGATTTCCAAACTCAGGTTTATTTTCTCTCTCCACTCAATCAGTCTTTGTTGGCAATGCTTCAAAGCAATAATCACTGCAATTAGTCATCCTCTAAGTTAATGGTCATATTTCTTTGGACATGTAGGATGCCTTAATAGACACACCATCCTGTAGCTCTTTTCAGTTAGAACACAGTAGGATTATCTTGATTTGAACTACTATAAGGCCACATTGCAAATTTATAATAAGTCTGATAAATATAAGGATAGAAAACAAGACTTACTGTTCACCAAGTTTTGCCATGCAGCACAATTTTCTGATTTTAAAGTTTTGCTCCAATCAATTTGTATGGTAAATTTAGTATATGTGAAGAAGTGATGGTGTTTTTCCTAGTTCAGAGGTTCAGTTAATTTAAAGTATACACATTCTCATTCTCAACTTACACAATGCAGAAGGGTTATGAAAATATTTTTGGTTAAGTGGTTGAATTCCTATATTGTACCTAATGCATACTGTAGGTAAATCCATTGATTGTTCACTATTCCTTGAGTTATATATTTGCAAAATATTTTCATGAAAAGTTTCACAGACCATGCATGTACAGTACCAGGTCATTTCCTTGACTTCTTGGATAATACTTTCAATTTCCTTCTGAACATAATCAGAATTATATGAGTTATACAAGTTAGATATAAACAGACACCTCCCAGCATGGCTGGGGCCTAGCTTTTTTCTTCATTGTTGTCATTCTAAAGAGGCATCCAGTTCTGTCATACCTTATGTGGTCCCTTCATCTTAGGCTTGTAATTGGTGACCATTCCAGATCTGATATGCTAAATTTATTATACACTTATTTCCTTTCTATTCCTACACAGACTCAATCTCATAAAAACAAAGCAAGCACACACACAAAAAGACTGTTTAAAATTGTTAAGTCTCCCCAATTCACATGCTTCTGGAATGATATTTAGTAAATACCTACTGTGTCAAGTGCTCTACAAAGCACTTTTAATATTTTCTCATTTTATCCTCATAAAAGTCCATAATGTAAAAGTGCTATTAGCATCCCCCATTTTACAGTTGAGATAACCTAGGCAGACAGTGCTTATGTGGCTTTCCTAAATCATATAACTGGAAAGTATCTTAAAATGGATTTTTAACTGAGGACTTTGTATCTCCAGGCCCAGCACACTATCCACTGTATCATCTACCTGTTTTTGGTCTATATTAATACTTCTGATTCCTTTTCTTTTGCCCAACACCTTATAGACAAATGTCTTACCAAACTATGACTCATATTTGTGACCCCTACTCCAACCAAAGTCCATAGCAGTCATGTAACAGGTCCATATCTTAAAGGCCATCCCCTCATATTTCATAAGTCATTGCCATAGAAAACCCATGAAGACGATGAACTGCATTTATTTCCTTCTCCCTATCCCTGCCCCAATCCATATCAATGCATACTGATGGCCAGAAAGTATTACTTGGGCGCTTCTAGTAAGAAGACAGATTAAAAAGGCAAAATATGCTTGTCCAACCTAGCCACTTTTACCAATTCCTCTCTACACACGCCCAAACTCTGCTAAATTCTCCTCCATACAACTTTAAAATAACACCTCACATTGAATTCTGGAACAGAAGAACCAAACCAAAAGTTGGTTTAAAATAATTCTTTTTCAACCTGGTACAACATAGTAGGTCAGCAGGAAAGGTTTGTCTCACAGTGCTGGTAGTCATGCCTGGAGTACAGTACAACAGAATCCATGCCCCCGCAAGCTAGCAGCAACAGCAGTGCCTCCTGGAGCTCTCAGATTACAGAGTGTAAGGCATTTGGAAAACTGACCAGGAGATTATAAGGGACCCTTTCCTTACACTGGATACAGGACCAAGTTGCATTTCTCATGCAAAGTTCCACGTTTCAGCCACAGGCAAAAGAGGAACAAATGGAACCAGAGGGAAGCAGGGGCCCTTGTCATAGGTCCAGGAAAGAAAAGAGTTCTTGCAGTCTTTCATGAGGAAGCAAGGGCCCTAATCACAGTTTCAGGTCAGAAAAGGGTGTTTGTCATTGCTCATAGACCAGAGCACAGGCTAGGAAAGAAATAACCACATCTCACCTTGGATTATATCTCTGCAGAAAAAAAATGAAAATTTATAGGCCCTCAGAAGTAGCTCTGAAAACGGCAGAGTGAAAAATGAGCAAACCACAACGATGAAAAAGAACCTATCCACACAGATGGTTACAATGGTGATAGAGAAAATCAAGACACAAACTCAGAATACAAGGGCAAAACAGCTACATATAAAACTTCAAAAACAATGTGAACTGAACATAAGCCCCAAAAGAATTTCTGAAAGAACTCAAAAAGGATTTTAAAATCCAAATAAAAGAGGTAGAGGAAAAGTTGAGAAAATAAATGAGAATGATACAAGATAAATATAAGATTTGAGAGAAGCATAACAATGTAAACAAAAAGGGGAATATTAAAGGACTTATAAGATTAAACTATTTACATTCCCACATGGGAAAATGATACTTGTAACTATTAAGAACTTTATAATTATTAAGGAAGCTATAAGAAGTATAAATAGACAGAGTGTTCAAACATAAGTTGACTATTTTTTTTTGGAGGGCAGTTGGGGTTAAGTGACTTGCCCAAGGTCACACGGCTAGTTTTTTGTGTGTGTGTTAAGTGTCTGAGGCCGGATTTGAACTCAGGTACTCCTGACTCTAGGGCCAGTGCTCTATCCACTGCACCACCTAGCCACCCCATAAGTTGACTATTAAAGGATGATTTAAAAAAATAAAAGTAAGGGATAAGAAAGAGGGATTCGTCAAGAGGATGGAGAAGAGAGATAGAATGGGGAAAATTAATGAAAGAGGATTAAAAGGAAGAGTTTTTACAAAGAAGGTGAGGATAAAGGTTTCCAGGTATTTCTTGAACCTTACTCTAATTGATATTTACTCAAAGAAGGAACAGCATTCACACTCATTTGGTTATTAAAATCTATTTTACCCTAGAGGGAAACTGGACGGGAAGAAGATACTCCCTTATAAAATACAAGTAGAAAGTTGAATAATTAAAAACACAAATTTGAGAATATATTGTTCACAAGAATTGGACTACTAAACGAATCTATGTGCTAGTTTAATGAGAAAAAAAATAAGCCAGTGGCTAGTTTAATTTAAAAAAGGGAAACATAATTATCGGTATCAAGAATTTAAAAAGTGATTTCATCACAGATAAAGATGAAATTAAAACAATTATTACAAGTTTTTTTTGCTCAATTATATGGCAATAAATCTAACACTCTAAGTGAAAAGAATGGATATTTACAAAAAATATAAGTTTCCAAGATTAAAAACAAAACAAAATATGTAATGGTATAAAAAATGAGCCTATCATAGAAAAAAATTGGGAGACAGAGCCAAGATGGAAGAGTAGAAGCAGGAAATTCCATGAGCTCCCACCACAACCACCTATAATACCTGTAAAATATAGTTCTAAACACAGTTTAGAGTTACAAAACCCACAAAGTAACAGAGAGAAACAAACCTGCTGAAGCTAGCCTGGTATGCCAACAGGAAGGGTCAATTAGATGGGAGCCAAGCACAGTCCCATGTGAGCCACATCAAGCCCAGGGTGGCCACTCTCTGTGGCCCAGATTTTCCAAAGCAGACTTAATGATAGCAAATCACCAGGAGCTCTGACAATTTCCAGACTTCTCAACTCTTAAATGCGAAAGAGAAAGTGAAAGGTCAGTGGGGAACTCTGTTGGAAGTAGGTGACAATAGAGCTTGGCCAGGCCCCTGCCCCCGGTGCTAGAGGTGGCAGAGGTATGACGGCTATAGCTGCTGCCATGTGGCTGTCTCCAGAGCTCCTGGCCTGCAGGTCATAGGGGAAGCAAGCAACCATTTAAAGGGTAATTGCTCTTACTTTGACCTGCTTGGATCTGGGTCACTCTTTTTGGTGGTGGTCCTGGGGTGAAAAACACCATTGTGCCAGAGCTTGTGGTGGCTGTAGAGAAGGGACCCTCCTTAGATCTCTGAAAACATTTACAAAAAGCCCAGTGATTGGGGACACAGCTCTCCACTGTGGAAGGAGAGTTCTACCATGGCAGAGAGCTCAAAAGTGAAGTAATTGGATGGCAAGATGGCAAGATGAGTAAGCGGAGTGGGGCAGAGCTAAGATGGAGGAAAGGAAGCAGTACCTTTTCTAAGGTCCTCCAAGAATTCTTTTGCTAAACTTTAAAAAGTGAATTTGAATGAATTTTAGAGTGACAGGACCCATTGGGAGACAGAGCATGGAAGATTCCCAGCCCAAGAAAGGGACCACATACGTCTGGACAGAGGGATCACACAGGTTCTTCACCATCATGCATTTGACAGCAGACTACAGCAGAGTGAGAAGGAGCCCCAGCCAGCAGAATCAACCACCCCAAGGGTGATTTGCAGCTGTCTCACCACAGGACAGAGGATTATTGGAGATGGGTAAGAGAAAATTCAGAGGCTGCAGCAGGGACAGTAGCTTCTCCTGGGGCCATCAGCCCACAGTGTGGATGTTTAAAAATTACATTCCTGAACTTCCAGGAGTCAAGATAGCAGAAAAAAGCTAGTTGCTCCAATTCGCCATCCCTGACCCAGAAAACCTAGAGATAAATATCCCACCCAGAGTAAAGTCTTTAATTAATGGAAACAGCCTCAGGCTTGGGAGGCCCAGGCTGAGGAAGGTAGAAGTGAGGCAGTATGGGGTCTAAGCTCAAGGGGTGGAGGCAGCAAGAACTAAAAATACAAGCCCAGATGTACCTTAGCACCACCAGGGGAATCAGCTGACGCCAGCCCTGCTGGCCTCCAGCTACTGAGCCTGCCTGAGCTGTAGCCCTGAGACGCAGAGGTGAAAAACTGATGTGATCTCACCACCCCTCCTCAACAGCCTACTCTGTGGGCATCAGGGTAGCTCAGGGGTAACACTGAGAGTCCTAGCCTTGGCCTCAGTATAAACATTCAGAGGTTACAGCTCAAGAAGTGAACAACCAAACCCCTACCTCCCAGCCTGAGAACTGCAATACATCTGCATCCCAGAAGCAGATATCCAGTCTAAAAATTTCAGGACATAGGCAATTACTGTGGGGAAGAAGGAATCTGTGAGATCTAGAACCATAAAATCCTTTTATATTGAGCAAGAACAAGCAAATACAGAGGACAACATGGACTCAATTTTCACCTTGGAGACCACAGAAAGAAATATGAATTGGTCTCCAGCCCAAAAGCATTCTTGGAGTTCAATAAAGATTTTAAAAAACAAATTAGAGAGGTAGGAGATAAATTTAAATTGACAGTGACCAACTTGGAAAAAAGAATCTCACTGAAGAAAACAAATCCTTAAAAAGTAAAATTGGAGAACTAGGATGGGAGGTCCAAAATCTACCTGGAGAAAATAACTTCCTAAAAATAAAAACTGAGCATATGGAAATGGAGCTTCAAAAACCAATTGAGGAAAATAACTCACTAAAAATTAGAATCAGTCAAATAGAAGCTAAGACTTTATGATGTATCAAGAGTCAGTCAAACAAAACATAAAGATTGAAAAATTAGAAGGGCAAAATATCTCACTGGAAAAACAACTGACGTGGAAAAACTGATCCAGGACAAATAACCTAAGAATTATTGCCTAACAGAAAGCCATGATGAAAAAAGGAGGCTGGACAACATCCCCCAAGGGAATGCCAAAGAAAACTGTGCTGAGGTCCTAGAATCAGAAGGGATAATAGTTACGGAAAGAATTCAGCGATCTCCTCCTGAAAGAGATTCTAAATTGAAAACTCCCATAAATATAGTACCCAAATTCCAGAGCTACAAGGTCAAGGAGAAAATACTGCATACAGCCAAAAAGAAACAATATAAATATCATGGAACTACAGTGAGGATTACATAGGACTTAGAAGTTTCTACATTAAAAGATCAGAGGGATTGGAATTTGTTATTTCACAAAGAAAAACAGCTAGGACTGTAAACAAGTATGAACTACATGGTAAAACTGAGCATAATCTTTCAGGCAAGGAAATGGTTCTTTAATGAAATGAAGGGCTTCCAGACTTTCCCGAAGAAAAAGTCAGGGCTTAATGGAAAATTCAATCTCTACTTATAAGACCCAAGAAAGACATAAAAGGTAAACAAGGAAAACACACACTCACACATACACATACAGTATGCACATGCACACATGCACACACATGCATGTAACTTGGGACTCAATAAGAGAAAATTGTTTATATCCATATATGAGAAGCGTATACCTGTCAATATTGAAATTTGTATACTTATTGCAACATTTAAAAAAGGATGTACATAGATAAAGGGTTTGTGTATAAATGAACTAATCTAAAGATTAAAAAACTCCTTAAAATGGGAACAAATGGATTATAGTTGGAGAAAAGGAAAGGATGAGGCAGAAAATGGTAAATTATGCCACACAGAGTGATATAAAAACATACTAAAGTAAAGGGGAAGGAAGGAGGGAGATGAACATCACATGAACATTATTCTCATTGGTGCTGATTCAAAGAAGGATCAACATTATCAGTTAAGCTTGCAATCCTAACATGAAAAGATATAAAATTTCATTATAATAGAGGGAATGTAAGGAGAGAGAGATGAGCACTGAACGAAATTTACCATCATTTGATTGGGTTCAAGGTGGGAATAACGTACTCCTTAAGTATAAAAATCTATTGTGCCCTATAAGCAGTAGGAGGAGTGTATAAAAAGGGGGAGGATGGTTAGAAGGGAAGAAAAGAGTAGTAAGGGGAAAGGGTATGTAAAGAGGGGGTGACACAGAGTTTAGGAGGTGAAAGGAAAAGGAAGATACAAAAATATAAAAAAGGGATGGAATAGGATGGAGGGAAAGATACAGATAGTAATCGTAACTGTGAATGCGAATGGGATGAACTCTCCCATAAAACAGAGGTGGAAAGCAGAATAGATTAAAAACCACAATCCTACAACATGCTGTCTACAAGAAACATATTTGAAACAAGGGAATATGCTCAGGGTAAAGGTAAAAGGATGGAGTTGAATATATTATGCTTCTGCTAAAGTAAAAAAAAAAACAGAGGTAGAAATCATTATCTCAGATAAAGCCAAAGCAAAAATTGATCTAATTAAAAGAGATAAGGGAGAAAACTAAATCCCGCTCAAAGGCAACCTTGAGAATGAAGCATATATCATTACTTAACATATATGCACCAAGTGGTATAGCATCCAAATCTCTAAAGGAAGAGCCAAGAGAATTAGACGAAGAAATAGATAGCAAAACATACTAGTGGGGAACCTCAATCTACCCCATTCTGAACTTGATAAACTGAACCTCAAAATAAACATGAAAGAAGGTAAGGAGACAAAGAGAATTTTAGAGAGGCTAGTCATGATTGATTTCTGGAGTAATGTGAATGGGGATAAAAGCAATATACCTTCTTCTCAGTGGTACATGGTACATAAACAAAAAATGACCGTGTACTAGGGCATAAAAACTCACAACTCAGTGTAGAAAGGCAGAAATATTAAACGCATCTTTCTGAGGTCATGATGCAATAAAAATCATATGCAAAATAAGGACTATAGAAAGTTAGATGAAAAACTAATTGGAAACTAAATAATTTAATCCTAAATAATGACTGGGTCAAACAAGAAATCATAAAAACAATCAGTAACTTCATTCAAGATAATTACAATAATGAAACATCATGCCAAAATATGTGGGATGCAGCAACAATATATCTTAGGGGAAGTTTTATATCTCTTAATGCATACATGAAAAAATGAGAGAAAATGGAAGTAAATGAATTGGGCATGCAATTGAAAAACCTCGAATAACAAATTGAAATTTCCCAATTAAATACTAAATTAGAATAATGAAAACCAATGGAGAGATTAATAAAATTGAAATTAAGAAAACTATTGAATGTATAAATAAAACTAAGAGCCAGTTTTCTGAAAAAAAAATTGATAGACCTTTATTAAATACGCTGAAAAAGAAAGAAGAAAACCAAATTTTTAATATCAAAAATGAAAAGGGTGAATCTACTTCCTATGAAGAGTAAATTAAAACAATAATTAGTATTTTCCCTACTGTATGCACATCAATTTAACAATCTTAGTGAAATGGATGAATATTTACAAAAGTATAAGTTGCCCAGATTAATTAAAGTGGAAGTAATTTACTTAAATGACCCCATCTCAGCAGAATAAATTGAACAAGTCATTAGCAAACTCCCTAGGAAAGAATCTCCAGGGCCACATGGATTTACTAGTGATTTCTATCAAACATTTATGGAGAAATGAAATCCAATACCCTACAAATTATTCAGGAAAACTGGTGAAGAAGGAGTCCTACCAAATTCCTTTTTATGACACAATTATGGTACTGATACCTATATCAGGAAGAGAAAAAAATGGAGAAAGAAAATTTTGGACCAATCTACCTCAAGAATATGGATGGAAAATTTTTAAATGAAATATTAGCAAAAAGACATTGACGACTTATCAAAAGAATAATACCTTTTGATCTAGTAGGATTCATTCCAGGAATACAAGGATGGTTCAATATTAGGAAAACCATCAGGATAATTGATCATATCAACAATAAAACTAGCAGAAACCATATGGTTATCTCAATAGTTACAGAAAAAGGTTTTGATGAAATACAACATCCATTCCTATTAAAAGCATTAGTAGATACAGGAATAATTGAAATTTGCCTTAGAATAATAGGTAGCATCTATTTAAAGCCATCAGCAAGTAATATATGTAATGGGGATGAACTACAACCATTTCCAATAAGATCTGGGATGAAACAAGGATGTCCACTGTCACTCCTCTTACACAATATGGTACTAGAAATGTTAGCAGTAGCAATTAGAGAAGAAACAGAAATGAAAGAAATAAAATTAGGCAAAGAAGAGACTTAGGTATCACTCTTTGCAGATAATGTGATGATATACTTGTAGAATCCCTGAGAATCAAGTAAAAAAAAAACTTCTTGAGGCAATAAATAAATTTGGCAAAGTTTCAGTATATAAAATAAACCCACATAAATCCTCAGCATCCCAATATATGTCTAATAAAGTCCAACAAGACATAGTAAGAGTACCCCAGTAAAAGTTACTGTAGATGTTATAAAATATTTGGGAATCTACCTGACAAAACAAACCAAGGACCTATATGAACACAACTACAAAACACTTTCCACACAAATAAAGTCAGATTTAATTAACCAGAAAAATATCAATTGTTCATGGCCAAGTTGAACGAATATAATAAAAATGATAATTTTACTTAAATTAAATTACATATTTAGTGCCATACCATTCAATATGCCAAAAAAAATTATAGATCTGGGAAAAATAGTAATAAAATTCATTTGGAAGAACAAGAGGTCCAGAATATCAAGGGAATTAATGAAAAGAAATGCTAGGCAAGGTGGTCTAGCCATACCAGATTTTAACCTGTATTATAAAGTAGGAGTTGTCAAAACTACTTTGTACTGGCTGAAGAGTAGAGTAGAGGATCAATGGAATAGAGTGAGAATACAAGACTTAGTAGTCAATGAGTGTAGTATATTCTTTGATATACCCAAAGATCCCAGCTTTGGGGATAAGTGCTCACTATACAACAAAAACTGCTGGGAAAATTGGAATATAATGGGGCAAAAACTGGGTGTAGACCACTATCCAACTCCATATACCAAAATCAAGTCCAAATTAGTGCATAATCATGGTATAAAGACTGATAAGGCAAGCAATATGGGGAATCAAGGAATAGTTTACCTGTCAGATTTATGGAGAAGGGAAGACTTAATGACCAAACAAGAATTATAAAGCATTATAAAATGCAAAAATGGATAATCTTGATTACATTAAATTGAAATTTTTCTATACATATCCAATGTAAACAAGATCAGGAGGGAAGTCAGAAATTGGGAAAGAATTTTTACAACCAGTGTCCCTGATAAAGGCCTCATTTCTAAAATACACAGGGAATTGAGCCAAATATATAAGAATACAAGCCATTCCCCAATTGATAAATGGTCAAAGATTATGAACAGGACATTTTCAGAGGTAGAATTAAAAGATATCTCTAAGCATATGAAAAAATGCTGTAGGTCACTATTGATTAAATAAATGCAAATCAAAACAGCTCTGAGGTACAACATCTCACCAGTCAGATTGGCTAAAATGACAAAACAGGAAAATGAAAAATTCTGGAGAGGATGGGGAAAGATTGGAACACAGATGCATTTTTGGTGGAGTTGTGAACTGATTCAACCATTCTGGAGAGCAATCTGGAACTATTCCCAAATGGCTATAAATAATTACATACCCTCTTTCCCCTATGATAGCACCAAAGGCAAAGAAGGAAGCTGTTGTTCCCCACAAAACAGAAGTCAAGTCCAAGGCCTTGAAGGCCAAGAAGGTGATGCTGAAGTATTTCTATAGCCACAAAAAGAAAAAGATCCAAACATCCCCACCTTCTGGCTACCCAAGACACTAAGACTTTGAAGGCAGCCCAAATACTTTCAGAAATGTGCCCCTCAGAGTAACAAGCTTGATCACTATGCCATCATTAAGTTTCGCTTGACCACTGAGTCTATTATGAAGAAGACTGAGTACAACAACTTCATTGTGGATGTCAAGGCCAACAAGCATCAGATCAAGCAGGCTGTAAAGAAGCTGTATGACAATCAGTGTGGCCAAAGTCAACACACTGTTCCAGCCTGATGGAGAGAAGAAGACCTATGTCCATCTTGCTCCAGTCTACAATGCATTAGATGTTGCTAACAAAATTTGAGTCATCTAGCTTACTGTGTCAAGCTGTGTCCCATTCCATTTACAATAAAAAGTTTTCCAGAAAAAAAAAAAACATTGCATACCCTTTGACCCAATATTACCACTTCTAGAGTTGTATCCCAAATAGGTCATAGAAGTGGGAGGGAGACCCATATGAACAAAAATATTTATTGCAGCTCTCTTTGTGGTTGAAAAAATCTAGAAATTAAGGGGATGCCCATCAGTTGGCGAATGGCCAAACAAACTGTGGTATATGAATGTAATGGAATATTGATGTATTATAAGAAACAAAGAGCAGATGCACTTGCTATTTACTGGAGGGGCTTATATGAACTGATGCTAAGTGAGAAGAGCAGAAACAGGAGAAATTTGTACTCAATAACAGCCACAACGTATGTGTGACAACCAGCTTTGATAAAATGAAGTCTTCTCATGATCAAAATGTTCTAAGACAACTCTAAAAGTCTCAGGAATGAATGAGATGTCTACATCTAGAATGAACAGAGTTTAAATGCAGATAGAGTTTAAATTGATTGAAGCAAACCTCATCTTTTTATTTTCAAAGTTTGGTTTTGTTTTCTCTTACCCAATTTTCATTCCACTGGTTAAACCCTTCTTTACAACCAGACTAATGTCTAATGTGAAAGTATGTGCAGATCCTATACTTTATTGCATGCCACAGTGGGGTGGGGGTGGGGTGAGGGAGGTAAGAAAAATTGAAACTCAAAGGATTGTGGAGCTGAATATTGTAACCTAAAAGTAAAGAAACAAATTAATAAAACAGGCAAACAAAAAAATGGACAAGCAGAGGAAGCATAGTCAGACCATAGAATCATTTTTGGGGGACAAAAAGAATCAAAATATAGAACCAGAAGAAGACAACAAAGGCCAAACACCTGCATCAAAAGCTTCCAAGAAAAGTACGAATTGGTTACAAGCCATGGAGCAGCTCAAGAAGGATTTTGAATGTCAGGTAAGAGAAATGGAGGGAAAAAATGGGAAGAGAAAAGAGAAGGATGCAATAAAAACATGAAAAGTGAGTTAGAAGCATTTTAAAGGAGAGAAAAAAATGCTGAGGAAAATAACACTTTAAAAACAGAGTAACTCAAATGGCAAAAGATGCCCAAAAAGCCATGGAGAAGAAAAATGCCTTAAAAAGCTAATTGGGTAGATGGAAAGAGAATTTCAAAAAGTCACTGAAGAGAATATTTCCTTCCAAATTAGATTGGAGCAAATAGAAGTTAATGACTTTATGAGAAATCAATATACTATAAAAAGATCCAAATAAATGAAAAAAAAATAGAAGGCAATGTGAAATGTCTCATTGAAAAAAGCACTTACCTGAAAAATAGATCTAGGAGAGACCATTTAAAAGTTATTGGACTACCTGAAAGCTATGATTCAAAAAAACAGCCTAGAAATCATCCTTCAAGAAATTTTTAAGGACATTTTCCTTGATATTTTAGAAGAAACAGGGCAAAGTAGAAAATGAAAGAATTTACCCATCACATTTTACAAAAGAGCCAAAAAAGAAAAGTCCTAGTTATATTATAGCCAAATTCCAGAGTTCCCAGGTCAAGGAGAAAATATTACAAGCAGTTAAGAAGAAACAATTTGAATATTGTGGAAACACAATAAAGACAACACAAGAACTAGAAGCTTCTACATTAAGGGACTGAAGTGCTTGGAATATTGCAGAGGTTAAAGGACCTAGGATTAAAACCAATAACCCCCTATCCAGCAAAACTGAGTAAAATGCTTCAGGGGAAACTATGGTAATACAATGTAACAGAAGACTTTCAAACATTCTTGAAAAAAAAGCAGCTGAACAGAAAATTTCACTTTCACATACAAGAAGAAAGAGAAGTATGAGAAGGTAAATTGGAAAAAGAAATCATAAGGAACTTATTAAAGTTGAACTATTTACATTCCTACATGGTAAAATGATAATTATAACCCATAAGACTTTTCTCAGTATGAAGATGGTTAAAGGGAATATGTGTGTATATGCATAAATACATATATATATATATATATGTAGGAGGATATGTGTGTATAAATACATATGATTGTGTGTATATATATGTACATTTCTACATAGACAGAGGGCAAAGGATAAGTTCAACAGGAAGGGATGATAGCTAAAAAATAAAATTGTGAGTTGAGAGTGGAATATGATGGGAGAAAGAGAGAGTGAGAGATAGAATAGGGTAGATTTTCTCATATAAAAGAGGCAAGAAAGAATTGTTACAATGCAGGGGAAGAACAGGAAGGTGAAAGGAAATGGGCCAAACTTACTCTCATTGAATTTGACTTAAGGAGGGAATGACATACACATACCTTATCCTACAGAAAAGTAGGGGAGATGGAGATAAGGAGAGAGATGACAGAAGGGTGGGCAGATTAGGGTAGAGGGTAGTTAGAAGCATACACTTTAGAAAAGGGACAGGGTCAAAGTGGAAAAGAGAATAAGTGTGGGGCATGATAGGATTGAGGGAAATGTAGTTAGTCTCTCACAATACATCTATTATAGAAGTGTTTTTCAAAACTATGCATGCACAACATATATTGAATTGCTTGTCTTCCCAGCGTGGATGGGCAAGGAGGGAAAAAGGGAAAGAATCTGGAAATCAAAATTTTAAAAACATATTCTAATTTTTTTCATGCAACTGGGAAATAAGATATACAAGCACGGGGGTATAGAAATCCAACTTGCCCTACTATAAAGTTAGAGAGGGTGGAGTGAAGGATATAAGAGAGACCAGATTGGGAGAAGGGGTAGGGTTGCTATTTTCTTGTGGAGGTAGGGGAAAGATGGGGAGAAAAAAACTGTAACTCAAAATTTTATGGAAATGAATGTTGAAAACTAAAAATAAACCAAAAGAAGACCAAAAAAAGAAAAAAAAATGAATGAGCCATTGATCATCTCACTAACAAAAAATGCCCAGGAACTGATGGAATCACAAGTGAATTTTATCAAACATTTAAGGAACCATTAATTCAATACTATTTAAATTATTCAGGCAAACAATAGGTAAACAAGGAGACCTAACAAATTTCTTGTATGCCATAAATGTGGTGCTGATACCACAACCAGAAAAAAAAGAGAAAGATAAATATTGGCCAAATTTCCTAATGAATATTGATTTAATTATTTAAAGTAAAATATTACCAAAATGATTACAGAAATATATGACAATAATCATACATTCTGAAAAGGTAGGATTTATACCAGTAATATAGGGTTATTTCAATGTTAGGAATGCTATTAGAGTAAGTGATCATATCAATTACAAAGCCAACAGAAATTATATGATTGAGGCAGCTAGGAGGCACAGTGAATAGAGCACTATCCCTGGAATCAGGAGGATGTGAGTTTAAATTGTGCCTTAGACACTTAACATTTCTTAGCCATGTGATCTTGGGCAAGTCATTCAACCCCAATTGCCCTGTGCTCCTCCTCCAAAAAGCAATAATAAAAAAAAAATCATATGATTTTCTCAATACATCCAGGAAAGGCTTCTGACTAAATACAATTTTCATTTCTATCAAAAACAGTATAAAACAGAGAAATATAAATGCAGTTTTTCTTAAAATGAAAAGTAGTATCTATCTAAAACCATCAGTGAATATTTTTCAAGAAATTCAAAGAGTCAGAATAGGCAGTGAAGAAATAAAGCTGTCACTCTATGCAGATGATATGATGGTATACTTGCAGAATCCTAGAAAATCAACTGGAAAATAAAACCTACTGAAAAGTTTAAAAATTCAGCCAAGTTGTGTGATATGAAATACACCCACACAAATCATCAGCATTTCTACATGTTACCAACAAAGTTTATCAGGAACAGATATAAAGCAAATTTCCATTTAAAATAACTATATACAGAGCCCCTGGAGCTGAGGACACTGCTGCAGCGCAGCGCCTCAGACTCATGAGGAGCCGTAAGCTTGCAGACAGGGTGCGCTCTTCAGCACACCTAAGGTGCAAAAACTGCCCAGCAACCAGAGCTGCCTCGGCTCAAGAAGTGGATGTACCAAATCTACAAAAATTGTGTGTTTGGCTTCATCACACAAAGCAACTGAGAGACGTATTTCCAAGACACTCAAGTATGAAAAAGATGGTTTCATCAAGTCAGAATTACAAGAACTAACAACCAAAAAAGGATGAAACTTCTTGGCTAAAGACAGTATCTGAAACCTCAAATGAGAATGAGCCTTTGGAGTGTGCTGAGCACAAAGCCTTGCCAACAAATAATAAAGCTAATACTTCTAAGATTTGTGAACAGCAAATAGGAATGGGAATGGTCTTTCTCATCATGGTCACTCCAGAGATGTGGGTAACAGTTGCTTGGTAAAGAGTGAAAATGGCTTGGCCCTCTCAAAATATAAAGAAAATCTGGTAGAGGAAGATGTGTGTAAGCCTGGTGCTGTGCTACTTGGGGAAACTGGGGCAGAGGCAGATTCCCAGAAGACACCATCTCACATTGACAGTAGCATCTTTTTAGACCAAGATAGCAATCAGCCAATGCCAGTGAATCAATTCTTTGGAAATGTCAAGCTCATGCAAGACCTTCCACCAGTTTCTCCACCTTGTCCTTCAATGAGCAGACAGGAATTCAGAAAAATGCACTTCAGAGACAAAGATGATGATGATGATGATGATGATGATGATGATGATGATGATGATGATGATGCAGGAATGTAGATATTTAATAAAAACCTTATAAAATTATATCTATTTTTTATACATTAAGGACAGTTACCAATGTCACACTATTACAAGTGATTCTAGTTGCGACATGTCAGTATCAATATAAAATCTATCCCTGTGGGAACTTTCTATCTTAAAAAGTAAGCTAAGGTAATTTTACTCTTCCTAGTTGATAAGTTTCTAAAGCCACTGTGGGAAACTCTTTGAAGTGAACCTGAAGATTGTAAAGGTCCTATTTTTTTCCTTTTGGGGAATGATTGGACAGAAAATTTTGTGTTGCTTTGTTCTTAACCATGGCAACTCTAACTTCCTGAGATGACTGTACCTTCTAGTAAAGTAGGTATATTGTTTTTTATAATAAATTATACTTTGAGTAAGCCCTGTGGGGCTCAGAAAGGATGGCACATTTATAAATATAAAAATGGCATCTATAATTAAAAAAATAACTATACACAATATAAAATACTTGGGAGTATCTCTGCCACAACAAACTCAGTGATTGTATGAATATCATTACAAGACACTTTTTACACAAATAAAGTCAGATCTAAACAATTAAAAAATGTAAATTGTTCCTGGGTTAACCAAACCAATTTAAGAAAAATGACAATTCGACCTAAATTAATTTATTTATTCACTTCTATACCAACAAAACAACAACTACAAAAAAAGGATTTTTAGAGCTGGAAAAAAATAAGCACAAAATTCATCTGGAAGAAAAGAAAGTCAAGAATACCAAGAGAATCGATGGGGGAAAAAAAATCTCTGAAGAAACGTGGACCAGCAGTAACAGATCTCAGATTGTACTACAAAGCAGTAATTATCAAAACAATCAGATACTAGCTATGAAATATGAAACAGCTAATGAGGATGAAATTAAACCAATTACAAGGAGCAATTTTGCCCAATTATATGCCAATAAATTTAACAATTTCAAGTGAAATGGAAGAATATTTACAAAAATACAAATTGCCTAGATTAGAAAAGAGGAAATAAAATATTTAAATAGACCTATTAGAAGAAGAAATTGAACAGATCATAAATGAGCTTCCTAAGGGGGGAAAAAGTACCATGACTAGATGGATTTAGATTTGAAGTTTACTAAATATTTAAAGCCAAACTCATTCTTATATTAAATAAATCATTTTGAAAAAAACAGCCAAAAAAGGGATCCTACTAAACTCCTTTAATGAAACAAAAATGGTATTGATTCCTAAACCAGGAAAAATAAAAACAGAGAAAGAAAATTATCAATTAATTTCATTTATGAACATTAATGCAAAAATAAAATTTAATTGCAAGATCAAAAGGTCAAGAATACTAAGGAACTAAAGAAAAATGTAAACGAAGGGGGTTTCACATTATTGAATCATGAATTATAATATAAGGAACTAATTATTCTTAAGTAGTTAAATGTTTTTTATTTATTTTTTGTTGTCAACATTCACTTCTGTAAAATTATGAGTTCCAAACTTTCTCCCCATCTCTCCCCACTCCCCCATGCCAAGATGGCATGTAATATGTACAGAAGAATTAGAACTAATATGGGAAACCATTCAAAAGAAGAAACAGAGAGAGAGAGAAAGAGAGAGAGAGAGAGAGAGAGAGAGAGAGAGAGAGAGAGAGAGAACAAATAATATGCTTGATCTGCATTTAGACTCCATATTTTTTTTCTGGTTGTTGGTAGCATCATAATGAGGCTTTTGTTGTTTTCTTAGATCCTTGTGTTGCTAAGAAGCAATAAGTTTATCAAAGTTAATCATTACACCATGTAGCTATTACTCTGTACAATGTTCTCCTTGTTTTGCTCACTTCACTGAGCATAAGTTGATATAAGATTTTCCAGGTTTTTCTGAAATCTGCCACCTTATCATTTCTTAGGGTGCAATAGTATTCCATTACATTTAAATACCACAACTTGCTCAAACATTCCCAAACTGCTGGACATCTTCTCAGTTTCCAATTCTTGACCACCACAAAAAGACCTGCTGTAAATATTTTTATACATGTGGGTTCTTTTCCTGTTTCTAGTGATCTCATTGAGATACAGACCTAGATGTGGTATTACTGGCTTAAAGGGTAGGCACATATTTATAGTCCTTTGGTCATAGTTCCAAATTGCACTCCAGAATGGTGAAGCAATTCACAACTCCACCAACAATGCATTACTGTTCCAATTTAACTATTTCCCAGCATTTATCATTCTCCTGTTTTGTCATGTTAACCAATCTGATGGGATTGATGGGGTAACTCAGAATTATTTTAATTTGCATCTCTCTAATCCATAGTGATCTAAAGCAATATTTTTCATATAACTATAGATAGTTTTAATTTCTTCCTCTGAAAACTTTTCATTTTATTCTTTGACCATATATCAGTTAAGGAATGACTTGTATTCATGTAAATTTGACTCAGTTCTCAATATATGGTAGAATTGAGGCCTTAAACTTTAGGTGATAAATGACACTAGTTATAAAAATTCTCTCCCAGTTTTCTGCTTCCCTCCTAATCTTGGTTGCATCAACATTGTCTGTGCCAAAGCTTTTCAGTTTAATATAATCAAAATTATCCATTTTGCATATCATATGGTTCATTATCTCTTACTTGGTCATAAATTCCTCTCTTCTCCATAAACCTGACAGGTGAACTATTTCTTGTTCTTCCAGTGTGCTTACAATATCAAAAAGGCATTAATGATTTAAACTATTTGATATTGGATTAAAAAATAGAAAGATAGATCAGTGGAACAGAGTAGAAATAATTTATGACAGCCAATAAATAGAGTAGCCTGTTATTTGACAAGTGCAAACCTTAAGTATTGGAGATAAGAATTCATTATTTTGTTAAAAAATATATATTAGAAAAACTGGAAAGCAGACTAGCAGAAATTGAATGCAGACAAATATCATACACCATTTACTAAGATAAGATTAAAATGAATACATGACCTGTATATAAAGAGCAATATTAGAAGAATATCTTAATAGATGGACTACATTGCCAATCAGACTTATGGACAATTTAATATTTTATGAATAAACAAGAGGTAGAGAGAAGAGTGAAATGTAACATGGATACCTTTTATTAAAATAAATGAAAAATTTGTATCAAGTTTCTTGCCTTCTCAAGGAAAATGGAAGTCCCAAAGGGAAAGAGGGAATTTTTATTCAAAATACAAATTATACATTAAACGTCTTTTATTTGTAATTGAAAAAATAACTTAAATATTTTTAAAATGATAAAGGCAAATTTCCGTGAAATATTGCAACCAGAAGACAAAAAGAAAATAGAATGAGTCTACAGATTGTTACCCAAAAGAAATTACAAAGTTAATACACCCAGAAATGATTGCTGAATGAAAGGGAAACACACACACACACACACACACACACACACACACACACACACCATTGAAAATACTTAAGAATGTCCAGATCTCATACTAAGCATAATTATACAATACTGCATGTATAGAATGAAATATAAAAAGAATTATAATATGACATACTAGAAAACATAAGCAAGAACTACACGTTGCAGAATAATTTATTTTCCAAAGCTAAGTAAAATCCTAGCTTCCAAGTGTTGGAAAAATGAGCCTAGTAGTATCTTGACAGGTAAATAAGGTGATTTGAAAGTGTTGTTATGGTTACATACCTTTGTGAAAAGGGGAAAATACTGATCTCTATAATATCAGCTCTCTGAAATACTGATATCTATAAAAATCAATTAGGGATTAAGAGTGAGGAGCAAGAACTTATCATTATGCCTAAAGGCACCATATATAATAAGTAATAATATTCATTCATATAAATGACATTACAAAACTTGTAATTAGTTAGAAGAAATGTTAACTGAGTGATAAGAATTTCTATACAGTAAAATAATAATTGTAGGATACTTTAATATGCCTTTTCAGACTTGGACAAATTTAACAGAAAGGCAAATTGTGAAGAAGTTAAAAACTGTAACAAAACATTCGAAAAAAAGTAGACATATATTTAGCTATCATTTTATTAGTATGCTAAAGAGCATACCTATTTTTTTACTGACACAGAAAATTAATAAACAAATTAAGAAAGGCAAAAATACTAAATGCACCCCTTGTAGCCCACAAGATAGTAATAAAATATAAAAAGCCATAATGGAAATAGGAATAAATTATTTGTATGCAAATATAGACTAAATTATAAAATCCTAAACAATTACATCATGTAATAATCCATAGAAATCATAAAACTGCTAAAATGGGAGCAATGAGAAAGTATGCCAAGATGAGTAGAATGCAGAAAAGATAAACTTTAGATGATTGCTTCTACTTCTATATATTTACATGTATAGAAATAATATGCTTTTAAAAGAATCAATTCATTGAATATACAATAAAAGCCCTAGAAAATAAAAAAGTCTCCAAATGTGGATAAAAATATAATCCTGAAAATAAAAGAAAAAATGTTAAAATTAAAATATAATCATTTGAAAATATAACCAGGATTCAATGAAAGGTTTTTTAAACAGAGTAACATAATAATTAAGTCATTAATTTATTCCAATTTTCATTTTAAAGTGAGAAGAATGAAGACAAATTTCCAAAACAAAAATTGAATGAATGCAACATGGATTAATAGGAAAAAAACCTTTGGCTCTGCACTCAGAAAATTTGGGTTTAATTCGACTTTTGAAACTTTCTAAAAATCATAGAATAAAAGAACCTTTAAGTAATATTTTCAAAAATATCTATGCAATGCATTATTTTAAATGAAGAGACACTAGAAATATGTTATTATAAAATGAATTTTATTCATTTGGAAACAAATGGAAATTTATTAGTTTATTGTAGAAATAAAGGAAGGTAAATCATTAGAGGGAAAGAAATTTCTTATAATTTGGATATTCCAATATCCTAAAAATATAGTTCATTAATTAAATATTTCATACTATAGCAATCAAAGTACAAAGTAAATGCTTTATAGAAACAGAAAATAATAATGAAATTACCTTAGTGGAGCAAACCTTAAAGATTTTAAAGGGAAATTCTGAAAAAAAAAGGAGAATGGAAGGGGGTGTAGCATTTTCCAAATTAAAATCATATTAAAATGCCCAAATCATTAAAACTAGTTAAAAATAAGTAGAGTAAAATAAGTAAGTAAGATTCAGAAATAATTGGGCAATATTAAATAACTACCAATAAATTGACTTCTGGAAAACTGGAGAACTGGAAAAATAGGAATTTTTTTTGACAGAAATTAAGTGTACACAAGCATCTTTACTACTTACTCAGCAAACTCTAAACTCATTACAGATCTAGAGATGAAAAGGAAACAGGAGGCAATTTGGTTCCATTTCCTTATTTTGCGAATGAAAAAACTGAGCCAGGGGATTAAAATTTAGGTTTCATAATTCTAAATTCAGCACTCTTTACACTATACCATCTTTCCTTCAAGTGATAAAAAACCTTAGTATAAAGGCATGTATCATATTTTTAAAAAAACCATTGCAAACATAACTAGATTATGGAGTATTATGGAATAAAAGTATTATGGAGGAACAAAGGCTTGCTTGCATTCATACAAGACACAAAAATGAGGATATAGAATGGATAAATAAAAGTTTTGCACAGCAAAAAAATCAGTGTAATCAAGATATTAAGAGAAAAATTTCTAGGGAATGAATGAAAATTAATAAAACAAAGAATATTAAGATAGTTTCTTTTTTCAGAGTTCTCGTACTAACACTGAAAGATAATACACATAGGAAGTTGTGAGGGGCAAAGCTGATGAAAAAGTTCCATATACATTAGGATATAAAAATAATAACAGCTAACATTTATATAACATTTACTATATCCTAGAGAGCCAATTTGAGGTGGCTCTAGCACTCCTCTGAATGGGACTCCTTTCCAAATTCTAGGATAATAGAATACTTATACCCTTCCCACACAGTGGGAAGATAGGAACACTAATACATTCTTGATAGAGCTGAAAATTGGTCCAACCTTTCTCAGAAAACGTTTGAAACTATGCTAGCAAAGTGATTACACTGTTCATAATATCTAGCCCAGAAATATCCCCAATGTTACCAAAGTCAAATGTATCTTTCTATCTACATACATACATACATACATACATGCATAAAAATGTTAATTTTTGTAGCAGCAAAGTACTGGAAACAAAATTGTTATTAAGCCATTTCAGTCATGTTTGATTTTTCATGACCCCTTTTGAGATTTTCTTGGCAAATATACTGAAATTGACATTTTCCTCTACAGCTCATTTTACAGATGAGAAAACTGAGGCAAACACTATTAAGTGATTTGTCTAAGGTCACACAGATAATAAATGTCTGAGACCAGATTTAAATTCAGGTCTTCCTGACTCCGAGTCTGGTGCTGTATTCACTATGCCACCCAGCTGCCTCAGAAACAAAGTAGTTGTATTCAATTGAAGAATCATGGAGAAAATTATTAATATAAGAGAATATTAATGCAATAATACAATGTAATAGGAAACTACAAGTATAAAGAATTCCAAAAAGCTGAAAGTGAACATACACTGATGCCAAAATAGTTAAACAGAAATGAAATAAAAATATACAAAATTATTAAAATATTCAAAAGGAAAATAACATTAAATGTTATTAGAACTTATAATGATTCAGTACCTATCTTGGGTATAAATAACTCATGAGGACATTCAGATATTGAATGAAACAAACACATGGTGAATATGTTGCTTTGTTTTCTTTTTTATTATATAATTTATTTTTGGTTTTCAACATTCACTTCCACAAGATTTTGAATTCCAAATTTTGTCTCCATCTCTCCCCTCCCCCTATATCAGTATATCAGTAAGCACCCTAGAATACCTAGGATGGTTGCTAGCACAGGTTCTTAGATCTGCTTTACTAAAGGAAAGCGATGCAAAATGGGATAACAGTCTCACATATCATTTACCTAGTTCAGGGGGAAAAGTCAGCACACTGAACTTCAGAGAATACAAGCACAAGTTGCAAGCAAAAGTTACAAGCAGACCAAGAAGCAGATCAGCAGATGGGCTTCCAACCATCTGACCATCACATCCTTACCTATTCACAGTTACCAGAGAGGGAATCATCAACATTTGGGTTTTCAAAGCCAAGGGGTTCAATGGCTTCCCAGAGTCTCATCTGGCCAAATCACACAGCTCTTCTCAAAGTGAGCCCCAAAGGAAAGCCTCATATGAGGGCATATATATATATATATATATATATATATATAAAAGAGAAGGTCACAGTCCTCTTGACCCACAGTCCAATTACAAAGTAACAAGGCATAGGGTATACCCGAAAAACAAGTCTCCCACCACGGGGGTTCATGTGACCACATTGAACCTATTAGGGGTCAGAGTATACTTTAAAATAATGGGAAGATTTTCAGATCCACCCAAATGACTTAAGGAAAGGGTCTAGGGGCAGGGAAGATGTTCAGATTCCCATTACATGCCACTCCCCAGGACAGCATGTACCCAGATCACTCCTTCTCCCAATCTGCCCTTCCTTCTATCACATCCCCTTCTCTCATCCCCTTCTCCTCTATATTCCTATAGGACAAGATAGATTTCTATACCCCATTGCCTGTACATCTTGTGTCACAGTTGCATGCAAAAACAAATTTTAACATTTCTTTGTAAAGCTGAGTTCCACATTCTCTCCCTTCCTCCCTCCCCACTCACCCTTATTGAGAAAGCAAAGAACTTGATATAGAACATACATGCATAGACATGTAAAACACTTCCATAACAGTCATGTTGTGAAAGACTAACCACATTTGCATCTGTCCTGTCCTGCGTGCCATTCATTAAATTCCCTCTCTTGACCTGTTCCCCCACCAGAGTGTTTGCTTCTGATTCCCCCTTTTCCTTATGTGCTGTCCTTTCTATTACCCCCCTCTCTTCTCCCTTTCTCCTTGCTTTCCTTCAGGGTAAGATAATTCCAATGACCAATTGATAGTGTATTATTCCCACTTTAAGCCAAATCCAATGAGAGTAAGGCTCACTTATTCCCTCTTACTTTCTCCCTCTATTCCTCCACTGCAAAAGCTCTTTCTTGCCTCTGTTATGTGAGATGATTTACTACATTCGACCTATCCCTTTTATCTTTCCCCTAGTATGGTCCTCCCAACACAATTTTATTTTTTTAGGTATCCTCTCTGCATATACTGCCTCTCTTTGCCCTCTTCCTATCTATATCTGTATCTGTATCTGTATCTGTATCTGTATCTGTATCTGTATCTGTATCTATATCTATATCTATATCTATATCCATATCTATATCTATATCTATATCTATATCTACCTCTATATCTATATCTACATCTATATCTATATCTATCTACATCTATATCTACATCTACATCTATACCTATATCTACATCTATATCTACATCTATATCTATCTACATCTATATCGACATCTATATCTATCTACATCTATCTACATCTATATCTATATCTACATTTATATCTATATCTATATCAACCCGTACCTATACCCATACCTATCTCAATCTCTATCTCTGTCTCTGTCTCTATCTCTATCTCTATTTCTGTCTCTTTTATCTCTATCTCTATCATCTCTATCTCTATCTCTATCTCAATATATGTACAACTATATGTCTAATCTATAACTATGTCTATATACACTATCTATCTATACATTTATACATACATGCACACACATACATATATAAAATATACTCATGCATAAAAATACACCCACAAATATGCACGTGCATACACACACTCACACACACATATTACATGTGTGTACAAATATAATTATGTGACTATGTGCATACACACAGATGTGTGCATATATATATGTGTGTGTATGTATACACATATCCCCTGTAACTACCCTAATACTGAGAAAAGTTTCATGAGTTACAAGTATCATCTTTCCATGAAAGAATGCAAACAGTTCAACTTTAATGAGTCCCTTATGGCTTCTCTTTCCCATTTACATTTTTATACTTCTGTTGATTCTTGTATTTGTAAGTCAAATCTATTCCAGTCAGATCTTTTCAACAAGAATGCTTGGAAATTCTCTATTTCATTGGGATTCCAGTTTTTCCTTAAGTATTATACTCGGTTTAGATGGGTAGATAGATGATTCTTGGTTTTAGTCTTACCTCCTTAGACATGTGGAATACTATATCCCAAGCCCTCTCATTCCTTATTGTAGAAGCTGCTAAATCCTGTGTTATCCTGGTTGTGTTTCCACAATACATGAATTGTTTCTTTCTGTCTTCATGTAATATTTTCTCCTTGACTTGGGAATTCTGGGATTTGGTTACAACATCCCTAGTACTTTTCCTTTTCAGATCTCTTTCAGGAGGTGTTTTGTGAATTCTTTCCATTACTATTTTATCCTCTAACTCTGGAGTATCAGTGAAGTTTTCCTTGATAATTGCTTGAAAGTTTATGTCTAGGCTCTATTTTTTATCATGCTTTTCAGTTAGATCAATAATTTTAAAATTAGCTCTCCTAGACCCATTTTCCAGGTCAGTTGTTTTTTTCCAATGAGATATTTTACATTGTCTTCTATTTTTTCGTTCTTTTGGATTTTTATAACATCTTGATTTCTCATAAGGTAATTACCTTGCATTTGCCCCATTGTAGTTTTTAAGGAATAATTTCCTTTGGTGAGTTTTTGGACCTCCTTCTCCATTTGACCTGTTCTATAAGGCATTGTTGTCCTCATTCTCCTCTTTTGCCATGTTGGTTAGTCTTTTTTTAAAGGTGTTAGATTCTTCAGCATTTTTAATGTGTCTCTTTAGCAGTCTGTTGACTTATTTTTCATGATTTTCTTCTATCATTTCTATTCCCAAATTTTCCTCTACTTCTCTTACTTGATTTTCTTTTCTTTGTAGAGGCAATTGAGGTTAAGTGACTTGCTCAAGGTCACACATATAGTAAGTGTGTCAAAAGTCTGATGCTAGATTTGAACTCAGGTCCTCCTCACTCTAGGGCAGGTGCTCTATTCATTGTACCAATGAATAGAGTTACCCAACGCAATTTTCAAAATCCTTTTTGAGTTCTTCCATAGCTCAAGACCATTTCCTATTTTTCTTGGAGGCTTTGGATGTCTTCCTCAGGTTGTATGCTTTAATTTTCCTTGTCACCAAGAACCTAAGAAAACACCTTTTCATCAAGAAGGTCGCCTTCTATCATCTTATTTTTTCCTGGTTTGATCATTTTCCCAGCCTCTTACTTGTCTTTTGAGCTGTTTGTTAAGTAGAGAGTGTACTAACCTAATTTCAGGAGTTTTGTGCAGCTGTTTTCAGATATATCTCTAGGGACCTGTAAATCCTGAGTTACTCCAAAATGACACGATCAAAAGAGAGGCGTTTAGTCCTCTGCTGGCCTACACTCTTGTGTGTGAGCAACCATAAGCCCTGGAACTGTGGGGAGATCTCCCTCTCCACAGTCACCACCATCTCTACCCTCCCAGCACTCCTGCTCACCCCAGGACTACTTCTCAGGACTGTAATCCAGAGCACATGATAGATTCTCCCACCATCTGTAGACCATGAGCCCTATGCTTCCTCTGCCATGGGGCCAAGCCAAGATTGATTTCCTCTCTCACTCAGGTGAGAGAACTTTCCCACTGACCTTTGAAGTTTTCTTTGGTGTCTGTGGGTTGAGAAGTCTGGAAACCACTACAGCTGCCAGTTATTCGGTGCTCTAAAATCAACTCTAGTCCTGTCTGTGCTGCTGTGGCCCACTCTAAGCTGTTCTCTACTCTGAGCCCAGTGTAATAGACCCTTCCTGCTGCCTTTCCAGATTGTATGGGACTAGAAATGTGTTTTGCCCTGACTTTTGTGGCTTCTAATGCTCTAGAATTTGTTGAGAATTTTAAAAGAATTTTTATAATTTGTTTAGAATTTGCCTATATATGTCTGCTACATTAGATACAATAGAGAGATGGAGGTAAATTATTTGCAAAAGAACATCAGTGGATATATCTAATAATTCACAAAATGTAATATTGAAGAAGAGTAGGTATGTAGCCAGACATAGTTAATATAAATCCCTCAGAGAATGGGGAACAAATAAATTATCCTAGACATGAGATGTAGCATTGAAATTTGATCAGATGGTCCTCGATACAGGAACATAGAAAGGAAAAAAAATACATCCTGTTATGGAAAGAAAACTGGATGCAAAATTAAAGGAGGAGAGTTCAGATTTCTCTTCTGTAACTAACTACACTCTGGGCTTCAGTTTTCTTCTCTGGAAAATGAGGTCAAACTAGGTGATGTTTCTAGTCTTTTACATCTATTATCTCTATTATCTAATACAATATTCAAAAGGAAGAGATTTGGAAAAAGTGATGCTGGAACATCATTATATATCAAGAAAATATACTCGTGTGAAGAAATCCAGTAACTACAAGAAAGGAATTACCTGTACATAAAGCATTTGCTTGTGAATCAATGGTGACAGAAACAGAAGGAATATTATGATGAGAGCATACTACAAATCTCATGCCTAGAAGGAGAAAATGGATCGTGTGTTCCAGAAGTAGCTCCCAAAGCTGACATAAAGACAAGTGTTTCTAATGAAGAAAGGTTTTAACTAACGAGACATTAACTAAATTTGTCTGATTTTTACTTGCATTGATGATCAACTCTGACCTTTCAAAATCTGACCTGAATCTTATTCATCAAAAGAGGAATTGGTTTTGACATTGACAAGGAGAGCCCAGCATCATTTGTGGCAGTGATAACCTAGGAAGAAAAGGTGGGTACCAAGCAGATTAGAGGAAGAAGTGAATTTTAGCATTTAGAGGAAGTACAGATAGGCTCCAATAATGAAAAATTCCAGAAAGGATATCATCTCAAGATTGAATTGTTATCAATAGACAGTATTTCAATGAAAAAAGTAAAGAAGCAACTATTTAAAAGGATAAATGTAGCTTGATGAAAAATTTAACAAAACACTAAGATTTTGAAAGATGAGTGGAAATATGGAAACAAGGAGAGGTGAATAAGGATAAATACAAAAATGTGAAGTGATAGCATAAATTAATCAGAAGTATGTGAAAGTTTAAAACAAATTGAAGCATGTGGTGAATTCAAAGGATATCAACAAATGACTTATTTAAAGAATGGAATTATTTAAGTGTTGCTGTGGTGGCCAGGGTCCTATATTCTCCTCATTCTTCTTCCCAATCACTCAGTCAATACGTATTGATGAAGGAGTATTGATTAAGGCCTTCCTGTGTTCTAGGCTCTGTACTAAGTTCTGAGATTATAAAGAATGACAAAACATAAATCCCTGCTCTTAAGGATCTCATGGTTTAATGGGGTAGAGGAAAATGCTAACACACTACATCATCTTTTCCTGCTAGGCCCTTCTTGTTCCTCCTTCCTTTCGTGCTCCTCTCTCTCTTCCTCCTAAGATTGTTATTCAATTGTTACTCACAAAATCCCTAGGAAGTTTGTGCTACTATTATCCCCATTTTGCAACTGAGGAAACAGAAACATAAATAAGATTAAATGAGTTGCCTATGGTCATGAAACTAGTAAGAAGGCAAACTAGTAAGAAGGGGGAAGGCAAATACTTATCATCAGATAAAATTCCTCCATATACAATTACACAATTACAACACAGGTGCCACATAGGAAGAAAGGAAAACCGAAGACCTAATTTTTCTATTCTCTGACTGTTATAAGACTAATTGGCTTGTTAGTAAAATGTAACTTTTAAAGCAGCAGATTAGAATGTGTCGTATTATATATTCTGCAATATTTTTAAAAAGTCCTCGAAGTCACTCTGCCCATAGATTTGTGTATAAATAGAAACACAAAGAGAGAGATTTATATTGTCACTTTTTATTAAGATAAGGGATTCATTCTTAACCGTGGGGCCACAAGTCTAAGGGTGTATGGTCAGATTTCAAAGGGTTTAGGAAATTGGATGAGAAGACAATTATACCTTTATTTCGGTACAACTAATTTCCTTTGAAATCCTATGTATCTTATTTTATGCATTTAAAACCATGATTAATCACACTGATATAGGAAACTATTAAACAAATAAAAAAGGTTAAGAACACCTTTTATGGAGAAAACAGACTAAAGAATACTTTTGAAAATAAGACTTTAAGTGACATATGGGGTAGGGATGTTCCCTGTCCTGGTGAGCCTTAGTTAGTGGAATTTTGGAGAACTGTCTTGCTTTTGAACAATAGGAGGGAGATGGAAATATTTCTGCATAACTAGTTAGCCCTATAATAGAAGGAAGAAGTCCTTCAATAGAGGCCTTTAAATAGGAGAAGGAATTTGGTATATCTTCCCAAGTACAGTGATACCCAGGAATTAAGTGAATAACTATTTATTAAGTGATGCCAGACACTGTGGTATATGGGGTGTTCAAGGAGGAATAGCATCTTTGGGGTGAGGGCTTGCCAAGCCCTTTAAAGGGCTGCTTGCTCATCTATCTTTGGTGTCTACTGCCTCTCAACTCTCACCTCAAGCTCTAAGAAGTTATAGCATGTACGGTGGCCACACCCAGATAAATCATCTCAGTAGAACAACCTAGGTTGAGAGTAACTGACTGGCTTCAAACTTGTCAGTGAATTGGAGGTAGTAGCAGAGTCTATATATTGGGTATGTATTCTGTCCATGTAAAGACTTCCTCTGGCAGAATGGGAAGATGAAAACAATATATTCTAACAGCCACAAGGCAGTTGAAGTAGGTGCTCTGAAATTCTGAAAGCTTGGTCAGACATCGAAGAAACCAAAGTCATCCACTACATCCTAAGCCAGTAAAGGTTGTCTTTCCTTTTGTCTTTCCACTGGCTTTAAGGACTCAGGAAGAGAGAGAGAGAAGACTGATTACTATCTCAATTCCGATTCACGCACAAGTCAAGACATTCCCGTGTGATGTCACTGGTAATTTTTAAAAATGGACAACAACTATATTCCAGGCACTGTGCTAAATATATTAATAATATTACTTCAATTGTTACTCACAAAAACCCTGGGAGGTTTGCGCTACTATTATCCCCATTTTGCAACTGAGGAAACAGAAACAAAAATATGATTAAATGAATTGCCTATGGTCATGAAACTAGTAAGAATCAGAGTTCAGTTTTAAATCAGGTCTTCCTGATTCCAGGCCCAGAGCTTTATTCACTTGAGCCACCTGAATGCCTCAGGACAGGGAGGTCCTACCTGGTCACTCAGGAAACACCAAGTGGTTATTTATATAACTCTATCCTGATGTTAACTCTGGCCCTGGGACATGTTGTGTTCAAGAGCATAATGGTCTCTTCCCTATCTTACTACAAATTACTCAGACAAGGATGATGTCCGTCACTACGCTAGATTATAATGCAGCCTCATTAACTGTGTTTTGACCCTGATATTCATTGTCAATCATTTTATAACGTGAGGCCCATTTTTGACCTGCAAAGATCTGACATCTCTCACATAAAAGATCACTGATATCTGGGGCTCAGTGTTTCAAGAAGTGAGGAGGCAAGGTTAAGATTTCTTGTGTTTGCTGTCTTCCATATTTGGCCAATTTGGTAAAGATCCCTTTAAGAGGTTGTTATATTGTTTGCTTGTTTTGCTTTATTTTCTCCTCATCCAGTGCTGTCAAATCGTTTTTTCTCATTCCCCTAGACTCTCCACATATCATCTCTCCTTTCCACCATTGTTTATGCTTAGAATTTTCTCCCTATCCCATTATACCCTCCAAATTCTTAGCCATGTTTTAAGGCCCAACTGAAATTCCACCTGTCCCAATCCTTCCTTGATTCTCCCTGTTTATGAACTGTCTTTCTCCTTTGAACTCTACTAAAACTTTATCGACTAACCTACTCTTGCATTTAGCATTAATATTAATTATCTGTGTTGATGAATTGGCAACCTACATGAACAAAAGTTCTATGAAGACAGGGACTCTGACATGATAGATCCAGATAAAACTCTCTCCACCTCCAACCCTTGGTATATACTGAAATACCCATGCTAGAATCACTTCTTTAGTTCACCTTGTTCATACTACATTTTATTCACAGTTTTAAAAATACTATTTAAATATTTAACATATATCTTTTTGTACCACTGCTAGAATGTGCACCTTTGTACTTTGAATTCAAAACTCCTTGGCACTCAAGTAAAATTGGCTTGTATACAATTTTTGGTAGTTCTTTCTTGAGGGGAAAGAGTCAAGATTGTAGAATAAAAGCATAAACTTCCTTTAACTCTTCCCCAAATTTCTCCAAATAATTGTAAAATTTATTCTAAACAAATTCTACAGCTACAGAACCCAAGAAATGACAGAGTGTAACACATCTCCAGACCAAGACAGCCTGGAGAGTTGACAGGAAGGGTCTATCACACTGAGCTGGGAGAACAGTACAATCCAATGTGGACCTGCTGGTCAGAGTAGGCCTCTGGATACTGGATCACAGTCAGCTACAACAGTGTGCAGATTTCTCAACCCACAAACACCAAAGACAGCATAGAAGATCAGTGGGAAAATTGTGTGGGATGTGAAAGAGGAGAATGGTCTGACCTCAGTCCTGAGGCTATGGAGGTGGTGGTAGCTGCAGTGGCAGCAGTAGTATCCCACCCCTGACCCAACTGGAAGTATTGTCCTACCTTGACAAAGAATTAGAAAGGCAAGTATTTGACTGGGAAGAAGAGCAAACAGTGTTAAAACTAACCAACCAACCAACCAACAAAAAAACCTTAGACTGTGGAATCTTACTTTGGAGACAAAGAAGATGGTTCTTCCTCAGAATTCTTTGGTAAGATCTTTTTGTTCTCAGGTCAGAGGTCAGCCTCTTTTGCAGTCTTAGTGACTGATTCTCTAGTATATCACACAAGAAAACTGGGATCAATCTTCCTTTTACTGTAATAAACATTTCCTTTTTCCATATACCTGGTTTCTATTTTCCTGATTGACAAGAACGGTTCTGAGTTTCTGGGTAGGATATTACATCCTTCTTCCTTCTTATGTGGGAAATAATTTTGCTTTTCAATTCCTTAATGGAAGTAAATGTTGTTTTGTTATCATTCCCCATTTTTGTGGTTTCCCTTTGGGGACTTGGCAATTGTCTGTGACTGCAGTGAGCTCAGAAAAGGTACAGTAGTCACATTGTACTCTCTTCTGAATATCTTCCCCAGTACTTTACAATTCCCCTTGAGAGTCTATTGCAGAATGAACAGTTGAGTCAATGACGCCTGAATAAGAATCCATAGAAAATCTTCAAATCAATAATCTTGGAGAGGATACATATCTGCCATTGGGAATAATTTCTTTATATAAATAGACAGTAAGTGTGACTTTTCATCCCCCAAAACATACAGTACCATCAAATGATACTTTGCTGTTCAGACTCAATCTGATCTTGGTGATTTGCGAAGGAGCAATAACTAAAGTTTTTCACTGCTAACAAAGAAGCAAACAGAACAAACAAAAAATTCTAAGCATGTATCACTTTCCCTCCCCTCAAACTTATCCTGCATGGCAAGTTGACTCTGTCCTCTGATACCATGAATCTGGATAAAATATTGGAAAAAACTCTCAGAAAACCTCCCTTGTTTGTTCGTTAATGCAGGAGAAGAAGGAATATCATTAACTGGTTTATCTCTGTTTCCATCTCTGTCTTCCTGTCTCTCTCTGTCTCTATTTCTGTCTCTGCCTGTCTCTTGTTTCTGTTCCTCTCTTTCTCTCTCTGTTTCTCTGCCTCTGTCAGTCTATCTCTGTCTCTCACACACACGTGTGTGCACACACACACACACACACTTCTTTCCTTTTACCTAAATTACCTTTTTACACAGAAATCTCTGGATCATTACTTTCAGCATACTTGTACTGGAGTCCCTGTACCATGAGGAAAACCATAATCCTAGGTCCTCAAGTGTAGCCTTTTGACTTAATCCAAACTTCACAGAACCAATGCCCTTAGTAAACTGATTTGTTCTGTAAAAACTGGACTCAGTCAAAAGGCCACACCCAAGGACCTAGAATGTCAAGTGTGACCTCAAGACTTCAGGTTCCCTATCCCTACCTACTCTTTCTAGAGGGCATCTAGTGATCCACTCATATGGTGGCTCCAACCTTCTATCAGAACCATGCAGTCTGCATGATCAATCATACTTCTTGCAAAAGGCGATGCATGCATTGCTTTCTGTCATGCATGACTCTCTGCTGTGCTGATCACTCTAGAACTACTAACAAGGACTAGGTGTGCAACTTTACTATGCCCCAACATGATTCAGTTGCAATTACAGAGTCTTTATCTGGTGGGGGCTCCATAGTGCTCATAATTTCCTATAGTGGCATAGGCTTCACCCTACATCTATGTGAGGTTTACCATCTTTGATTTCTTAACACAGCCTATATGTGTGCTTTAATATCCAGAAGCAGATGTCTTTGGGGTATGTATCCTAGGAATCTCTTGAGAATTTGTATACAAGTCTCTTCTGTTGACTTAGTATCTCTACCAGCATCTAACAGAATGATCTGCATTTCCCATGAGTTTACCACAAAAAAATTAAGAAAGGGATAACATTGAGTAAATTTTGAAATGTATACATGAAGTGTTTAATATGATTAGTAAACTACCAGAATACAGAGATTCTTAGGACCTGAAATTACATTGAGTTATAAATATGGGGGTAATTAGGGTTGTACAAATGATTGCAGTATCACTCAGTTAAATCCATATTAATTCCAAGATACCATTTTACCATTTCATCTCACATTGCTAATTCTTTCCTCACAGGATGTTGCCTTATTTTAACTTATGACATGGAACAATTCATTTTTTTGCCATTTATATTCTTTATGGATTATTTTTTGTAATACAATTTGAATAGAAACACATTTTTATATAGTTAAAGGACCTTGTGACGTGAAATAAGAAGTTCTTAGTTTGATTTCCAAATTAGACTTCCGTTAGCTGTTGTAATCTGAGAGGGTAATTTAATCTCTATAGGCTTCAGTTTCTTCCAGTGTAAAACAAGGATTGCTCACATTTCTTTTTTCGTTTGTTTGTTTGTTTTTTGCTTTTTGGAAGGGGGAGAGCAGGGCAATTGGGGTTAAGTGACTTCTGCAAGGTCACAGGGATAGTAAGTGTCAAGTGTCTTGAGATTGTATTGCTTGCATTTCTATCTTATACTGTTGTGATTAAATATTTTTGGTGATCTTAGGGCACTATGTCAATGTCAGTTACAGTTTTAGACTATAATTATGCATACCTTGTTGGCTCAGACACTTCTTCATTATATCAAACATCTGTTTCTCCTTCCCATACTCCATTTACTATATTTTTTAATTCTATATCATGCCATTGAGCTATGTGATAATTTTGGCCTAAAAACTCAACTGCATCAATTCCAGGCTGTTTTTCCAACCAATATGTCTCATTCCTAAAATTGACAGACTCCAAGCTAAATCTGATCCCTTGATTCTTATGACTTTTGAATAAGAATTCATTCTTAATAACCAAATACAGTGATATAGGTTGAGTTTCTATCAATATGTAAAGTATTGCAATCTGGTAGAGTGAATTAGGGCATATCAGAATCCTCCTCTTTTTTTTCAGCATACCTGAATTATGGAGATACCTTTTGGCTCCGAAATGAATTTATGGTATAGCCTTATTCGAATTCTACTGTAATGGGGTATTAGCTTCTAGATTGCAGCTTTCTTGGTGTCACACGTGCTGTGGGTATAGATGTATGTATTGACAAAACCCTTAGAGCCATATGTATTCTTCTCTTATGATAATGTTGCCATTAGTCTTGATTGCTTTTGACTACAGTTTCTGGTTAGAAAATTGCTCAAAGTAAGAAGTTTAGTTTTGTTCACATTTTTTCCCTTAATTTGTGCTAGAGTTTTTACTTCACTTTTATTTGAAAGGAGTTCCTGTTCTGTTATTATGGTGTTCTATATAACTTGTCATTGTAGTAATCACTTTTATATTTTCTTCACGCCAGTTCAACATTCAGCTGTTGAGGAGCACTTTGTCATATTTACTAGGGCTCTTGTCATACATATGAAAACACTTCCTTTATTTGTCTCCTGAATTTTCTTTTTCCCTTGTTAGTGATTTTGCAATCTCTGTATCAATGTTCTGGCTGGTTGCAATTACATGTTTTCCCAGCTGAGAAGTTGTAGTATTTTCCTAGCCTCTGCAATGTGCTGGTCTCTTCTGACAGGAAGTTCCAATTGTTTGGCCTTCATCTGTTGTATTTTTCACTCTTTGCTACTAAGGATGAGTATTTGAGGAAATAAAAGTTTAGTTTTCTTTTCTTTCATTTTTTTAAAAGTTTGCTTGGTGAATTTTTATGAGACAAACTTTACAACAGCTGTGTTTTATCTGTATCTATATAGATATATTACTACAATATCTATATCTATACCTATAGAGAAACAAATCTATATAGATATAGTTGGATTGGTTTTTTTTGAGAGAGAGAGAAAGAGAGAGAGAGAGAGAGAGAGAGAGAGAGAGAGAGAGAGAAAGAAAGAGAGAGAGAGATGCTTTACTCTTTTAGTTTCCAGACAAGGGTTTGCTTCAGGTCTAATCTACAAAAATATCAGAGGAAGACAAAAACATTAAATCCAGTTTCTCAATGAGAAACTAATTGTTCATGCTAATGACAATGAAGATTAATACAAACCTTAATCTTTTTCTTCATATTTTTAGAGGTCTGTGTACTTTATGCTCTCTATTAAGATCACAGTCTGTATTTACTGTAGTCAGCTGCTTTCCTAAGATACTGCTTTTATGGAATTTTGATTCTGTTGGTAGTATGAGCAGCTTTCTTATAACTAGGATCTCATTCATAATACATAACTCCAAAGTTCTGAAAGCTCTTGCTGCTAGTTATATTTATTGAATTATGTGCTCAAATCTCGTTAACCTCCATGAATAATTGCAATTATACAAAAAACCTTAACTGTCACTTATTTTATCTCTAAGAATAAGTTTTTAAACTTATTATATCTTTTTTGAATATTTATTAAAGGCATATATATATATAATTTAACAGAGATTTAGGTTTGATGCACATATGTGTGGGAACGGATGGCAGGGAAAATCTTCCCAGTAAAATTTTATAAGTATAGCTTTAAACATAACCAAAGAAACAAAATCTATGCTGAAAAGCAAAATATTAAGGAAACCCAACAAAATATTCATAATAAAATCATCTCTCTTCCATACTTTATTATTTTTAAAGATATTTTCTCACAACATTCCTTTAAAGCAACTATTACAAGTAATACTGTCCATATCTTGCAGAAGAGGAAACTCAGCCCCTGAGAGGTTGAGTTGTCCACAATAACCATGGTTCCTCCTTCAAATATAGTGCCAGTGATGTGCTGTCTCTGCTCTAGAATCACAGAAACATTACATCAAATTCATTGACCTTTTCATGGTTAGTCATAATCTTTAACCTTTCTGAGGTATATGGCCTCCTTAAAGTCCTTTTGTTTAACTTAATCCTTTTACAATGAATGTCTATAAAGTTTAGTGAGTTGTTCATAGTGACACTTAATTTGAAGTGGCTCAAAACCATAGAGACCATTCAACAGGTATAATAGTAATAGTAATAATAATATTGGTACAAGGCTCAATTTTACAAAGCATTTTCACACATTATTATGTTATATAATTATAATAGTAATAAAATACTTAAATATCACTGACTAAATGTTATTATATTATAATACTTTGTCCTAAGCCACCTTATCTTCTCTCTATATGCTATTTCACTTGGGGATCTCATCCATTGCCATAGATTTAATTATCATGCCTATACTTATGTTTCTCCAATCTACATATCCAATCCTGCCCTCTCTGCTAATCACCACTCTCCATCTTCAATTGTTTATTGATCATCTTCAAATTGATGTCTTATAGAGCTTTTGAACTCAACCAATGACCATGTCCAAACTCACAATTTTTTTCCTCCAAAGTTCTCCTCTCTTCTAGACTTTCCTGTTATAGTCTCATTGTTATTAAAATCCTCCCAGGCATCTAGATTTGGAACTTAGGTATCTTCTCTGCTTTTATAAAATTCACTTTCACTCCCATATCCAATATATTGACAAGTCATGTACATTTTACTTTGATAATATCTCTCATATATTCCCACATTCCCTCCTATTACAATTCTTGTCACCTATTAATAACCTATTGTAATAATCAATGTCTCCACTACTTACACTCTCCTAAACCTTTATAATAAGTTTTATTGTTCCCTTTCTCTTTCTTTATTTTTTTTCTTATCTCCTGACATTGATTTGATTCTCATATTAACCTTACGAGTTAGGCTTGTGATCCTCCTTTTGTAAACTAGAGATATTATGTGATATTCCCAGGATCACTCAATTCATAACAGATATGGGCCTCATAGACAACTCTTCTGATTTCTAAGCAAATCTTGGTCCAGTTCTAGTTCAGCCTATTTTTATGAATCTGAAAAAAATATAATCTTCAAAACATGCAGTCATCAAAACTCAATAATATCTGGTGTCATTCATAACTTACAGTTATAACATATATATATAATCTGACACTAATGCTTACGGATTTTCTTTTTTATAATTTCAGTTACTGACATACTCCATGCCATGTTCTGGCATAGAATATTATTAACTATAGTTTTTAGAACTACACAAAGCCCTTTCACTTTACAAATATATTTAGTGGGAAAATGGCTGACAGAGGGTCATTCAAAGTTCTGGATGATCTAATTATAATGATCTTTGTTAACCCATTCATATGAAAGAAAAATAGTTCTTTATATAACACCTACACTAATCACATGAATTCTACATATTAAAACCCTAAATGTAAAACACTAGAAGTTGTCCAATTGAATTTCAAATACCCGTAAATCTCAACACAGTCTTTCATTCCACTCATCCAAAATTCAGAGAAACATTTCTAAATCATGTAAAATCAGAATTGAGAGGCAGTATATATCAAATAGAGTTAGACCTTAAAACCTTGAAGGAATGAACTCAAGTCCTGCCTCTGACATAGAGCTGCTATGTGGACACATAAAGGTCACTTAACCTCTCAGTGCCCTAAGCAAGTTGGCAATAATGAGTTGCCAATTAAGGTGAAGTTTCCTACATTAGTAAAACCACTGGTCCTCTATTCTTCAAAACAACAACAATTAAAAAATAATATAAATCTATTTCAGTTAAACTAGAAAATAAAATGAATGTCCACTCACTGGCAACTAGTTCCATTAGAGGCTTTTCCCTCTGCCCTTCTTATAATTAAAATGAAATTCTCAGATCCTAAATAAAACTTTTAAATTAGTTCCTGTGCTTTATTTATTGATGATAGTTAATAGAGCTTTTTGATGGTGAGCTGCCATTTCAGTTAATTTTGAATGAATCTTAATCATTTTCTACATTTGCTTAAAGCTAATCATTTCTTTCAAAGTCAGGCTTTTCAATATGCAAATATACCCATAAACAATCCTATATATTTGAGCATCTAGCCTTTGTTTTCAAGTTATTTCAATGGCCTTGAACTCTACCTGTATGAAAGTGAAACTAAACAATAACAACAATAACTAATTCACCACCCAAGGAAGACACCTGTATGGCACTCGACAGTTTTCCATAGAGTAGTTTATATTTTTTTTAATTTAGCAATGTAAATATAACTCATCTGTAAGTTTAAAGGACCATTTCATTTATACTCTTCCTCTTAAAAAGTTGTATAATTGGCAAAAAAATATAAATGAAGCATAGAGTATATCTGGAATCTTTAATTTTTGAAGGACTGTTCCTCTAAAGGTCACAATAAGGCATAAATGAGAATATGACCATATTTGAAGATTAAATTATTTTGAGATATTTATCTAACAAGGTAAAAGAGAACCTACAATGAACTCAGATCCTCCAGTTTGTAATTCATTGAAGCATTCCATCTTTTCTATTCTCTTTGTTGTGTATCAACTAGTCTAATGTGGAAGAAATTTAAATTAGAACTTATCACTGAATAACACAAACTCAGTATTAAAGAGAAGTCAGCAACATCCTAGTTCAACTCATCCTTAAATAAGAATTCCCCATTACAACATATGCAATAAATGTTTAGCGAAGCCTTCACTGGAAGATTTATAGTATATTTAGTTTGTCCCTCTTGGAATAAAAAGAAAAAAGTCTTAATTCTCTTCTAAAGATGAGCAATCTAACATACTTCTCTTGGCTCCTTTTTCCCTTTTGTCCTTCTTCAAGCTACATACCTCTAGTTAATGTGGCAGATCTTTCTATGTGCTGGTCTCCAATAATCTCAATCATCAATAAACACGTATATTTCAAAATGGAAAGATGAAGAGTAAAGAAGACTGTATAAGAAACAGAACTACTGGGAGGGGAAGTAAGTAGTGAAAGATGTGGAGGCGGGAATCCATTCAGAAGAAAATGAAAAAGGGCAGATACAAAAGTGAATGTTTTTTTTTTGTTTGTTTGGTTTTTTTTTTACAACTTTATTCACTTACATAGGCATACACAATGCATGTTCATGTATTGTAAAGCCAATCAGCAATAGATTCCTGAGAGAATGCTGCTGTGAACAGCCTTTAAGATTCAGATTACACAGTATTAGTGAACACTTGTTTATTCCATTACAAAATCAAGATTCAGTACAATATTCACAGTATCAACAATTCACAATATTATATACTATATTTAGAACAAGGAAAGTACTGAAAGTAACAAGGAACAAGAGAAGAATCACTTGGTTTCCTTAAGGGGGAACCAGCTTCATATTTTTAGATACAATCAGTCAAGTTAAAGATCCAATCAATTAATTAACAAAAGGAATGAAATAGTTTCCCTAAGAGGGAGTTGATTCAATCAACAATTCACGATATACTGATCTTCCACTCATGGAGCAACAATTAATTTTAGTTTCCAAATAAAGTACTTAGAAAATCACACAGTCCTTCCACCCCTTGATTTCCAACAACCTCAGTTTAGTCCAAGGGCAGGCCTTTTCTTCATTTTGACTCTGGGAAGTCTCTCTGATTCCCTGGATCCTCTTCCCTGGTCCCAGCTCCCTCCTGAATCTGCCAGACAATTGCCTAGATTCAGGAGCTGAAAGCCACCAGGCTCTCTTCCAGTCCTCAGAGATGAACAGTTCCCAGGTCCTTGTCCAGTCCTTCAGGGCAATCCCCAGCACACACTGAAGTTCACAAGGTTCAGCACACCTCAAACCCTTCAGGATTTCTCTTGCCTGGAAGTCAAGGATCAGCCAGGCCACCAACCAACAAACTCCCATCCTGTTCATTTCTTCAGTCAGCTTCATGGAGGAGCCAAATCCAAAATCTGTCTTGACTTTTTAAAATTATTCCTTATAAGCACTGGCCTTCTACCAAGTCAACAGGGGAGTGTCTCAGCCAATAACCTTCTCCCATGTCAACAGGGGAGTCTCTCAGCCAATAGCATTCTTCCAAGTCAACAGGGTATTTCACACCTTTTCACCAATGGACAGAATTCTATACTTAGCTTTAAGTTACTGATCTATTTAGCCCTAAGTATATGATCTACTTAGTCCTAAGTATCTGATCTACTTAGCCCTAAATATCCTATCCACTTAGCCCTAAATATCCAACAAATTGATTATCATTACATGTATGCACACATTTTTAAAATTTATTTTATTGACTTGTTTGCATATTTTTAGTTTACAAGATTCAGTTCCAGAGTCACTTGAGTTTCAGATTTTTCTCCCCTTCCTCCTCACCCCACACCCCTGCCATGGTGGCATACAATCATGTATAGGATATGCAACCTCTTTCACATTGTACAATAGCCTTGTTCTATAGGTTTTATAGGCAATGCAGTGAACAGTGAGAAAAGAGAAACAAAAGCCAAACATAGAAAAGAATGATAGCACGCATTGCTTCAGTCTCCTTTTAAACTCTGGTCTTTCTAGATCTTTCTCTGAATGTAGACATCCTGACACTTTTAGAGTTGTCTTTTAACCGTGCATTGCTGAGAAGAGTCCAGTTTTTCAAAGTTGGTCGTCACACATATGCTGTATCTGTGACTGTGTACAAATTTTTCCTGGTTCTGCTCTTCTCACTCTGCTGTAGGTGTGTAGCCTCAGACAAATACCAAGACTCTCAATGATTCCCCTGAATTACTGTGAGGCATACAGAGTAACTTGTGGGGGTCGGGTGGTCTAGCTCCTTCAGGTTTCTGAGTCTGTGTCCGTAAGCTACAGCTCAAGCAGGCTCAGAGCCTGCTACACACCCACAGCTTACAACTACCAAACCCCTACCTCCAAGCCTTGGAAGCCCAAGACTCTGCCACCCCAGAAGCAGATATCCACTCCAAAAATCTAGGACATAGGTGCTCACAATGGGGAAGAAGGAAACTGTAAAGGCTAGGACCATCAAATCTTTTTATAGTGAGTAAGAACAAACAAATTCAGAAGGCAACATGGACCCTACACTCACACTGGAGACCACAGAAGGAAATGCAAATTGGTCTCAAGCCCAGAGAGCCTTCTTGCAGGATCTCAAAAGAGATTTTTAAAATGAAATTAGAGAGGGAGGAGATAAATTCAAATCTACAATGACCAAACTCGAAAAAACCTCACTGAAGAAATCAAATTTTTGAAAAGCAAAATTGGAGATCTAGGACAGGAGGTCCAAAATCTAACCAGAGAAAATGCCTCCCGAAAAATGAAAAATGAGCATAAGGATAAGGAACTCCAAAAACTAGCTGAGGAAAATAACTCACTAAAAATTAGAATCAGACAAATTGAAGCTAAGGACTCTATGATATGACAAGAGTCAGTCAAACAAAACATAAAGATTGAAAAATTAGAAGAAAGTGCAAAATATCTCACTCGAAAAACAACTGACCTGGAAAACAGATCCAGGAGAGACAACCTAAGAATTGTCGGCCTACCAGAAAGCTATGATGAAAAAACCAGCCTGGACAATTTCCTCCAAGAGATTGTTAAAGACAACTGTCCTGAGGTCCTAGAATGAGAGGGAGAAATGGTTATTGAAAGAATCCACTGATCTCCTCCTGAAAGAGATCCAAAATTAAAAACTCCAAGAAATATTGTAGCCAAAATTCAGAGCTACAAAGTCAAGGAGAAAATTCTGAATGCAGACAAAAAGAAGCAATTCAAATACCATGGAACTACAGTCAGGATCACACAGGATTTGGCAGCTTCTACATTAAAAGACCAGAGGGAATGGAATGCCATATTTCGTAAAGCAAAACAGTTAGGACTGCAACCAAGGATCAACTACCCAGCAGGACTGACCATATTCTTTTAGGCAAAGAGATGGTCATTTAATGAAATAAAGGACTTCCAGA
>CM053599.1:173764337-173802767 GCA_028646575.1 Pseudocheirus occidentalis | reverse complement strand
GATGCTGCAGCTCCCCCCCCCCCCAGCTTTGGCTCACCGAAAGCGCACCCCAGGACCACCACTCAAGACCATGATCCAGATCCAGGCCACTCAACGCAATAGCCCTGGGCCTAGATGGATCGAGTCAGCCCCCCTGCTTTCTGCAGGCCGAGGGCTCTGAAGCAGCCCAGTGGAAGCCACTGCGGCTCTCAGCCGTTCCTGCTGGTACAGCCGCCTCCCCTGCTTCCTTGCCCTGGGAGCAGTTTGGCCGGACCCGCTCTTCTCCTACCCATTTAGCAAAATCCATTGACCTTTCTCTTAGCCTTTTTGTCTTCTGGCCTGGTAAATGTGGTAATTTTTCCTCCAGTGTAGACAATTAGCTCTCCTATAGCTGTGGTTCCCAGCCCGATGCCCCAGGGCTTGATCCGGCCGGGGTTTCAGCAGCCGTTCCCAGACTGCTTCGAGGAGCCCCGCCTGCTGCGCTGCCTTTAGATGTGCTTTCTGTCTTGTGGAGAGTTTTGGAGCTTGAAAATCTGTTTAGCGCCCCATTTTATGAGTTTTTTAGCATGTTTGTGTGGGAGCTGTGGTGCTTTGCTGCTTCTATGTCACCATCTTGGCTCCTCCCCCAGTGAATTCTTTCAAGTTCTGTTTTGCCCTCTGATTCTAAAACATCAGGGCAATTTTCTTTGAGAATTTCTTGAAGGACGTTTTCAAGTTCTTTTTTTGGTCATGGATTTCATGTAATCCAATAATTATTAAATTGTCTTTCCTGGATCTATTTTCCAGGTCATTGGTTTTTTTGAAGGAGATATTTCATATTGCTTTCTATTTTTTCATTTCTTTGTAACTGTTTAATAGTATCTTGGTTTCTCATAAAGTTATTAGCTTCTACTTGCTCCACTCTAATTTTGAAGGAATTATTCTCTTCAGAATGCTTTTGAGATTCTTTTTCTATCTGGGAAATTCAACATTTTAAGACATTCTTCTCCCCATAGACATTCTTCTCCTCATTGACTTTATGTGCCTCTTTTGCTATTTGAGTTAATCTATTTTTTCAAGTGTTGGTTTAATCAGTCAGGTTGTTGACCCTCTTTTCATGATTTTCTTGCATCATTCTCTTTTCTCTTCCCAATTTTTCCTCCACTTCTCTTATTTGTTTTTCAAAGTCCTTTTACAGTTGATCTATAGATGGTAGGCAATCTTCAAGTGTCTTGGAAGCATTTGGTGTGGGAGTTCTGACTGTTTTGTCTTCCTCCTGTTCCGTGCTTTGATCCTTTTTGTCCAAAAAATAGGATTCTAGAGTTTTATTTCAGTTCTTACTTTGCTTCCTTTTCCTCATATTGGCTAGTTAATTAATTGATTGATTTTTTTAAGTATCTGTGGGGAAAGCTCTGTCCCAAATTGCTGGGCTTTTCACAACTGCCGCAGGTATTAGAGGAGGTACTTCAGCCCCCACCAGCTTTAGCTCACTGAGAGCACAACCCAGGACCGCCACCCGAGACCATGATCTGGATCCATGCCCCTCAATGCAAGAGCCCTTGGCCCTGACCAATTGTATTAACCCCCCTGTAATCTGCAGGCCAGGAGCTCTTAAGCAGCCCAGTGGAAGCAATTGCTGCTTATATCTGTTCCTGCCACTACTGCTGCTTTCCTGCTTCATCCTTGCCCTGGGGGCAGTTGTGTGAGACTGCTTTATTCCCCCAAATTAGCTCTATTCCACTGACCTTTCTCTTAGCCTTATTTATCCTGGCTTGATAAATGTGGAAAAAGTCCCAGCTGCTGTGGATCCACTCTCCTGGAGACTCCAACTGCATCTCCTTCAGACAGCCCTGGGGCCAGGCTGCAGTTTCAGGGTGGGCTAGTTTCAGCTCCCAGCCTGCTGCAATGAGCCCCACCTGCCAATCTGCCTTCAGCAAAAGATGTGTTTTCTGTATTTTTGTGAGTTTTTGAGCCCTAAAATTTGTTTAGTGTCATATTTTATGGGAATTTAAGGTGGCTCTGTGGGAGCTGCAAAACTCTGTTGTTTCTATTCTGCCATCTTGACTTCACCCCCTACTTATATTTTTTCTTTAAGAATTTGGCAGCTACATCTTTGGTTCATATGTTTCCAGTATTTGTATTAACTTATTTTCTATGGTGCAATTTGTTAAGATGTAGTTCCATGGATTATTCTTTTACTAAGTTGTTTTTCCCTCTTTGCTTTTGTCAGAGATGATTTCCCTCCTTGCCTTTTTCCCCATTAGTTGAAGCAAAATAGTTTCTACTCAGCACCTAATTATAAATTTGTGTGTGTCTTTGTGTTCCAAGAATGTTTCTTATCATCAATGTTTTGGTGGGTTTTGGTTACTAATCTATTTTGCTATCAACTTTTATTCATTCCATTTTCGTTCAGTTATAATTACTAATTATGCATTTCCTTCCATACTGTCTACTTATGTTAAATCTCTTTCTTTCTCTTCTTCCTTTTCCTACCTGAAAGTCTGTGTTGCTTCTGACCGTTGCCTTCTATTGTGTTACCTCCTTTTATTTTCCCCACTTTTTTTTCATTGTCCCCCACTACTTCCCAGGTGGGTATAATAGACTTCTACTACCATTTGAGTAGGTATATATTTTTTCCCATTTGAAATAATTTAGACTGAAGGAGGGCAAAACATTGACTACCTTTCCCCCATCTTTTGAGGTCATCTAACTTTTCCCTAGGCATCTTTCTTTCTCACCTATTAATGTTTTTCATGTTTAATCATCCCAACATAATTGAGCCATTCCCTCAGTCCCTTTTTATCTATCTGCCCTAATAATAATGAAAATCTTGGAAAATTCACAAATTATTAGTGCATATGGAAAATGAAACATTTTAACCTGATTGAATTACTTATGATTTATCTTTTATGTTTGGCCTTTTATCTTTCTTGTGAGTTTTGTTTTTGAAAGTCAAATTTTCGGTTCAGTCTTGAATTATCATCAGGAAACTCCTCTATTCAAAATGCATAATAAAAATATTCATTTCAAGAAAGCATACATAATAAATAATGCACATTTGGTTGAGAACTTTCCATCTATTCTTTGCTTTCCTGTGGGCTTTCTTTTGTTCTCTTGTGGACACTTTATTGTTTTGTTATTTTTTTTCTCTTTGTCCTCTCTCTCCCTACCCTGAATGATGCAATTAAGCTTGGATGTTTCTCTAGAGCTATGGATATATACATACACATACAAATATATACATACTTATGTAGACATATACTTCCCCAAACACATTGTGCTCATGATCTTTTTTTTATGTTTATGCATATCTCTTGTTTCCTTTCTGCCTCCTCTACTTTGCTTTTACCCACTACCTTACTCTCCTATTACTTGCCTACCCTCATCCAAGAGCCCTCCCTTATCCTACTAATCACATACATCTAAACACTCTTCTATACCTCTATTTGCCTATTTTTCTCACCCTCCCTCCTGAAGATCCATCCATTGTCCTCTCCTTCCCCCTCATTTTATTTCTTCTGAATTTAGAAGACTTTTATGCTCTTCAAAATATATATGTAGTGTTCCCTCTTAAACCAATTCTCAATGAAAGCAGGTTACCGGAACTACCAAACTTCCTTTTGCCATCTAATTCCTCCGTATCAATTCTTCCTCTTGAGCCTCATTTGTGTAAAATAATTACTTTTTTAAGCTGTTACTAAAAGTTTTTACTTTTCAAATTCATGTCATACTCAGATTTATCCCAATGTTTCTTATGAGCTATGTAATTATTATTAAGAACCTTAGACATATATTTTTACATTTTACATATATAAAAAGTAAATGGTCTATCCTTATTGAATTCCTTATCACCAGTTTTTGGTATGTACTTTATATTTCTCTTGGTTCTTTTATGTCAAATTTTCTATTGCATTCACTTTTGGTTTAAACAAAGCATTGGAAGTCTGACAGTTGATAAAAATGTCCCTTTTTCCATTGGGGATTTTGCTCAGTTTTGCTGGGTATGATATTTTCAGTTTGAGCCCAAGTTCTTTTGCTCTTTGATAAATAGTTTTCAAAAATGTGTGGTCCTTTAATAGCTCTCTTGTTAGGTCTTGTGTAATTCTAATTGTGGCACCATCATATTTAAATTGTTTTATTCTTTTTGCTTTTAATATTTTATCATTGAGCTGGGGGTTATGGAGTTTGACTATGATATATCATGAATTTTAATCACTTTTAACAGTGAATTTTTTTCACATCTTTCCACTTGGCCAACTCTATTTTTACATGATATTTTACTTCAGTTTATGTGTGTGTAGTTTTTTTTAAACAATTTTAATATATATTTTGCTTCCTTCACTTTTTGTTCCTTTCTTAATTTTTCCTCTATCATTCTTATTTATTGTTGAAAATTATGTTAGCTCCTTGAAGAATTCTTATTGGGCTTGTGTTCAACGTGCGTATTTTTTTCCCTTTGAGACTTTGTTGCTGTTTTGACTTCATTGTCTTCTTCTGAACCTGTGTTTTGATCTTCCCTGTCATCTATCTATCTATCTATCTATCTATCTATCTATCTATCTATCTTCATTTATTTATTTATTTATAATCAGCTTCTTTTTTAAATGTTGCTCATTTTATCACTGTTTTCATACTTTTTCACAATGGGTTTGTAGAACTAGTTCTGGATATTTGGAAGTTTTAAATGCTTCCAAGGTGATGTGAGATGGGGAAAGGAGGTGTCACTACTCTCTTGTTCTGAAATCTGGTCCTTACCCAGGTAGGGTCCCTGATTTCTTGGAAATACAGTCAATACTCATCAGCGCCCCTCCTCCCTTGGGACCTGAAAAGGTACTGTTCCTCAGGGTCCCTGATCCCCTAGGGCAGAAAGTCATACTATCACAAAGTGCTTCCCCTACTTCTTGACCCCAAATGCTCCTTTCCATCATTCAGCTATTACCAAGAAGTGGTTGTATAGAATGGAATTGACAAAACATTGCCCTTAAGGCCTTCCATTTACTATTGGGTGAAAATGATTCCCTCTGCCCTTGGATTATGACCCAGAAATCAGTACAGGCAAGGGGATTGTTAATTTGCATCTCATACTGTGCCCAATGATAGCACAAGAGAACTCTATAATTTCTTTCTGACCACTTGCCAGGTCCCTTTACCTTCTCTGCCTTCAGAGTCCCTGAAGCCATTGCTGCTTCAGTCCCCTCTGCCTAGTTCCACCACTGTGGTTCACCTACATGAACCACATGTAGGGCTCCTGGCTAGCCACCTTGCCTAATGACGCAGATTGCTCTTTCTGATATCCTATGTTTTCTGGGGCTGGAAGAATGTCTCTGGCCTTTTGTTGGATCTGTCATTCCATAATTTGATTTGAGTCATATTAAAATTATTCAGAGGGAATATTGTGATAGTTTAGCTTTCTCAATTCAGCCATATTGGCTCATCCCTACCTATTATTTTCATGTCAGGAAAACAGGAAAGGAAGAAATATTTAGGAGAAAAAAAGGGGGGTCTACATGACATTCAATGAGTTAGTGGAAAATTTTAGACTAATAAATGGGCTATCTTTGAGAGTATTTGAAGGGTGTCTAGGTGGCACAGTGAATAGAGAGCTGGAGGAACTGAGCTCAAATTTGGCCTCAGACACTTAACACACACACATACACACACATACACACACACACACACACACACACACACTAGCAGTGTGATCTTGGGCAAGTCACTTAACCCCAATGGCACTACCTTTCCTCCAAAAAAAAAGCATATTTGAATCTACAGTGAAATCTCTCATAAGTGCAGATAGATTACCCATATCTGTGTTATCCATATGAAATGTTATACCCTTCACTACTAGGTTCTGATAGCCAGAATGATTTTCCATGTTTCCACAGCTAATAATATCTTTTTCCTTTGGAAATGACAGGCATTCTAACCAAAAATGAACATTTATTAAACATATTTATGTGACAGGCACTGTGCTAAAGCTGGAGATTCAAAGACAGTCAAAAGTCATTTCTTGCTCTCAAATATGAGCTGTTTTTAGCTTTTTCCAAAAAAGAGGTTAATTAGGATGGTAAAAGTCTGACAAAAAAATCACATAATGTATTCCAAACAAAACAGAAATGCTTTTTTATAATGATCTCATATATATTTGACAAAATAGTTCCCTTCACTTGATGAGCAAGTATTGACTATGTTCTAATGATAACATTAGGCAACTTTTAGGAAACAATGAGAAACATTATGAACCAATTACAGGAATAATCAAAGTGCTGATTTTTGTGTAGAGAAAATGAATATACCTAAAATGACATCTTTTAAATTAAGAACTCAGAACTAATCAGAAATATTATATAAAAGACAGTAGATGGATTATATTAATTTTAAGTGAGTATCTGAGGTTTGCTTTTCCTGGGTTCTGGTATAAATCAAGAAGTAAATTCTCCATAAGAAAGTAATTACTTGGTTACCAATGTTCAATATGAAGGTAGCAAGCAAAAAGAACATCTGCTCCCCAGACTTTTCAAGTTTCAATAACACATTATTTGGCACATTGTATAACTTTGATGTTCTACTCTTAAGAAGATGAGTTCTTTATACTAGAGTTTTATTATAAAATCCAAAATATGATGAGAAAGTCTAACATGAATGATTTTGGTATATCCCACTATTAAGACTTAGCTTTCATCTATTAATGTGAGAATTCAGGAATGGGCCTTTTTAGTAATAGAATTTGAAGGGTTTGGGAGGTCAGACCTGTGATTTCCACCAATGGATATTGACAACTCCTGTGTTGTCTTAGAGGTGTTAAGTGGTTAACTTTTTCCACAGACACAGAATGATTATGTCACAGGCAAGACTTAACTGATTTCAAGACCAGGACTATATCTACCACTCCAATCTCCTCTAAAATATGTGAATTATATGTGATATTTATAAGACAAATTTAAAAGTTGAGTCCAAGCTTATTAATGTGTCAAAAAGTGTCAAAAAGTAAAGGAAGGGAGGTAAATAGAAAGCAAATAAGGAAGGGAGAGAGAAAGGGAAGAAGTAATAAAGAAAGCAAAAAGAAAGGAAGAAAGGAGAAGGAAAGGAAAAGAAATGCAGTTATTCCTCTGTGCACTACCATGGCCAAAGAATGGAATATTCTAGTCAGTGAGTCATCCAGGTTAAAAATTAAAAAAAAAGATTCCCAGAACATAGCAGAAATGGATAACCATTTTCTAAATAATTAAACTATAATCATGCAAAATGATGTTGAACATAATTGAATATTTCTTACAGCTCATGTGTCATCCCTTCTCTGGGCCAGAGATTTTTCCATATCTAAAATTAAGGTGGGATCAGATGATTTCTAAGATTCTATTCTGGTTCTAAATACTATAAACCTACCTATGATCTCTTGGTGCTTCAATAAAGTCATCATGAGTACTTATTGTTAAGATGAAGTGGAGGATGGAAATGCAGAATGGAAATTTGGGAATATGACCTTTTAGAAAAATTTACAATTTGAAGGAGTACAGGTTCATTTCCTCCCCTCAAAAGAAGAATCCACTATTTTGTGTCTAAATACATTCAATACATTCAGGAAAATATAAATTGCTTAATGAGTTAGGGTTGTCTAATTTGAAGTTTTATGCAATCAGAATGTTGTGCACAAAGTGTCTAGCAACGTAACTGCTACATTAGAAATTACTGAGAAGTTTTACTCCTCAGAACTAACAAAACCCACCAATCTAATGTATCAGTTTCTGCCTTTATTATCATGCGATATTATACTCCAAAGAGGATATTTGGTGGCAGAAATGAATAAAAAGTTTGTTTATAACTAAAATGTGCTCTAAGTGACAAACATCAATTCTTAAAATCACCATATCATGAAGCATTACCCTCAAAAGTACTGACCAAGGTCATTGTTCAGTCAGAGAGAACACAGAAGAAAATAATTGCCAAATGTATTTTTCAGTGGTTATGAGGAAGTGGCAGGAATGGCAGGCAGGGTGTTTATGCAATGTTTCACTTGCATGCATCATTGTTTCCCTGGCATTGTATCTTTTAGTATGTAATAAAATCTTTAATTAACCAACACAGTCTAAGGCTATATATGAAGTACAAAATGGTATGTCATAAAACTTGTGCAAATACAAATTTAAGTGTCTCTTCAGAAAGGACATGATGTTTGGAAAATAAATCCTTATATTCACCTTCTGAACCAAGGAATAAATGTCACTGACTGATACTGATTTGATAGGATTCATTTCCCAACTAATGAGAAATGTGATTGTGGGAGAACTACTCATTAAGAACAAATTCCCAGGAATTATATTGTAGGTGTGAAAAATCAGAGAGCTGGTAGAAAGAACTCAGATTTTATAATTCAAATATAGGAACAGTCAGTACGGGCCATAGAAACTTAGTGGTAGGAAACGTGGACTCAGAAACTAATTAGTTGTGGCTATTAGCTTTAGCTGCTTCATCTGTAAAATGGACACAGTAATACCCGACCAACTACCTCACAAATTAGTTATGAATATTAAATGAGTCTAGGAATGCTTGCAAACTTTAATGTGCAATATGGTAAATACCACCTATTATGTAAGTATGAACCATTATGAGTATTATTAATAGGAATGATTTCAGTAATGAAATGCCATGTATCTCATGTATTAAGATGACAAGTAATTCAGGCCAAGTCTTATAAGATATAACTGCATAAAGAAACAATATCCCTTTAAGTTATCTTGTACTTTTAAAGAAATCTATTTTCCATGCAATTGAAAAAGTAGTTGTCAGAAATGTTAGTGTGTTCCAGGGAGGAGGATCACCTAAGGGCTTGTGGCATTGTTTTTCTTGTTAACCTATTTTGTATTGCAAATATCATCTTAGCTCTGAATTCAGGTACATTTTCCCCCCTTAAGGTCTGTGAGCTTTATAAGATGAATTATAATTCAAACTACTTAACATATTCTGAATGCTTGCATTTTTACAAATTCAACAGCTTAAAAAATACATTTCTGCCTTGTTTATATCCATTTTTACAAAAATAAATAAGCCTGTGGTCCTTAAACAGCATTATCAAATTTAGAGAATTTGTCATCAAAACAAACACTTCTACCATCACTAAATGTTTTTGTTTTTGAAAAGTTATCTTTTGCTATCAGCTAGTCTAGCCCAAATACCATATTTTGGTGTTAAAATGCTGTGGTACCAGAAGAGAAAGGAAAAAAAAAATGATTCACTTAGACTTTTGTCAATGGGCCTTGCCTTTTTCTTCAGAATTTTGAAAAGTAGGCATTGAAGAGCTCTCTGACACAGCATGATATGAACTGTTTTTTTTTAATTACTATAACAGGCGTTCTATGGCTCAAAACTCTGTGTTGAATGATTTAGGAAATTTCTTTCAAACACCGACCTTTTTCACTGACAATTTTTAAGCCCACGTTGTGTGTGTGTGTGTGTGTGTGTGTGTGTGTGTACATAATCTCCTAGATCTTATTTATTCAGGCTATGCAACAGATGGGAGATTATGAAACAATGATTTTTAGCATGCTTAGAGATCCTACTTATGCTTTATCTAATTATCTAAGAAGAAAAATATTTTCTCTCATCTTATCTGAAAGCATTTTGTACCCTTTATCTATAAGCATTTGACCCATCTAAATTGTATCATAGATTATATGTATACTACTACAATCCACAAGTAGTAGATTGTAAAATAAAGAAGATACAGTTATTTATCACTTAACTAGAACAGTAAGTCAGGAACAGCCTTATGATACTGTTTGGTGAATGAATGAATGAATGAGTGAATGAATGAATGAGTGAATGAATGAATGAATGAATGAGTGAATGAATGAATGAAGAAATAAATAAAACTGAGTTATGAAAAAATGAAGTCCTGTGTTCATTAAAGTTTCAAAAGAAATTTGACACAATCGTTCCAAAACCATGAAATTTTACCCATATCTATCTTACTAACAAGTGATGTTAACACACACATACACACACACACACCCCACACATAAATATGTATGATTTATTTTTCAATATTAGATGTATATTACCAAAAGCTAGCATCATATGCAATAAAGGGAAAATGAGGTAGAATCCTTAACAATAAAATAGGATAAAACAGGGATGTCTTCTGATTATTATTTGATATGGTTCTACAAATGCTATTGTGAGGAATAATTTATAGTGAAGTTTCCCCATTCTAAAAAATCAAATCTAGAATGGCTTCAGTATTCACTAGGCATATATTTAGAGGTCATCTGACCTTCCAGGAATCTGGGACTTAGAGCAACGAAGATCCTTCCAAGTGTCACCTCAGCACAAGATATGCCAAAAAAGGAAAAGACTGCTTTCCTGGCCTTTCATTGGACATCCATATGCTTCTGGGTCCTTTGTCTCAGATATAGATTCCCACACTTCCCAGCTTCCCTATCAATAAGAGTAAAGGCCAGTTGGGGGATTGGGTTTCTGCGTTAGAAGGTTATATAACCATGGGCTTGCTTCTACCTGTTGCTAAACAGGGGCAGAGTCCTTTATCATGAGAAAGAATAAAGACATTTTCTGACCTCAGATTCAGACTCAAAACTCTTTCATCTCCCACACTATTATCAATAAGATAAGATAAAAATAAAGAAATATGTACAAGTAAATAGGACATAAAACTGTTCATTTTTGTTGATAACATGTGTGTATTCTTGGAAATATACTAGAATGTCAACAAATACTAAATGAGGCAATAGCTTTAGTTCAAGCTGAAAATTACAAAATAAACCCTCAACGTCAACTGTATTTCATAAAAAAATAAATAAATCCCAAAAGCAGCAATAGAAAGGAAATTTCATTGCAAATATACACAAAATGCATAAAACATATAGGGGTGAAAACAAAAAAAGGTTTGTACAGATTGAGTCCCAAAGTGCTCTTAAAGGAAAAAAAGAAAAAGAAAAAGAAAAAACTCAAACTTCAAGTCTATCTCCATTCCAATCTACTTGCCATTTATCTAGAAAAGTAATTTTCCAAAATCACTGGTCTAACCATGTCTCCTTTCTACTCAATAAATTCCAGTGCCTCTGTATCAACTCCAGGATAAAATCAATATTTTCTGTCATTCAGATCCCTACATAATTTATCCACCTCTTACTTTTCCAATCTTCTTATACCTTACTCACCCCTATATACTCTTCAATATAGTGACACTGATCTTCTGGCTATTTATGAAGAAAATACAACATCTCTTGACTCTTGGTATTTTTACTGGTTGTCTTCCATGCCTGGAATATTCTCTACTCTTAATCCTATTAGCTTAATTCCCTGAATTTCCTTAAATTGCAGCTAAAATCCAATTGGAACCCTTCACAAATCCATCTTAATTACATTTTCTATTATTTTCTATCTCTCCTGTACATAGCTTTCTTTGTTTATATCTGTTTGTGTATTGTCTTCTCCATGAAATTTTAAGACACATACTATTTTTTTTAGTTTTTTGTATCTTCATTGCTTAGCACAGTGACTGCCATTGAGTAGCTTCTTAATAAATGTTTATTAATTGATTGATGGATTGAATTACCTATAGGAGTACTCAGTGCTTATAAATGGGTTATGTCAATTTAATAAAAGCAATGACACTATCAATTTAATTTACATTTTTAATGTTATACCAATAAAATTGTCAAGGAAATATTTTAAACGAATAGATAAAAATAATAAAATTCATTTGGAAAAACAAAAGATTTAGTATATCAATGGAAATTATAAAAAGAGGGTGACAAAAGGGGAATAACATTTCAATACCTCAAACTATATTTAAAAAAACACCAATCCTTGAAACTATTTCTATTGGTTAATAAATGAACAGATAGAGCATCAGAGGAGACTAGACTAGGGAGAGTCATAAACAATGGAACCCAGACTTTAATAAAGGAAAAAAAAAACAACAAAAATTGACTAGAATAAAAACCACCCCATTTGATAAAAAAAAATGCTAAGAAAACTGAAAAGCTGTCTGGCAGAAATTAGACTTAGACAAACCCTTACAACATATTCCACAGCACATTTTAAGTAGGTACAAGACGTTAGTACTGCAAATTATACCATTAAAAACTTAGAAGATAAACAGATAATATACTTCTTCCAATTATGGATAGGGGATGTATTCTTAACCAAATAAGAGATAGAGGCACATCCAAACGATGACATAGATCAATTTGATTACGTGAAATTTGTGCACAAATTTAATGTACCTAGTATAAAAAAGGAAAATGTTCAAATGGGAAAAGAATTGTATCAAATTTCTCTAAGTGCTTATATCAAAACTATATAAACAATTAACAAATGTGTACATAAATGTATATAAACTAATAACCATTCCCCAAAGAAAAGTAAACAAGGGATATGAAAAACATAGTTCCCATACGAATTGCAAAGTGTTCTCAATCAGCATGAAATAATGATCCAAATCAGTAATAATGAAAAAATACAAGTAAATAAATCCATGAAATGTTATGTCACTACATGGAAATTGGTAAAAATGACCAAAATAATGGCAATAGTCAGTGCTTAAGCAGTTGTACAATGGTAGGTACACTAATGCATTTTTGTTAGAGTTGTAATTACACAGTCATTTGGGAAAGCAATTTTGAATTATGCAAATAAAATGAATTATTTTTTAATTCATTATTGGCCTTAAGGAAATTACTAATAAGAAGAAAGCATTGACATACATCAAAATATTGATCACAACACTTTTTGTAACAAAGACTTGGAAATAAGGAAGATTTCCATCAATAGAGGAATTGTTAAACAAATTATGGTACATTAATGCAATAGAATTTTATTGTACTATAAAAAATGATGAATGTGACAAATACAGAAAAACATGAACTGACTCAGAGTGAAGTCATTTGAACCCAGAAAACAGTTTACACAATACTTACTATAAAAATTAAACATAGTAAATTCATAAAGATAAAGTATTATTTAAAAGAAGAGATATGAGAGGACATTTTCTAATCCATCCTTTCATGGATGTGGAAGGTACACAGTTGGTGTATATTGCACATATTTTTGTAATTTTTCCCCTGTATATTGACAGGCTGGGCTGATTTTGCCCTCAACTTTTTTTTCTTTGGTCTTTAAACATACTTTTTGCTATCTGGAGTGGCTCTTGGTAAAGAGAAGGTTGTTGGGGATAACTTAATCAATGTAAAAATAAAAACAAAAACTTTAAAAATGTTTGATATGAATTTTAAATTTATTAGATGAGATCTGGGCTAAGCATAGTGGCATAAGTAATCTATCACTTTGCCAAATAGACTTTGTTGAACTTTCTTTTTGGTCTTTTATAGCCTGGGGGCCAGAATGTATTCTTATCAATTCATAAATCCTTCAACTATTAGAATGAAGTTACTTCTATAGGCAGGTAGATTTGATATTCTATAAAGAATCCTCTGTTTGATGCTAAGTGTATGGTTCTATAGGAACTAAAAGAAATCTTTCTTTTGACCTTAAATAAGACATTGCCTTTCCTATATAATTTTTCATTTATCTCATATAGTTCACTTCAATCTATTATGTAATGTTTCAGTGCTACACCCATAGTTTAGCTCCACCTCCCAAGATATATGATCCTCCTACAATTTTAATAATTTGTTCACTCATTCAATAAATTGTCAACAATAATTTGTCAAGCATTTGCCATTTGTGAAGAACAATGTCAGATACTAAGAGAAATGCACAGATAAGTAACATGGTTCCTGACACTAAGAGCTCACAATCAAATATCACATACAGATTCAAAGACCAGTAACTATAATGTAAATAGACTGTGGTGAGGGGATTTTGTCACATGAAATGTCATTAGAATTCCAGAAAGAAAAGATGATTCTCAACTCTGGAAATCAATGAAAGCAATATTTGAATTGGCATAATGTACAGTACAATTAACTGCATCATTGAGGGAAATCCCAAGACATGATCATCGAACCACAAACTACAATATATGTATGATTTTTAATAACATGTCTTGAGCTGTTTAGCACTTCAAGCTCAATTCAAATGAAAAATAAGATATGCCTCACAAAATAACAAATGAACAAATAACAAAACTGCAACACACTAAAAAAGACATGGTCGCAGACAGGTTACAGTTCTTCTGTACTCTTCATTGGTCTGATAGCATCTACAAAGGAGTGTTCAGTTTATGCCTCTACACTTTCTGAAGAATATTTTTATTTTCATTTTGTCCAGAGGAGAGTGATAAAAAAGATGCAGAGTCCCAACATAATGTAATATCACTGACAATTGAATAAAGCAGGGATTTTTAAGACAACAAAGTTATATCTGACTCTATTATGAAAAAAAAAACAACTAGAAAAGATAGTGTATCTAATAGTGTATCTAACAGAAGATGGTAATCATCAGAGTCAAAGATTTAAAAGGAGTCAAGACAGAGGAAGAATGAAAAGGGGCAATAAAATTTATTAATTAAGATGTCATTGCTAAATTTGAGAGAGCAGATCCAACTGAATGATGTGATCAGAAGCCAGATTAAAGAGGATTTAGAAGGTAGTGGGAGGAAAGGAGGTGGGAACACTTGAGTATAGATTTTTTTTTCAAGGAGTTTAGCCATGAAAGGGGTTTCAAAAAGCTCAAGAATAGAGATTTAAATATAAAAAAGTTATGTGGGGGTGGCTAAGTGGCACAGTGAATAACACACAGGCCCTGGAGTCAGGTGGACCTGACTTCAAATCAGGCCTCAGATTGTTGACACACTTACTAGCCCTGTGACTTTGAACAAGTCACATAACCCCAATTGCCTTCCAAAAAAGCAAAAAAAAAAACCATTTTCATTGCATGCAAAACAAGAAGGGACTTTATCTGGAGTGAAAGGATCTGAATTTAAGCCTCTGCTCTGCTATTTACTATTTATTTGAGGTAGCATATAAGGGCAAGTTTCTAATCTCTCTGGGTTTCATTTTCTCTATCTGCTAAAAGAATGTTGTTGTTTTTTTTCTTCCTAGATGACATCTTAGGTCTCTTCTAACTCTAAATATGAACCTACATGTATTAGCAAAGTAGATTGATGAATGAGCCAATGAAAAGGGAGAAATAAAAGGTATATAACAGAGAGGATGATATAACAAAATAAAAACATATAATTAAGGGCATAATTGAAGGAATCACCTCTGGCAAAGAATAGAGCCATCTTCACCTCTGAAACAAGATACAGAAGAGATAAGTGAAGAGTAGTAGAGTGCCTCATAGCACTGACAACACAGTGAAACTGGATGGAAGATAGTTTCTATTTGAAATTCCAAAATGTTATCTCTTAATATTTAGCCATATTATAAAGAAATATGACAATTTTAAAGCAGATGCAAGTGAGGGCTAAGAATTATGGACAAGATATTTTAAAATTAGTTCAAAATTATTCTGAGTATTCAAGTAAATCCTTGAAATGAATGACTATTGGGTTCTGGCTGAGTAAGTAGATAAGAATCCAAAAGGGGAGTAACTGGAGTATAAGCAAGTGCCATAAAGAAGATAACATTAAAAGGTAGAATTCAGGTATTTGAAAGTTGTGTTAGAGCTGATGATGGAAACAAAAGTTTAGTCACATGAATGGGTGGACAGAAGCGTATCGGAAATGAAAGTCATCGAATTTCAATATAGTTAGCAACTGTGATGCTAAGTTTCCAGAATAGCCAGTAACATGCATACTGAAGTTGTCAAACCTGATAGTATGATTTGGGGTCTTGGGTAGAGAGAAACTTTGTAATTTCTTTTCTAGCATTCAGATTTTTCTATTCCACCAAAAACATTTGATTTGAGAAGTTTTCCTTTAATATGTTATATAAGGCAAATGTTTCATTTTTCAAATATAAAATTAGAGAGGTAACCACTGGGAAAATATTTCTGAAAGTGATAATAATGCAGTCAGCATCCTAAATTCATAAACACTTTGAAGTACTTAAACATAGCCATTCACATTTTTCAATCTTGCTCCATTTACATTTAAGATCTAGCGAAATCTTATCTTACAAGGAAAATAATATATAATCCAATGGGCAGAACCAAATGACTTTTTACTGTTTTTAGGCTACTTTTAACTTAAAAAATACAGTTGTATTGGTGAATTAAAAAGAGAATTGAACTCCATTATGTTAATTTCACAACTGAAAATCAATTAATGATGATGAAAAGAGGAAATATGGTAAGAGGGAAGAAGGAAATACATTGTAGTACTAGTGACCAAGTATGAATCAGGGGCTTTCAATGCACGAACAAAAAACTGTGGAAAGGACCAAGAAAAAGTAATAGAAAATTATGGACTAAGCAATAAAATTCTAGTAAATAAAGAAAATAAAGTAAATAAAGTAATAAAGAAAATAAAGAAATTCAATGCGTCTTTCATGGATTTAAATTTATTGAATAATTTCAGTCATATCTGACTCTTTATGACCCCATTTGGGGTTTTCTTGGCAAAGATGCTAGAGTGGTTTGGCATGCCTTTCAGCAGCTCATTTTACAGATGTAAAAGCTAAAGTAAAAAGGGATAAAAGACTCCCCCAGATCACACTGCTAGTAAGTGTCTAAGGATGTATGTGAACATAAGTCGTCATGACTCCACAGTGGTGTTATATCTCCTGATGGAATCTAAAGAGGTATAAACAATACATTGAGTATTAAATGACTGCTTTGAGGAGTCTACATGATGTAGACCACAAATCGGGAATTAACAATATTTCCTATGGGAGCTCCCTGATACCTCTGCACTTGTAACTATGGAATTCCTAGTGGAAGTAGACATGGACTAACTTCAGATTACTGATATTTCAAGTGTGTTCCCAAGTATATTTTTCAGGTTATATACACTCTCATCTAACAGGTACTAAAGAACAGCTCACAGAATCACAAAGAATTAAGCATCTCCTAGACAACAGATGTTTTGAGTGAAGTGAGGTCTTCCTAAGCCATATAAAACAGTGCACGATGATGATTTTTTGTTTGCTTATTTTTTTTGTTTTGCTCTAACAAAAAAAATATAAAGTTTCAATTGCTCAGAAAAGGTTGATGACTTAAACAATTTTAAAGGGCCTTATGACTATATATGTCAAATTCACATAATGGCAGCAAAAAACAAAAGATCTTCTATCAATAACCAAATGTAGCTTCTATTATGTGATCTTACTCTAGGGGTTTGGGGGTAATTGAAGACCTATTTATAAATAGCATTAGTGAGATGCAGAATGACATGTCAGTCTGCCTAAACATCTGTATATAGATTTTTCAGGCTGTGGATACAGGTTATAAGCTATGAGATCAGACAAAAGACAAGGGTAAAAATCAGAATTGGTGGAATAAAATTTGTCCTAAAATACAGAATAAGCACCAAATTATTTAACTGATTTTTTTTCATAAAGGGGAAAAATAGTTTTTTGACATCTTTTTGACATCTTAATGTCAGGAATTGGGATTATACGAATACTTTCATTGATATTAGAAGTCCTGCTAAAGAAATTTCTTCCACTAATGCAAAATGACACTCTCTTCAAAAATTGTATAGTCTTTTAGACAGTTTCCTAGAGCAAAGATGTCAAATTTGTGGCCTGTGGTCCTCATGCAGACAGCAAAACTCCCTAGTGTAATTGGAACAAGATTAAAATATAATTGGGAATTCATATCAAGTACAGTTATGATGCAATATAGATAATGTGAATTTGTGGTTTTCTGAGGCAGTATACAGCTATAGGGACCACTTTTTATTTGATTTTAACATGATCATATACTGACACCACTCATCTAGTACACTAAGAAGATAAATATTTTGCAAGAGGTCCTACAGCCAGAATAATCAGAGAAGTGACTTGAAATCAGGTGTTTCTGGCTTGAAGTTTAGTTTTTCTATCTTGATCATGAGGAGCATTTAAAAAAACAGAACTGAAATCATCCTACTTGTCATTTCTCACACAATAATATTCCAACACAATCACATTCTAGAGATTGTTTAGCTATTGCATCATTGATGGACACCCTCTCACTTTCCTTTGATCCCTAGTTAAGATTTCAGTTCTTAGCAGCTTGTCACTATTTTGAAATGGGGCTGGATAACTTTATTGATTTAGTTATTCAATTACAGTCTTTGCAAAAGTGCATCCATGGACCAACAGGAACTGTTCAAAGCATCTGGAAATACTTAGTAAATAAGCATATTATCTTAAATTAATTTACCTCTTTGTTGTTTAATCTTATGCATATATTCATTTTAAAATCCAAAAGTCATTTCCTTCGATAAAAAATAAGTGTTTATTGAATCCCAAGGAGTAAAGGGCTGACAATACCCTGTCTAAGTTGCCATACAACAGATATTTCTAATGTCACATAAGCACCATGTATTCCTTTGGAAGTAAGGTAGAAGTAAAAAAAAAGTAAGCCAAGGTAAATTGGATTAAGTTGTAAATCCCCCTCCAATATAATTCAATGGAGATCTTAGATTTTCTCCATCTAACCCAAAGAGTCTCAAGTCTCTGGTGAGAAGTTTTGCTCTCCAGAACACTTGTGAAGAAATTTGAGTAATTGTGATATAACTGGAGTCTCTGATTTTTTTTGTAACTATCATTGTAATATAAAGCATACTAAAACCTCATTAGAATAGTGAATAATTATACTTAAAGACATCCATTGTGTTTTGGTGGCAAGAAATTCTTTGAGAGCATGAATTTTGAATCAGGTTCCTGAATTAAGCCTATTGTTACAATATAAATAGACAGAACTAGGTACAATATGGAAGCAAGTTTCCTAATAACTAAAAACATGTCCAAAGTCTGGGATAGGGGAATAAAAGAAAATTGGAGACACAACTCTAAAGTTATTACCAGTGATGGGCAGATAATTTTGATGACATTTAGAAAAAAGTTGAAGGAAAATAATCCAAATTCCATTTTGTGTCCAGGTCATTCTGCACTGACTACCCTGTCCTTGACAACACCAAGAACTGGAGAAAGTCTGTGATATCTTGGAACATAATTTGTATATAGTTGCTCACCTGAGTTAATTATGGCCCAGTAACTTGGAATGCAACAGCTAATTCTCAATATTTTCCACTGCAAGCTGAACCTTGTTAGTATGAAGTACAGGAAAATATTTGAAGCTCCATGTATACAAAAACTTTGATCTACCAGATGTAGCATTCCAGGAGCCCTGATTTTATTAGCAGAAATTAGTACCTTAATTTGAGAGATAGGGTTAGCAGAGTTTGGGTGAAGGGGAAGTAAAGGAGAAGAAAGGAGATGAAAAGGAAAGGCAGAGTTTCACTAGGTACTTTATTATTGCAGAGCTAGAACCAACCCTGATTTATCAACATCATTGTCTCAGAACGTGGGTCTAGAACACCAACTTTCAAATGAAACAAAGAGGGTAGAGAGGACTTCTACTAAGTGCCAAGACTGAAACTGATCCTTAGGTATGAGGTTTTATGGTATGAGAAGTGACAGAAAGTGAGTCATTTTACTGTGGCAATTTTATCATTGGATAAATCTTTTGTTTAAACCCTTTCTCAAGTAACCCATGATATATGGTTTCTTCTATGTGAGCTCCCTATTTAGGATCAGAAATTGCTAGTATAGTCCCCTAATAAACTCGACTGTTCTTACTCTAACTTCTGCCTTCTGCTTTGGCAGAAATGCCAAAAGTTGTTTGTGGAATGCACTTACATGGTTCTTTAAATCTCTGCTCTACTTTGAGCATAATTCCTTCAGTATTTGATGGAGGGTAGAGAGGGAAATACATCCAAAATTCCAGGTTAGTAGTGACCATTTCATCCAGTCAATAGTTCAAAAAGAATTCCCCCAGCACCATATCTGACCAGCCAGTTTTTGTTTGAAGACCCCCCAATAAAGAGAAAACAATTACCACACACACTCCTCAGGAAGTCCATTCCATTTTTTAATTGTTAGGAAGTATTTTTTCTTACATCAAATAAAACTTTTTTTTAAACTTTGTCCCATTACTCCTAGTTTTATTTTTTGGGATCACACAGAATAAATCTATTTGTTCTCTGTCTCTCTCTCTCTCTCTGTCTCTCTCTGTCTCTCTCTTACTCTTCTTCTTTATCTCTCATTTTTTTTGACATGCCACATGGTGCCCCCTACAAAAAAAGGTGAAAAAGAAGAAGAAATTCCTATTCCAAGTATAGCCAAATTTGAACTTTAAAGTCAATCCATTAATTTTCAGGGCTTGAAAACTTCTCAGGTAAACCTAACAAAATGAGTTGGGGCTGTTGGGAATCAGGGAACCCCTGTCTTCACCCATTCTTATATTCTCCCAGGAATATGATAGCTATAACTTCTATTTTCTCTAGAATTTAAGTCTACTATCTCTCTAACCCCACAGACTCTTCACTGTGTTAGAATTTATATTGTTACGCCAGCATTTAGGAGATAAAAGGGTCCATTGTTTTTGCTTTGAGAAAGGCCTTCAGGAAAAAAAAATAGTGGAAGTAGCAAATATTCAAAGTGTCATTGCTTAGAATCCATTTTAGCTAATGGAGAGTGGAGAAAAATCAGAACATTCCACCAGGGCTCAAATATTACTGTATTCAACAGCAACTCCAGAAAAGGGGTGGAGGGAGTTAGAAGTACTTAACAAAAACATTCAGGGATGGAAATGATTAAACAGGCAAAATCCAGAACAAAGGAATTCAAAGAAATTCATGCAGTTCCTACGGAGCTGAAACTGTAATGACGCATTGCTCAGTTCCTGAATTCTGTTCAAGGGACCCCCACCTACTCAAACTACTGCCAATTAGTCTAAACTGTGTACTGATATTTAAGAAGTTAAGCTCAATTCAACTAAAAAATATTTATTAAATTCATTGAAGAAAATAAAAGAGAAAAGTAGGCCTTGGGCTTATATATTGTTGTATATACATTTGCTGATTATTTCTGATATTTATGTAATGTGAATTGTATGACATAGTGATAGAATGGCTCAACAATAAAGTAACATATCACAATTTCTTTTAAAATATTAATCAAAAAATGATAGGAAACTATATTTGAATAAATTCAGTTTTTGAATCTTAAAATCCCTGTCCTTAACAATGCTATTATTTTTTGTGGAAGTACTATGAAAAAATGTTTTCTATTGAATGAAAGGAATTTATATAAAAGAATATTATACTTGAAAGATCTTCAGCCCCAGACTTTAAAGTGGCTTTCAAGTGGGCTATAAAGTTTAGGTTAGTATAACTCATAATAGTATTTTAACAAAACAAAGCAAAATGACTTCATAAGCATTATATTAGCCATCTATTCTACAAAATAGAATTTTATTATCAATGATATTTTATCATTAATGAAATTGAGCCAAACCATAAGCTTGAATAAATTCCTCCATCTATTCTATTTATGTACAAGTCCAGATCCCATTCTCACCTTTCTCAGTTGGTCACTTCCCAAGTCAATTTCATCTTCTATACTTTTGGGTTTCAGCGAGAAAAAAGATACCCTATAACTCCTATTGTGTTCTTTTCCCAGTCTAAAACTTCAAAATCTCTGGCAATATTTTCAAGATTGCTTATGTCAATATAATTTGTACATAAATACTTCTTCAGAATTGGTCATTAAGATTTACATTAAGATGTAAATCTTTGATACATACTTTAGAATACAACAAACCATTTTTTCAATGATCAGTTCAAAATACAATTGCTTCATTATCCTTGATTTAAAGTAATCGCCAAAGACCAGTTTTTACCTCCTCTGACATTTGCTTATTGCACTCTCTAACTTAACAACTTCAGCAACTCTATCTTTCTTTGAAGACAGCAAAAAAGCTGCTTCTTCCTCAGAATAAAGAACTTCACTTTAACAAATTTTTGAAAACTAACTTTTAGGTTCAGTTTCATTTCATGTTAACTATTATCTTTTCCTTCCCTTTCTCCTTTGATATATTCCCATTTTTCCCCTTCCAATAATAAGCAAGATTTCTCCTCTACTAATGCACTTCTCAGCACCTGTTTAAGCAACGCCCCCATCCTATTAATTATTTAATGAGTAACAAATCTCTGTTGAAATCCTGGAGTGTGGAGATATTTTTTTAGATCAGGGTTTTCATATATATATCTTTACTTCCATTAACCCTAAGTGAAATTCAGAATTTCTAAAAATTATTACAAATATTATTTTGAAAATGGGTACATAGGATTCACAAGACTGCCACAGGAGTACGTGAAACAAATACATAGATATGTATGCATGTACACACACAAACATATCAGACATCAAAGCAAAAATGACCAAGAAAAGCTAAATAAACAAAACATAAGAATCTATGCTGTATTCTCTTCACTTTTCTTTAATGTCCTAAATTAATAAATTATATTCACAATAAATATCATTCATATTAATGGATTTATAATATTCTTTGTCCTTGTCAGATAACAAAAACTGACAAAAACAATTTTATATATATTTCAATGATCACATGCTCAAACATGGAAAAAATGAGATAAAAATAGTTGCATTTGAGAAAAAAAATTTTGTCTGTGCCACTCTATGAATCTAAACTCATAGCTCAGAGGTTAAACAACTCCATTTCCGATTACAGAGCTTAGCTCCCTCATATGTGCACAAATTTTCAAAAAGAGTAATCAATACAAAGCTGTTTATTTTCTGTCAAATAAGAAACATTAAATTAATTTTGTCTTTGAATTATGTGGAATTGAATTACAAAGAAAGTCTTGGCAGTGGTCTTTCTTTTAATTAATGTTTTGTCAGATCATCAATCTTACTTTCTCTCCATGTGTTAATACTCAATTTGTTTTGTATTTACTTAAGCCCACATCTCCTTCCTAAAGAACTCTTATCTGGTTTGTTAAGATAACTTTCAGCAGAAGAACAAAGGAAATAGTAATGCATCCCTCTTGTGCAAACAACAAAAATAAAAAGGCAAAAAAAAAGCAGCAAACTATCTTCAATTCTGGATCATTGAAACTGCTTTACAAATTAAGGGAGCTGACAATCAAAGGAGTGGTATTGGTCCAGATGCTATTTTAATTATGCTCTTGGTATGTTTAAAAACAAAAGTAAGACTGCATTTTTACCCCTTTGAGACATATTTACACCAGTAAGACCATAGGAAAAAATATTATGAAAAGATAATGTTATATTACCAAACTCATAAAGCCATATTTTTACCCTCTGGATTTAACTATCATACAGATTTTATTGTGAAGTTTTAAGGAAGGAATGATTTCATTGTGAATAAAAAATTTATGACTAATAAGTTCTTCTTTGGTTTCTAAATCATGAGGTAAAATAGAACACAACTGAAGTCAATCAAATTCATCAAAATTGTAAATGACAAAAAAACAATTATCAGTTTTCTAAGTACAGGCACTCAGTTTCTTTTCTGTCTACTTATCTCACCCATGCAGGGAGTAATCAGTGAGGTAGTAAAGGATTAAGTAACATTTATCCTATGTTCCTTTGACATGAAAACAACTAATAGGGGGAAATGAATAATGCGTACAATGGTCATCTTTCTTATGTGTATATGCATAGTGACAAGTATGGATTGGGTAATGATCTCAGATGTAGTGTTTATGCAAATAAAATTTCACTTGCAATCTGGTATGAAAGAGAATGAACTAACTATATATACACACATAGGTGTATATTCAATTCCATAAAGATTTATATGCCCGCTATATGCCAAGCATCATGCTAAAAGCTAGAGATACAAAAAAAAATGAAAGACAGTCCCTGTCCTTGAGAATATATATGTGTACATGTTTGTGTGTGTGTGTTGTTATGTATACATACAATACATGTATGTATCTGTGTACATGTGAATCCTATTATCAGAAAGCACTAAGGACATAACATTTGATAGTTGTCATATTCAACATAGTAGATACTTCAAACATGTCTATGTACTGCCTTCCTCAAACCTACAGAAAAGAAAAATGTCACAATATTAGTTATCCAGAGATGGAATGCAATATCAGAGCTAACCACCAAATGACACTCTCCTTGGGCTCAGTAGCTGCCTCAGGGTTATTGTTGTTGTATGTGCTATAACTAGTTTGCAGTATACTAAAAGGCAATGTTTGATGCCAAGCAATTTCATTCAATCCTAAACTAAACAAAATAGAGGATTTATCTAAGGCAGTGGTTCTCAACCTTCCTAATACCATGACCTTTCAATACTGTTCCTCATGTTGTGGTGACCTCCAACCATAAAATTATTTTTGTTGCTACTTCATAACAGTAATTTTGCTACTGTTATGAATCTATCTGATATGCAGGAAGTATTTTCATTGTTACAAATTGAACATAACCCACAGGTTGAGAACCACTGATCTAAGTAATCAAAAACATGAGTCTCCATAATTCTCAGTCACTAATCAACTGAACCTTGGATCATGGCAGTAGCTATAAGACCACTTCTAGTTACTCTTATCATCCATATGGCATACCAAATAAATCAGTCTTATAGTCATCTGGCATTCCCTTCTTTGACCAGCAGTTGTCAACTATCCCAATACCCACTCCCAAACTGTCAGAAAGTCCAAATATCAAGGGCAGAAGAATGAAAAAAAATAATCAAAACCTGATGAAGCATGACGATCATTAATAAACCTACAATAAAGCCCATTTAGGGACATACAGCCCAACACTATGCTCATAAAATTATAGCTTCCTTCTCTTCTTTGTTCTAGAGAACACTGAGAAATTTCACTTTTCAAGTTATCTTAAAAAATGGTCTGAATTACTTGGGACAAGCATCTGGGGGCAGAGCAGCTACAGAAGAGAAATGAGATTCATAAGCTGAGTCAGAATTTCTTGGAGTACCATGGAGGCATGGTTGCAGTCCTCAGCGGCAGACACAGGGCAAGAAGGAGCATTAGCACACCAGGGCTTGTGGCCACAGGGGATCTGGGATGCTCATCACAGGTCCAGGGCAGAAAAGAGTTCAATACGGTTGAACTCACAGAAAAAAGCACAGGGCGAGAGAGAAGTAAAAAAACCTCTCTTTTTAGATCTTCAATTTTGAAAGAACTGACAAATTGCAAGTCTCCAGAAGTATCTCTGAAAACATCAGCATAATAGTCTTAAAGCTTGGGACAGTTCAACCCTCACCCTGGAAACAGAGCCCCCACTTCTTTCTTTCCTTCCTTCCTTCCTTCCTTCCTTCCTTCCTTTCTGCCTTTATTTTGCTTTTTGGAGAGAGAGAGAGAGAGAGGCAGAGCAATTGGGGTTAAGTGACTTGTCCAAGGTCAAATGGCTAGTAAGTGTTAGGTGCCTGAGGCCAGATTTTAACTCAGGTCTTCCTGACTCCAGGACCGATGCTCTATTCACTGTACCACCTAGCCACCCCCAGAGCCCCACTTTAACAAAGTGCTAAAAGTCAAGGAAAAGACCAGAAAAATGAGCAGAAAAAAATTTGACTCCAGAACATTACTGTGGTAACACAGAAGATCATAACACACACTCAGAAGAAGACAACAAAGTAAAAATTCCTATATCCAAAATCCCAAAGAAAAATATCAATTTGGCTCAGGGCATGGAAGAGCTTTAAAAAGATGTTTAACATCAGGTATGTGAGGTAGAAGAAAAGCTGGGAAGAGAAATGAGAGTGATACAAGAAAGTCAAGGAGAAAGAGTCAATAACAATAAAGTAAGCATTAAAAAGTTGGAAAAAATACCTTACACCTTAAAAAGCAAATTAATCCAAGTGGGAAAAGATCTACAATAATTCACTGAAGAAAAGAACTTGTTAAAAGTAGAATTGGCCAAAGAAGCAGATATTTTCATAAAAATGATAAATGAACAAGTTGAATTTAAGGACTTTATGAAACATAAACACAGTAAAACAAAATAAAAAGTATGAAAAATAGAAGAAAATTTAAAATGTATCATTTGAAAACACAACTGACCTTGAAATATATCCAGGAGAGATATGACTGAACTACCTGTAAGTCATGATAAACAAAAACAAAAACAAAAGCACAGAACCTGGACATTATCTTTCAAGAAGTCATCAAAGAAAACTGCCTTGACATTCCGTAACCACAGGGTAAAAAAGAATTTGATAGGATACAGTCACTACCTCTTGAAAGAGATCCCAAAATGAAATCTGCCAGGAATGCTGTAGCCTAATCTGAGAGGTCCCAGATCAAGAAGGAAATATTGTAAACAACCAAAAAAAACAACTGAAGTATTATATAGTCACAGTTTGGGTAACGCAAGATTAACAATGTCCATGTTGAAAGAAGAAAGGACTTGGAATATGGTGTTCAAAAACATAAAGGAGTCAAGATAACAATCAAGAATCACCTATTCATCAAAGCTGAGTATAATCCTTCAGGGGAAATTTGAAAATCCAATTAAATGGAGAACTTTTGAGCATTCTTGGTGAAATGACCAAGGCAGAATTGAAAATTTGGTTTTCAAATAAAAGACTCAAGAGAAGCGTAAAAAGTAAAATAAGAAAGGGAAATCATGATATCCTTAATAAGGTTAAAACATTTTCATTCCTAGTTGTACTCATAACTTGTAACTCATAAGAAATTTCTCTTTATTAGAAAAAAGACACACACATAGATGTATATATAAATATATATGTATATACACACATATGCACAAAAGTCACAGATGTGAGATGAATATGATGGGATGAAATCTTAAAATATAATTTTGATGGGTCAGAAAGAAGATTGCACTGGGAGAAAGGAAAGGGAGAGATAGAAAGGGGTAAATTATCTCACATAAAAGAGGCAAGGAATAGCTTTTACAGTAGAAGGGGAAATAGGGGAGGGGGGATGCTTGAACCTTACCATTGGAATTGGATCAAATAATGAATAATGTAACACTTAATTAGGTATAGAAATCTATCTTACCCTACAGGAAAGTAAGGGAGGAAGGAGATGAGTGAATGAAGCAATGGTGATAAAATGGAGAGTGTATTAGAGAAGGTTGATTAGGTAAGACACAGGACATTTTTGAAGAGGGACAGGGTGAAAGAAAAGAGAAAGTATATAAAAAAGAGGGGACAACACTCATGAGGGAAATGCAGTTAGTAGCCATAATTGTGAGAAAAATTGAAACATATTTCTCCAATAAAGGCCTCATCTCTCAAATATATAGTCAAATGATTCGAATTTATAAAAAAATTGAGCCATTTCCTCATTTATAACTGATAAAAATATGAAGTTAAGTTTTAGATTGTAATCAGTTATCTGTATCCATATGAAAAAGGATTTTAATCATTATTAAGTGGAGAAATGCAAGTTAAAAGAATTCTATGGTACTACTCCACTCCTATTAGATTGTATAATAGGACAGACAAATAAAATTACAAACATTAGAGGTTCATAGGGAAATCATAACAATAATATACTATTGGTGGAGTTGTGAATAGTTTCAACCATTGCTTAGATAAATTTTGAACTATGTCCAAAGGCTAATCAAACTATGCATATTATTTGACCAAGAAGTACCACAGCTAGGTCTATATCCCAAAGGAGATTACAAAACAAAAAGGGAAATGGCATATATGTATTAAAATACTTATAGGGGAGACTAGTCGGGATAGTGAATAGAGCACCAGCCCTGGAGTCAGGAGGACCTGAGTTCAAACCTGGCCTCAGACACATAACATTTACAAGCCATGTGCCTTTGGGCAAGTCACTTAATCCCAATTGCCTTGCCTCTCTCTCCCTCCAAAAAGCAGAATAAAAAAATATTTATAGCAGCTGGTATAAAAAAATTAGAAACTGAGAGGATATGTATCAATTGGGAAATGATTGAACAAGTTGTGGTATATTATTATGATAGAAAGCTACTGCACTATAAGAAATGATGGGCGGAAAGTTCTCAGAAAAAAAAAAACTTGGAAAGACTTGCATGAACTGATGCAAAGTGAAATGAGTAGAACCAGAAGAACATTATACATACTAACAGCTATATTGCAAGAGGATCAATTGTGAATCACTTACCCATTCTTTTTTTTTCTCCTTTGGTCTTTTTGGAGGGTGTAAGGCAGGGTAATTGGGGTTAAGTTACTTGCCCAAGGTCACACAGCTAGTAAGTGTGTTAAGCGTCTGAGGCCAGATTTGAACTCAGGTTCTCCTGACTTCAGAGCCAGTGCTCCTTTCATTGCACCACCTAGCTGCCTCTATGGCTTACCTATTGTGAGCAATATAATAATCCAAGACAACTCTAGAGGGGTTATGATGAAAAATATTATCCATCTTCAGAAAAAGAACTGGTGGAGTCTGAATATAAATTGAAGCATGATGTTTTACTTTCATATGTTTTTCTTTCTTCTTTTTGTTTTCTTTTGCTACATGATTAATACAGAAATATGCTTTGCATGACTGCATATATATGATCTATATCAAATTGCTTGCCTTTTCAAAGAAGGGGTTGTGGAGGGGGCAAGAGCAACTAAAACTCAAATTTTTAAAAATGAACGTTAAAGTTGTTTTTACATGTGATTAGGTAAAATCAAATACTAATAAACAAAGCATATATATTCATTTTGAGTTATGTTTTCATGGCTAGACTATTTTTTGTTGCTCATTTGTTTAAGTCATGTCAAATTCTTTGTGAATCCATTTGTTGTTACTTTTTTCCAAAGACCTTGAATAGTTTGCCTTTTTTTCTCTAGCTCATTTTACAGATAAGGAAACTGAGGTAAAAGAGTTAAGAACTAGCCCATGGAAACATAGTTATTAACTGTCTGGAGCTAAATTAGAACTCACGTCTTCCCGATTACAAACCTGGTGCTCTATTCTCTATACCACGTAGCTTTCCTTCAACAATACAGGAAGATGTACTCCTTCCCAGTCACTACACCACTGGGGGAAAAAGAGAGAGAGAGAAAAGGAGAAGAAAATTTTATAACAAATATGCAGACTTAAGCCAAACAATTTTCATCATTGGTCTTACCATGTGGTATCACCAACCCACTAAAATAATGGATGGTTATTTCATTGATCAGAATTCTTAGTTTTAAAAAGTGTTGTGTTTGTTTTTACAGTATTGTTGTTGCATAAATTGTTCTCCCAATTCTACTTATTTAATTCCTCAACAACTTGTAAAAAGACTTTAAAATGGTTTGCTTTTGTAATAGTTGTGTTGAAGCATAAATCATGCTTCCAGTTCTTCTCACTTCACACTCTGCTACTTCTTAGAAATCTCTTGGAAATACTCTTTCTTTTTCTTAGTTTCTATAGCACAGCAGCATTTAATTACCTTCATGATATCACAGGTTGTTTAGTTATTTCCCACTTTGCAGCATCCCCTTAGCTTCAAGTTTTATTTTTTTTGCCACCATAAAAAATTACTATAAATACATATAATTGCTAGCATTGACATAGCCTTTTGTAAGTTTTGCAAAGTATTTTACAAATATCATCTCACTTTATATTCACAACAATCCTTGGAGTTAGGCTCTATTATTATGCCAGTTTTACAGTTGAAGAAACTGAGGTAAGACAAATTTTAAGTGATTTATCTATGCTGACACTGCTAGTAAGTGTTCTAAGGCCCCATTTGAACTCACATCTTATTGTCTTCAGACCCACTCTGTCCTCTGTGTCTGTGTTTCTGGAAGATTGAGTGGGGAGAAACTGACAGTCATTTTTCTCAGGAAGAAAACACAACAAACTTGGGGGGGAGGGGTAGTCCATTCTATCTGGGAGAGCAATTCAGACACTAGGAATGGCAATTAGTCCCAAAGAAATGAATGCAAGGATTTTCCATAGACACCAGTGAACTGCAACAGAGCCAGTGGCAGCTGAAAGGACTAATCTTGGTTCCTATCATGTCTTTAACCTCTACTCATACTTGATTTCTTCAACCCATTCTCCAAATGACAAAATGAAGCATCAATTAGTGAGAACTGCTCCCAATCCCATAAAAGATAGTAAAACCAGAATCAAAACAATAGACTTTTGACCCCAAATTCATCAATCCTTTAAAAAATGCCATAGAGACTCTCATTTTGTACCCTGTGAACTAGTTGTTCTCAGTTCATACTTGGTGGTTCTCCTTAAGAATTCATTAGTATGAAGTCCCCAAAACTGATTCTCTAGGCATAAGTAAGTACCCCTTTGGGGGTACTTGAACTATATAGGGGGCAAGATTAGGTTCTGGTGCAATTGTGGGGTGTTGAATAAAAATAAAGAAGTAAAAGAAGAGAAAAACAATTTTGAAAAAAATGACATGCATACATGTTTTATTTGTTGTGTAACAGAGTTAAAGTCATAGTTATTGCATTGATTTGCAAACAGAAAAAAATTAAAATTGTAACCAATTGGTGCTGAAGTATTTTAATAGAACTTTTTAAAAATTGTTAATTAATTTATTTTTAGTTTACAACATTAATTTCCACAAGATTTAAATTTTCTTTTCCCTCTCTCTTCTTTCCCTCCCCAGGGCAGTATGCAGTCTGATATGGGCTCTACATCTATATATGGTTATTCAACACATTTTCATATTGCTCATACCGTATAGAAGAACTATGGCAAATATGAGAAAACAAGAGAAAGGAAAAAAAACAAAAAATAAAATACTAGGCTTTACTCTGCATTCCAACTCCATGGTTCTTTTTTTGTTGTTGTTGTTCTCTGAATGTGGATGGCATTTTCTATCATGAGTTCTTTGAAACTGTTTGAGGTCCTTACTTTGATGAGAAGGATTAAATCTATAAAAATCAATAGTCATAGACTGTGGCTACTACTGTGTACAATGTTCTCCTGGTTCTGCTCACTTCATTGAACATCAGGTCACAAAAGTCTTTTCAGGTTTTTTGAAATCCTCCTGTTCACAATTTCTTATGGCATAATAGTATTCCATTACATTCATATTCCACAACTTCTTCAGTCATTTCCCAATTCAGGGCATCTCTTCAATTTCTAGTTCTTGGCCAATATAAAAAAAAACTGCAACAAATATTTTTGCACATGGGGGACCCTTACCTATTTTTATTTTCTCTTTGGGATTCAGTCCCAGAAGTGGTATTGACAGGCCAAAGGGTATGTACTTTTTTTATAGCCTTTTGGGCGTAGTTCCAAATTGCTCTCCAGAATGATTGGATCAGCTTCATAGCTCCACCAAGAATGAATTCGTGTCCCCACTTTCCCACATCTTCTCCAATATTTATCATTACTGTTTTGCCATGTTAGCCAATCTGACTGGTGTGATGTTGCTCAAAGTTGCTTTGATTTGTATCTCTCTAATCAGTTGTGATTAAGAGCATTTGTTCATGTGAAAATAGAGAGCTTTAACTTCTTTATCTGAAAACTGCCTTTTCATATCCCTTGACCATCTATCAATTGGAGAATGGCTTGTATTCTTGTAAATTTTACATTTCTCTATATATTTTTGAAATGAAGCCTTTATCTTAAACACTAGTTGGAGAAATTATTTCCCAGTTTTCTGTAACCCTCCTAACATTGGTAGCATTGGCTTTGTTTGTGCAAAATGTTTTCAAATTAATGTAATCAAAATTATCAATTTTGTATTTCATAGTGTTCTCTTGGTCATAAATTCCTCCTTTCTCCATAAATCTACAGATAAACTATTCCTTCCTTCCCTAATTTGTTCATAAGATCAACTTTTCTCTAAACTGTGTACCCACTTGAACTTTATTTTGTTATACACTATCAGCTATTGGACTATGCCCAGTTTATTCCATACTATTTTCTAGTTTTCCCAGCAGTTTCTGTCAAATAGTGAGGTTTTTTTCCCCAGAATCTAGTGTCTTTGGGTTTATTAAACAGTACATTGCTATAATTACTGACTACTGTGTCTTATATACCTAACAAATTTCATTGATCTACCTCACTATTTCTTGGTGAGAATCAAGTAGCTTTGCTGATTGATGATTTGTAATTCAATTTAAGATCTGGTAAGATAAGGTCACTTTCCCTAGCATTTCTTTTCATTAATCCCCTTAACATTCTGAACCTTTTGTTCTTCCAGATGAATTCTGATATTGTTGTTTTGTTGTTGTTGTTCAATAAATTAATTTTATCATAGATTGGTGTCAAAATGAATAAATTAATTAATTTAGGTAGAATTATTTATATTCTGATCATTATTATTAATATAGTATTCCAGCTCAGCCTACTCACAAGCAACTGATGTTTTCCAAATTATTTAGATCTGACTTTATGTGTGTGAAAACTGTTTTGAAATCATGTTCATATAGTTCATAGGTTTATTATGGAATTGGGATTCTCAAATATTTTGTAATGTCTACAGTTAATTTAAAAGGAATCTCTCTATCTCTTGAGGCTGCACTTTGTTGGTTGCATGTAAAAAAATGCAAAATAAGTTTTTTTAATACATTTGCTTTTAAAACTTTGAGTTCCAGATTTTTCCCTTCATCCCTCCTCACTCTCACCTACTGGGAAGATAAGGAATTCAGTGTAGGATGTACATGTGTATATACCCAAATAATTTCCATAGTAGTAATATTGTGAAAGACTAACTATATTTCTCTCCATCCTATGCCACCGCCATTTATTCTTTTTTCTCCTCTGACCCTATCCCTTTTAAAAAATATTTCCTTTTAATTACCCACTTCCTCAATCTGCCCTCTCTTTTATCCATCCCCCTCTTATCCTCTACCCCCCCCCCACGTTCCTGTAGCAAAAGATATGAAATTGAGTGTGTATGTTATTTCCTCCTTAAGCCAGATTCAATGAGAGTAAGTTTGTCCCATTTCCTTTCATCTCCCTGCTATTTTCCTCCATTGTAAGTTTTCTCTTGCCTCTTTTGAATGACATAATTTACCACAGTTTATATCTCCCTTTCTCCTTCTCCCAATAAATTCCCCACTCACCTCTTAATTTTATTTTTTAGATATCATACATTCATATTCAAACCATCTTGTGCCCTTTATCTATGTGTATATTTACATACACATGATTACACTCATGTATATGTATACATACATACACATATATATTTACCTACATACATATGTAAATATATGTGTATATGTGTATACATACACACATTCCCTTCAACTATCCTCATATGGAAAAAAAAGTCTAACAAGTAACAATTATAATTTTTCCATGAAAGAATGTAAATAGTTCAACTTTATTAAGTTCCTTATGACTTCTTTTTCCTGTTTACTTTCTCATACTTCTCTTGCTTCTTGTTTTTGAAAATCAAATTTTCTGTTCAGCTCTGTTTTTTGTGCCAATAACTCTTGAAAATCCTCTATGTCAGTGAAGGACCACATTTTCCCGTGTATCATTATACTCACTTTAAAAAAAAAATTTTTCTTTTTGCTTTTTGGAGGGCAGTTGGGGTGAAGTGACTTGCCCAAGGTCACACGGCTAGGTTTTTGTGTGTGTGTGTGTGTGTGTGTGTGTGTGTTAAGTGTCTGAGGCCGGATTTGAACTCAGGTCCTCCTGATTCCAGGGCCAGTGCTTTATTCACTGCACCACCTAGTCGCCCCCATTATACCCACTTTTGCTGCGTAATTGATTCTTGGTTTTAGTCCTAGCTCCTTTGACCTCCAGAACATCATATTCCAAGCCCTTCAATACCTTAATGTAGAAGCTGCTAGGTCTTGTGTTATCTGGGTCATGTTTCCACGATAATCAAATTGTTTCTTCCTGACTGCTTGCAGTACTTTCTCTTTGTCATGGAGACTCTGGAATATGGCTATTATATTCCTTTGAGTTTTCTTTTTGGTATCTTTTTTCAAGAAGTGATTGGTGAATTCCTTTAATTAATATTTTGCCCTCTGGGTTTAGAATATCAGGGCAATATCTTTTCTCTTTCCAATTTTTCCTCCACTTCTGTTATTTGATTTTCAAAATCCTTCTTGAGCTCCTCCATGGCCTGTAAGTAATTCATATTTTTCTTGGAGGCTTTTGATGCAGAATTTCTAACTTCAATGTCTTCTACCTGCTCCATGCCTTGATCCCTTTTGTTCCACCCAAAAGGCTTCTATTGTCTGTTTGTGCTTCCTCTGCTCATATTGCCAGCCAATTACTTGCCTTTTGAGCTCTTTGCCACAGTAGAAGTCTGCTTCCAGAATGTAAAAAGTGTGCCCCAAATTACTGGGGTTTTCCATCTACCAGGACTATTAGTTGGGTGCACTCTCTAAGGCCCTCCAACCTCTGGCTCATTGGACACACACCCCAGCACCACCACCCACGACCGTGATCCACATCCAAACATCTTAAAGGAAAAGTGATTACCCTCCAAATGATTGTTTGGTCCCCCTATGATCTGCAGTCCAGGAGCTCCTGAAGCAGCATGGTACACTGCACAGCTGCTGCACCTCTGCTGCCTCCCACCCAGAGGGCAGTAGCCAGCCCTCACACTTCCATTCCCCCTGTTCCAGCACAGTTATACACTGGCCTTTTACTTTGTCTTTGGTGTTTATGGGTTGAGAAGTCTGGGAACTGCCCCACCTGCTGGTGATTCACTCCCCTGAAGTCTACTCTGGCTGCCCCTGGATGGGTCCACCCTGGGGCCAGAATCAAGAGCCTCATGTTGGACTGGGCTTGGTTCCCAAATTAGTGCTTTAGACCATTCTGGTCAGTCTGATTTGCTGCCTCCAGCAGGAGATTTGTTTATCTTTGTCACTTTGTGGGTTTTGTAGCTCTAAAATTTGTTTAGAGCAATTTTTTTTCATGTATTGGAAGTAATTGGAGTGAGAGCTCACTCCAAGTTTGTGTTTCTACTCTGACTTCTTGGCTCTGTCTTCAGGATTATGATTTCTAATGCGTTTTTTCTATCCACTTCTGTTTTATAAGACAGTTCATACCATTCACATTCACAGTTATGATTACAGTCTGTCTTTTTCTCCATACTGTCCCCCTTTTATTTGCTTTTATTTTTCCCTTCTCCCTTTCTCCCCTCAAAAGACCTTTGCTTTTGACCACCACCTCCCACAATATTCCCTCCCTTCTCTCAGTCCTCCCTCCCTTTTCCCCTTACTAATTCTTCTCTCCCTTTGAAGCACCTTCTCCCTTTTCTTTCTCCTTTCCTCTCCTACTGACTGTAGGGCAATTTAGTTTGCTATACTTAACTGATTATTTTATTTCCTCCTTTGAACCAAATCACATGAGAGTAAAACTCAAACAGTTCTCATCTCCCTCCCTTCTTTCTCTTTTGTAATATATTTTGAGCCCCTTCATGTGGTGTAATTTATCCTTTTCTGCTTCATTTCCTCTTCCCTTGTTACAATCCCTTTGAATCCCTTAATTAGTTTATCAGCATATCATTTAATTTATACCCATACTCTCTCCCTATGTATATCCTTTTTAAATGCTATGATATGATAAAGATACAATTCTCAAGGTTTATTAAGTATCATCCCCCCTTGTAGGGATGCAAACACTTTGCCCTTGTTGAATAAGATGTTTGCTTGTTTGTTTCTTTGTTGTTGTTGTTGTTGTTGTCGTTGTTTTTCCTACTCATCTTTTTATCCCTCTCTAGAGTCTTGCATTTGAAGATCAGTTTTTCCATTGAGCTCTTGCTTTTTCATCAGGAAGATCCAGAAGTCCTTTATTTCTTTGAATGTCCATCTCCTGGTCTGAAAGATTAAGCTCAGCTTTTCTGAGAAGGTATCCTTTCATTGCCTTACAGAATACCACTCCCCAATTGCTCCAGTCTCATGAAGTATAAGCTGCCAGGTCCTGTGTAATCCTGACTGTAGTTCCATCATAATCAATATTTTTTCTTTCTCTCTACTTTCAGTATTTTCTCCTTGACCTGAAAATTCTGGAATTAGGCTACAATATTCCTTGGTGTTTTCAATTTGAGATCTATTTCAGGAGGTGCTTGGTGGATTCCTTAAATGACTATTTGCCCTATGGTTCTAGGACCTCAGGGCAGTTTTCCTTGATGATTTCTGGGAAGATACAGTCCAGGGTCTTTTTTATCATGGCTTTCTAGTTGACCAATACTTCTTACATGATCTCTCCTGGATCTATTAGCCAGGTCATTTGTTTTTCCAGTGAGATATTTCACATGTTCTCATATTTTTTTTCATTCTTCAGATTTTGCTTGACTGATTCCTGATGATTCATAGGGTAATTAGATTCTACTTGTCCAGTTCTAATTTGGGGAGAATTGTTTCCTTCAGTTATTTTTTTGTGTGTCTCCTTTTCCATTTTACCAATTTCTCTTTTTAAGGAGTTGTTTTCTCCAGTTAGGTTTTGTACCTCCTTATCCTTTTGGCCAATTATGCTTTGTAAGGAGTTGTTCTCTTTAGTGATTTTCTTTCATGTTATCAATTGTATTTTTAATTGATCATTTTTTTTCTTCTACTACTCTAATTAGACTTTTAAAAGCCTTCTTGAGCCCCTCAAAGAATATTTTATTGGTTTTAGACCAATTTATACATACTTTTGAGGTTTCAGAAGTGGACACAGTGTCAATGCTATCTTCTGAATTTGTATTGTTTACCTTCTCTGTCCCCAGAGTAAGAATCCCAGAGTAAGAAGGCTTTTCCTTCTCTAGCTTATTTCTTGCTCATTGTGATTGTCTTTTTCTTGGCTTTAAAAGTGGATCCCTGTTACTGGGGCACAGGAGTATCTTTCACATGCTTCTTGTGCTGGGTGGTAGGAGTCTTGTTACTGGCTTTGTGTGCTGTGGCCTATGGTTCTATCAGCTGGAAGGTATAGGATGCTATAGCTTACCTTGTGCTAAAGTGGAGCAGGCTGGTGTGTGCTGAGGCTAGGTGGAATCTCTTGGCCTTTCCCTGGATTTACACTGAGGCTCAAAGTGTGAGGTATGGTGAAGGGATGGTCTGACCACTGGAAGTCTCCTCCTTGCCTAGTGATTGGCTAACCATGGGTAGACTCCACCATTGGTGGATGGCCATCCATGCTTATGTCTGGTGATTCCCCTGGTTATGTGCAGGCATGTCTGGATTCCTGGTGTTGGTGTTTGATGGCTCCAGCTCTCTGGGAATCCAGATCTCCCACTGATCTAGTGGGGTGGAGCTTGCTATTGACTTGCTGGGATGCCACATGTACTGTTCTGGCTCCCTTCTTTCTTTTTTTTCCATTTTAATTTTGATTTATTTTCTTGATTACATCATTCATTTCCACAAGGTTTTGAGTTACAAATTTTCTCCTGTTCTTTCACCTACACCCAAGCCCAAAACAGTGATCCCACGGTAAAGCCCCACCCACAATCTGTTCTCTTTTATGTCCTTCTCCAACGCCCCTCTAACTTTCTAGTAGAGTAGAGAGGGTCTCCCTACCCCAGTCCCTGTATGTCTTATTTCCCAGTTGCATGTGGTTAATAATAATAATCATATATACATACATATATACACATATATCTATACAAATATATATGTATATATACACACACACACATATATATATACGTGTGTGTTTGTTTGTATGTTTTAACATTTGATTGTATAGCTTTAAATTCTAGATTCTTGTGGTTCCCCCCTTGTCACCCATTCCCACTGGAAGGAGCAGCAATTCAATACAAGCTGTACATGTGTAATTACGCAGGGCATCTCCATGGTGGGCATATTGTGAGAGGCTGATTGTATGTCCCTCCTTCCTATCCCCCCTTCTTTTGTACTCTACCCAGTCCCTGTCCCTTTACTGAGGTGTGTGCTTCCCACAACCCTCCTCCCCCATCCCACCCTTCCCACCATCATCCCCCTTCTCATCCTCATGCCCCTACTCTCCTGTGCGACAAGATAAACAGTTTAGAGTTTATGTCATTCCTTCCCTAAGCCAAATTCAATGAGAGTGAAAGTAAAGTTGTAATAGTTATCCCTTGCCTCTTTTATATGGGATGATTAACTCCATTTTGTCTCTCCCTGTCTCCTCTCATTCAAGTCCTCTTCCACCTCAGAATTTCACCTTTTAAGGTATCATCTCTTCCTAATCAATTGATCCTGAACCCTCTATGTACACATATATACCCATGCTCAGATATGTATTCATACATATATATGCCCTCCTATATAGACATATGAGTAGGTATACATATATGTATAGATTTGTATTTCCTTCACCTATCCACATACAAAAAAAAATTTCATAAGTCACTCTTATTGTTATTCCATACTGGCATGTAAATAGTTCAACTTTGATAAGTTCCTTATGATTTCTTTCCAATGTTTACCTTCTCATGCTTTGTGTATTTGAATGTCAAATTTTTCTCTTCAGTTCTGTTTTTTTCATCAAGAATGTTTGAAAGTCCTCTACCTCACTGAAAGACCATATTTTCCCCTGGAACATTATACTCAGTTTTGCTGGGTAGGTGATTCTTGGTTTTAATCCCAGCTCTCTTGCTCTCCAGAATATCATATTCCAGGCCCTTTGATCACTCAGTGTAGAAGCTGCCAGATCCTGGGTTATCCTGATAGTGCTTCCACAGTGTTCAAATGGTTTTCTCTTGGCAGCCTGTAATATTTTCTCCTTTAAGTGGGTATTCTGGAACC
>CM053599.1:173746445-173763837 GCA_028646575.1 Pseudocheirus occidentalis | reverse complement strand
ATATATATATATATATATATGTATACCTATTCATATGTCTATATAGGAGGGTATATATGTGTATGAATACATATCTGAGCATGAGTATGTATGTGTACATAGAGGTTTCAGGATCACTTAATTAGGAAAAGATGTTACTTCAAAAAGTGAAATTTTGAAGTAGGAGAGGACTTGAATGAGAGGAGACAAAATGGGGTTAATAATCCCATAAAAAAGAGGCAAGGGATAACTGATGCAACTTTACTTTCATTTACTCTCATTGAATTTGGCTTAGGGAAGGAATGACATAAACTGTAAACTGAGTATCTTGCCACACAGGAGATTGGGGGGGATGGGGATGAGAGGAGAGGTGATGGAGGGAACGGCAGGGTGGGAGGAGGGTTGCGGGAAGCACACATCTCAGTAAAGGGACAGGGACAGGGTAGAGAACAAAACAAAGGGGTGTGCAGGATAGGAAGGAGGGACATACAATCAGCCTCTCCTAATTTGCCCACCATGGAGATGTCCTGTGTAATTACACATATACAGCCTGTAATGAATCGCTGCTCCTCCCAGTGGGAGTGGGTGACAGGAGAGGAACTGCAAAAATCTAGAATTTAAAGCTGTACAATCAAATGCAACTGCAAAATAATACATACAGGGACAGGGGCAGGGAGCCCCTCCCTGCCCTGCTAGAAAGCTAGAGGGGCATTGGAGGAGGACATAAAAGGGAACACATTGTGGGAGGGACCTTACAGTGGGATCAGTGTTCTGGGCTGGGGGTTAAGGGCAAGAAGGGGAGAAAATTTGTAACTCAAAACCTTGTGGAAAAGAATGATGTAACCAAGGAAATAAATTAAAATTTAAAAAAAGAGATGAGAAACAGATGAATTTCATATTTACCTGGAGAGGCTAATACAAACTGATGCTGAGTGAGAAGAGCAGAACGAAGAGAAATTTTTACACAATGACAGACACAACATATGTATAACAACCAACTTTGATAAACTTGACTCTTCTCAGCAACACAATGTTATAAGACTCTTGTGGCTAGCACAGTCTAGGTCTAGCTACCAGCTGAGTGAAATAAAGGGATAGAGAGAGAGCGAGCTTCTAGCTGAATAAATGAAAGAGAGAGAGCTTCTAGTTGAATAAATGAAAGAGGGAGAGAGATAGGGAGGTATTTCATAGTCTATTTATTGCAGAGCCATTCCATACCAACCCAAAGATACATGGAAGATACAAGGTTTAAATACCCTTTTGCAGAATGCAAGGAACCACCCTTGGTCTTGATCTTTCTCTACCCCAGCCCAAAGCCAATCACTTGTTAAGCTCTTTATCCTAAGACCATGTCCCGAGGCACAAACAAACAGGGCTTATAATCAAGGCTTTGCAAATTAACTCAATACTTTCTTTAGATATTCATGTAACCAATGGGAGCATCCACCCAACAAGATTATACTCTCCTTGCATATCAGCCTAATGGCCTCATAGAACTAGGGAGCCAAGATCCCAGAAGGTCTTGGCTTATGACATAAGACAACTCTAAAAGACTCAGGATGGAAGGAGATGTCTACACATTCAGTGAAAGACCTAGAAAGAAGAGAGTTTAAATGGAGACTGAAGCAAACCATGTGTTCTCTTTCTTTTCCATGATTGGTTTTGTTTCCTCTTTCCCATTGTTCATTCCATTGGTTACAACCCTTCTAAATGACTAGACTAATATCCAGTGTGAAAGTATTTGCAGATGCTATGCTTGATTCCATGCCACCATGGGGGCAGGGGGGGGGGAGGGGAGAAAATATAAAACTTAAGGGATTATGGAACTGAATCCTGTAAACTAAAAGTAAATAAGCCAATCAAGTTTTAAAATATCCCTGTTTACCAATATCTCCTCCAGCACTTGTCATTTTCCTTTTCTGTCTCATTAGCTAGTTTGAGGGAGTGAAGTACCATATCAAAATTGCTTTTACTTTACATTTCTCTAATTATTAGTGATTTAGAATATTTTTTCAAGTGAGTCTAGATAGCTTTGATTTCTTCTTCTGAAAACCACCAGTTCAAATCCTTTGGTGATTTGTCAGTTGTGGAATGGCTCTTTTTGTTTGTTTTTTATAAATTGGATACAATTTCTTCTATTTTTTTTTAGAAATGAGCATTTTATCAGAGAAACTTTCTGTAAAAATTATTTTTTAGTTTCCTTCTTTCCCTGATTTTCCTTCCACTGAAAAAACTCTTTCTTGTTGTTCTCTTTCATGTAAGATAATTTACCACATTCTACTACTTTCTTCCACTTTCTCTTACTGCATCTTTCTCTCTTTTATCCCTTCATTTTTAGATAATTTCAACAAAATGACTTCTCTTTAAGTAGAGTTATTCTAATTATTCTAATAATGATTGTAAAAGTAGTATATATCATTTTTCCTTATAGAAATGTATATAATCTAATCTTATTAAGTCCCTTATGATATCTTTTCATATTTACCTTTTTATGACTCTCCTGTATCTTGTGTTTTAATGTCAAATTTTCTATTCAGCCCTGGTCTTTTTATCAGAAGTGTTTAAATTTATTATATATCCTTAAAGAACCATTCCTACACTCTCCCAGAAGGATTATACTCAATTTTGCAGAGTAGATTATTCTACATTGAAATCTTATATTTTCTTCCTTTGTTTTCATTCTTTGGGTCTTTATTCCTTGCTGTTTCATGACAAATTGTTTATTTCTATTTAGACCATTCTAATTTTTAGGATTTTTTTAGGTAAGATTTGTTATTTTCTTTTCTGATCTATCAGTTCCGCTAATTATTTTCTCGACAGATTTTTAATCTATCATTTGTAATCTCTTGCTTCATTTCTTTCAGCTACTCTTATAACCTTTCTGTCCAAACCATTCTTTTTTTAGAGAGTCTGTTCACAGCTATTATAGAGTTATTCACTCATTTGGGATTTTCATCTTAGATGATTCCTGACCCTTAGAAATTTGTGATTTCTGTTTACTTATATCTCTATCCTTGGTTCTTAATTAGGACCCAATACCAGGGCCAGACTTCTCTTCTTCTTACTCTCTTGGATTGTTTTGTCAAGCTGTGTTTTCTTCTGACCTGTTTCTTGGGTTCCTACTTCTACTTTCCACTTTCCTTAGTGAATCTGTACTCAGAGCACTGGCTGACTTTGACATTCCTGGTCAAAGTTCTGTAACTCTCCACCCCTAAAGAGGGCACTAATTGGTTTTTAGTCTCTCAGATTTTCCTTAATCAGGGTGATGAATATTCTTTCCTTTTTCATCTCAAGTTTGTATCAGGGGTAGTCTTCTGCTCCCCCTTGAATTTTTCCTTGATCAGGATTCTGGGTAATCTTTTTTTTCCTTAGGAATTCCTGGAGGAAATGTTTTTCCTGTTCCCTTAGGGCCCTGCCTGGTCATGATTCTCTTGGGGTTTCCCTAGTAATAGTATGGGGTGGTTTTCTAGCTTTCCAGGGGCTTGCCTGGTCACAGTGTTTACTCATTAATATTCTCTTCCCATTCCTTCCCCACCCTTGGTTTAGGGTTTTTACTTTCTTGTGCTGTTGATATTTCTAGTTTTGTTCTCATGGCATCTTCTCTGGAGATCTACTCTTCCAGGATCCACTAATTCTGGCTGTAAATTTGTGCAGTTTTGAGCTAGACTGAATAACTTACTCATTCTTGGGGTGAAGGGGGAAGATTTCTTAGTAACTGTTAAATCTAGTGCTATTTCTGCATCACTGCTGGAGTGAAAATGGGAGAATTGGGTGTCTATAGGACCTATAATGCTGCCTACTCAGCCAACAGAATTCTCTTAATATATTTCTATTGTGAACAATTCATTTTCATTTACAAAAAACTCCAGAGCACATTCTTGGCAAAATAAATAGTTAAGTAACAAAACATCAGTCCCCACTAAACTATAAAACCCATCTATAAATGAAAAGAAAATTACTCTCAGTATTACAAAGTTAGGTGGTTAAGCTAGAAAATCCTATGTATAACTATTAGGTAGTTATGAAAGTCTTTTTCAGGAAATCAATTGAATGAAAGACAAATAAAATAAGAGTTACCTGGTATTTTTATGAAGTAGAGCAGTGGTTTTGTATGGTAATTTTGAAACAAATGATTGTTAGATCTAAACCTGGACCTTCCAAATACTACACACACATATGCACACATATATGTATGTGTATGCATGCGTATACATATATGTATATATACACATACATATACATGTGTGTATAGAGATTGACAGATAGAGAGACAGACAGAAAGACTGATAGATAGACAGGTAGATAGATAGGTAGGTAGATAGATAGATAGATAGATAGATAGATAGATAGATAGATAGATAGATAGACAGACAGACAGATACCAAAGTAGACAGATATGAAATTAATTTCACTGGGTGTAGAACAACAGTTCTCAAGTTTGCAGATTACAGCAGTTTTCTTAGCTTTAATGTTTTCCTCTTTTTTACTGCCTCTACTTAAAAAAAAATTCAAGTCAGCTACTCTAAATCTATAGCAAAGAACACAGAAACTCTTGCCATTTAAGAGATTTTGTTACAAGTTTTATAGAGAAAGCTTCTATCTGTAACTGTTTTTAATGCTATCATTCAGTGCTTGAAGTGAGAGGGGAAAAAAAAAGAAAGTGGAGTAATCTAAGCATCTCTTCAGCTCAAGAAATAAGGAAAATTGTCTGTTAAGAGGAAAAGTCCTTTTAGGCAAATCTGCTAACAGATAGTGGGATGTTTTTCAGGCCATCTTGAAAAGAAGGAGAAAAAAATCTAAATCAGTTCAAGCCTTGATAGAACTATATTATTGTTTCAGAAGTGGCTGTTGTTCCAGTCCTGAACAATTTTCTCTGAAACTATTCCCTCAGAAACTGCAGTTACAAGGATTTATCAAAATTGCACTCATTGCCCTCTTTTTACCTGCAAAAATTTCATATATTGAATAGAGCTTATAAGGAAAATCCTTGTAAGCAGCTGAGAAACAATTTGCAATCAAATAATAGTTGGCATTATAAAAGCTATGAGCTTGTCTAGATTCCATTAAACGTGTTAGTAGGACCTACTCGAATAAGAAGCAGCTTCTAATTCCAAAGTCAATACAGCAAAGTAAAAAGAAAATACATACAATATGGATTTTCCTCAAACATTTAAGGAATTTTTATGATACATAAGCACATGCATAGGTTTGTACATATATATTTCATGTTGAAAGTAATTTAGAGCTAACCTAGTTTAAATCCATCTTTTTAAATAAGAAATTAATTGCACAGAAGGATGAACTGACTTGCTTTCAGTCCAGTAGACATTAAATGATAAAAGCTAGAGTTTAACTCTGGTAACCTGATGCCAAATTCAACATTCTCACCATTAACCATCCTATTTTGCAAAACAAAATGCTCCAATGGGGATAGGGAGTGGAAAACACTGGAGATCTTAATTTTAGTCCTGCTTCTACCATTAGCTGAGTAGTGACTTTAGTTAATCTTTCTAGACCTCATTAGAAAAAAAAAGAGGTAAGTTGAAAAGGATGACATCAACAATCCCTTCAACTCTAATGGTTTATTTCTTGCTCTGCTGCTATTCTGTACAAGAATTTTTCTTCCTAATTTCTTCATATCATGAAAGCATAAGCTATCAGTGAGCATTTTTTAAAACTTTGTCAGGTGTGAGGCACTGTGCTGAAGGTACAAACACAACAAATGAAACATTAAGAAGCTTACATACTAATGGAGAAGACAACAAGCATATTCATAGGAGATATAGAAAATATGGAGTAAGGAAGATTTAGGATATATGTATATATGTATATGCGTGTATATGTGTGTGAGTGTGTATACACACACACATATATATACTACATGTAGGATATAAGTGCATGTATGAAAAGTTATGGTAAAGGATATATAGGATAAATATAAGGAAAAAATACAAATAAACATAAAATAGTTCATGGAAAATTAGTGTGAGAGGGAGAAAACTACCACTAAGCTCCAAAGGAATTTTTCATTTGAGTCAATGATATTTTAAAATAAGTTAATAGATTCAGTATATTATCATCATTGACTGTTATAACTATATGTGTCTGTGTTGTTAATATTTATCTTGTTAGGGCCACGGTTCTGTCACTTCTGTGTCTCTGTGACTGGACATCCCAGCATTAGTGTGGTGGGCTGTGTGAGAGGAGGTTAAAATGAATTTGAATATGACCTCTTAGGTCCTGCCTATTTCTAGATCCTGTAACTAATTAGTGAAATTTAAATCCTTCAGCAAGGTGGTGGCATAGAAACAAGAAAACCCCACAGCTCCCATGTAGCCACTTCAAATACCCATAAAATATGAACATAAACAAATTTTAGGCCTCCAGACCTCACAAAAGTAAAGAAAAACACATCTCTCACTGAAGGCAGCTCAGCAGTTAAGACAGGAAAGGCTCATCACAGCAGGCTAGGAGCCAAAACCAGCCCAGCCTATAACCAAAGCTTGTCCCCAGGGCCACCTGGACAAGCCTCAGCTGGAGCCTAAACTAGAGGCATTCGAAATAAGTTCAGGGTGAAAAAGTATGCCCATTATCACCTCTATTATTCAATATTGTACTAGAAATGCTGGCATTAGCAATAAAAAAAAACTGAAGGGATTAGAATAGACAACAAGGAAAACCAAATTACCACTCTTTAAAGGTGGTATAATGATATAGGTGTAGAATCCTAAACAATCAACTAAAAACTACTTGAAACACTTAAGAACTTTAAGAAAGTTACAAGATATAAAATAAACCCACAAAGTTCAGCAGGATTTCTATATATAACCAACAATGCCCAGCAGCAAGAGATAGAAGAAAAAGTTCATTCAAAATAATTTCAGACAGTATAAAATATTTGAAAGTCTACCTGCCAAGACAAACACAGGAACTCTGTGAATGCAATTACAAAACACTTTTCACGCACACATTTTAATTGCTAATGGGTAGGCTGAACTACTTTTTAAAAAAATAATAATTCTACCTAAATTAATTTACTTATTCAGTACCATATCGATAAAATAAACAATAATACTTTATAGAGTTTGAAAAATAATAACAAAATTCAGTTGGAAGAATAAAAGGTCAAAAATATCAAAATGATTAGTGGGGGGAAAAATGAAAAGGAATGTGGCTTAGTTGTACCATATCTAAAACTATGTAATAAAGCAGCACTGATCAACACTATTTGGTACTGGCTAAGAAATCAAATGCTAGATCAATGGAATAGGTTAAGTAAGTCAGACGCTGTAGTAAATGTTTATAGTAATTCACTTTTTGATAAACCCAAAGGTTCCAAGTTCCAGGAAAACCACTTACTATTTGACAAAAACTGCAGCAAACTAGAAAATAGTATGGCAGAAACCAGGCATAGAAAACTATCTCATACCATATACCAAGATAAGTTCTAAATATACGCATGACTTAGACGTAATATGTGATAGCATAAGCAAATTAGAAGAGCAAGGGATAATTTACTTGTCAGATCTATGGAGAAGGGAATAATTTATGACAAAACAAGAATGAGAGAACATTATGAAATTCAAAATTAATAATTTTGTTACATTAAATTAAAAAATGTTTTGTGCAAAGAAATGTAGCCAAGATCTTTGTTTCTGATGTAAAATATATGGAGAAATGAATCAAATTTTTAAGAATATCAGCTATTCACCAGCTGATAAATGGTCAAAGGATATGAACAGGCAATTTTCAGAGAAAGAAATTAAAATTATCTGTAGTCATATAAAAATGCTTTAAATGGCTATTGAGTAGAGAAATGCATATTAAAACAATTCTGAGTCAGCACCTACACCCCGTACCTCTCAGATTGACTAAAATCACAGAAAAGGAAAATGGTAAATGTTGGAGAAAAATATGAGAAACTTGGAACACTAATACATTGTTGGTGGAGTTATGAAATGTTCAAACTACTCAGTAAAACAATTTGGAATTATGCCCAAAGGGTTAACAAAATTGTGCATATACTTTGATCCAGCAATTGCATTATTAGGTCTGTATTCCAAAGAGACCATAAAAAAGGAAAAAGACCCTTATGTATAAAAATTTTTATAACACCTGTTTTTATGGTGACAAAGAATCAGAAATGGAGGGCCTACTCACCAGTTGTGGAATGGCTGGACAAATTATGATATATTAATATAATGGAATGCTATTCTGCTGTAAAAAAAATGATGAGCAGATGGATTTCATAGAAAACCTGGAAAGACTTATATGAACTGATGCTAAGTGAAGTGAGCAGAACAAAGAGAACATTGCACACAGTAACAGAAATGTTGTGTGATTACTGACTTGATAGCCTTAGCTTTTCTCCTCAATACCATGATCCAAGACAATTCCAAAAGACTCCTGATGGAGATTGCTAACCACATCCTGAGGAAGCATTTGGAAGTCTGAATGAAGATAAAGGCATACTATTTTGGTTTTATATCTTCTTTCTTATCATTTTTCCCTTTCATTCCAATTCTTCTTTCACAACATGACTACTGTGGAAAAATATTAAATATGATTGTACATAAGTGACCTATATCAGATTGCTTACTATCTTAGGGTTGGAAGAGGAAGGGAGATAAATTTGGAAGTGAAATGTAGTAGACCAGATTTTCAGGGACTCTGGCCCCATTAAGGAAATGCTCCCCACTTTTACAAGGTCACTAGGCAGATATGCAAGGAGAGTATAATCTTGTTGGGTGGATGCTCTCATTGGTTATATGAATATTTAAAGAAAGTACAGGGTAGTTAATTTGCAAGTCTTGATTGTGACTCCTTGTTTGTGCCTCTGGACATTGTTCTAGGATAAAATCTTAATGAATGATTAGCCTTGGGCTGGGGTAGGGAAAGGTGGAGACCTAGGGTGAGTCTTTGCATTCTGGTAAGAATCTCTGCTATAGGGAAGATAAGCCCTATGATTTTCTTGTATCACTTGCTCTGTATGAAATTGTTCTGTAATAAACAAACTATGGAATACATCCCTGTCTTTCTGTCTCTGTCTCTCTGTCTCTGTCTCTCTCTGTCTCTCTGTCTCTGTCTCTCTCTGTCTCTCTGTCTCTGTCTCTCTCTCTCTCTCTTTTATTTAGCTGGTAGCTAGGCCATACAACTGTGCTGTTCCCAGCCCTGAAAGTCTTAAAAAACTGAATCTCAAAACTATCTGTACATGTAATTGTAATAAATAAAATAAAATAAAATCATATTAAGTTAAAATGAAATTTAAAATTGAATTTCAAATTTTCTTACTCCCTCCATCTTATTGAGAAGGAAAGCAATTTAATAGTGGTTGTACATGTTCATTAATGAAAATACATTAGTCTTGTTTTGAAAGAAAACACAGATAAATGGGGAAAATAAAGAAAGTAAATTAAAATATGCTTTATCAGCATTCAAACTCCACTAAGTCTTACTCTGGGGATGTATAGCACTTTTCATCATAATTCCTTCAGAAATTTCTTGTATCATTAGTTTGCTGGGAATAGCTAAGTCATTCACAGTTGATATTATATGTAATATTGTTGTTACTATATATAATGTTCTCCTGGTTCTTCTTCTTTAACTCTGTATAAGATTTCACTCAAATCTTACCCAGTTTTTTTTTCTGAAAGCATTCTGCTCATCATTTCTTAGAACACAGTAGAATTCTACCACAATCATATACAACTTCTTCAGGCATCACCAATTCTTTGACACCACATAAAGAGCTACTATAACTACTTTTGTACATATTTATCTTTTTACTTTATTTTTCTCTTTTGGATACAGACCTGGCAGTGATATTTCTGGGTTAAAGGTTAGGCATGATTTTATAACTCTCTGGGAATAATTCCCAATAGCTTTGTGGAATGGTTGAATCAGTATACAATCTGGCAAGCAGCGATTAGTATCTCAACTTTCCCATATAACCTCCAACATATGTTATTTTTGTTTTGTGTCATACAAGTCAATCTGAAAGATGGGAGGTGGTATCTGAGTTGTTTTAATTTGGCTTTGCCTAACAAATAATGATTTAGAACATTTTTATATGACTATGGATTTTTTTATTACATTGAAAAGCACCTGTTCATATCATTTGACTATTTATCAATTGAGGAATGGCTCTTATTTCTACAACTTTGACTCAGTTCTTTATATAGTTGAGATATAGTGTTTCTATCAGGAAAATTAAAAAAAAACTTGTATTATTTTTTCACTGTTATGAATAGTATCTATGCATTTCCCTCTATCCTATTTCACCCTCTTTATTTTAATTTCTTCTTTCATTCTGTCCATTTTCAAAAGTACTTTGCTTGTGATTTTTACACCTCTCCTGCAATCTGTTCTCCCTTTTATAAGCCATCCTCTTCTCTTCCTACTTTTCCGGACACTAAAATAATTTTTGGTTTTGATTAACTAATTAATTTTGAGTTTTCAACATTCATTTCCACATTTTGACTTCCAAATTTTCTCCTTTCTCTCCTCTTTCCCCAACCCAAGGCAGTGTGCATTTTGATTGCCACTTATCCCAGTCTGCCTGCATTCTCTCATTCCCCCCCCCATCCTCCTCTTGTCTCCTCTCCTATTTTTCCATGTGCCAACATAGATGTCTATAAACCATTATCTGTATATCTCATTTCCCAGCTGCATGGAAAAACAATTTTTAACATTTGTTTTTAAAACTGACTTCCACATTCTCTCCCTCCCTCCCTTCCTCCACACCCACCTTCATTGAAAAGGCAAACATTTTTATTTAGGTTATACAGGTGTAGTCATACAAAACACTTCCACAACAGTCATGATGAGGAAGGCTACCTATATTTCCCTCCATCCTATCCTACCCTCCATTTATTCTATTCTCTCCTTTGAAATTGTCCCTCCTCAAAAGTATTAGCTTCTGATTACCCCCTCCTCCCATTTGTCCTTTCTTCTATCATTCTCCCCTTTATTTTCTACCTCTAATTTCTTGGAGGGTAAGAGAGATTTTAATACTTAACAGAGTTTGTATGTTATTCCCTCCTTAAGCAAAATCTGATGATAGTAAATTTCACACATTCCCTCTCACATCCCCACTCTTCCTTTCTGTTGGGAAATATTTTTATTGTCTCTTTTATGTGAAATAATTTACCCCATTCTACCTCTCCCATTTTTATTCTCCTAGCACGTTTCTCTCTCACCACTTATTTTTATGTTTAGGTAGTATCCCTTCATATTGAACTCACCCTGTACCATGTCTATCTGTCTGTCTGTCTGTCTGTCTGTCTGTAGCTTTTGGACCTCCTTTACCATATGGTCAATTCTTCTTTTTAAAGCATTCTTCTCCTCATAGGCTTTTTTTTTGCCATTTAGCTTAGTCCATTTTTAAGGTGTTATTTTCTTCAGCATTTTCGGGGAGGGATTCTCCTTTAGCAAGCCGTTGAGTTGTTTTTCATGATTTTTATACATCACTCTAATTTCTCTTTCCAATTTTTCCTCTACTTCTCTTACTTGATTTTCAGAATCCTTGTTAGACTCTTCCACAGCCTGCAACATATTTTTTCTTGCCTCCTTTAGATGTAGGGGCTTTGACCTTGTTTTCTTTTTCTGGTTGTATGTTTTGATCTTCCTTGTCACCAAAGTTAAGATTCTATAGTCTGATCCCCACCTCCCGCCACACACACACACACACACACACACACACACACACACTCACACACTATTTGATCATTTTCCCAGACAATTACTTAATTGTTTAATTCCTTGTTAAGTCAGGTTTCTATTTCCAGTGTGGAGGGTATACTTTCTCAAACTTCAAGGCTTTTGTGCAGCTGTTTTCAGAGATATTTCTATTGACCTGTAAATTTTCAGTATTTCTGATGTTACATGATGAAAGGAGAGGTTTTTACTATTCTCTTGGTCTGTGAGTGACCACAATCACTATTTTCTGCCTTCAAAATGTGAGTAGGGTTCCCTCTCCACGGCCATCACAAACTGCCACACTGGCACTCTTCCTCACCCCAGGACCATCACCAAGGACTGTGACTCAGATTCAAAGAAAAGCAAGAGAATCCTGCCTCAGTACCAGCAAAGAGATCCCTATATTCCACCTGTGATCAGATACTGGATTCCCCCCATTGTCTATAGGCCATAAACTCTGGAAGTAGCCACAACCACTGCTGCTGCCACTGCTACCACCACCAGTGCCCTAGGACTGGGACCAAGGCCAGATCTTTCCACTCTCACCAAGGTCCAACAGACCTTTCCTACTCATCTTCTAAACTGTCTTTGGTATTTGTGAGTTGAGAAGTCTTAAAGCCACCACAGCTACCGGTGGTGTCACCTGAGGCTTGTTCCAGCTCCATCTGTGTTGATACAGATCACATTGGATTGTGCTCTTCTGGTGCAACTGAAATTTGTCAACTCACAAGTTTGTCTTGGACTGGAAGTTTGTTTCACTCAGTCCTTTAATTGTTTCTGCTGCTCTAGAATTTGTTTAGTTATTTTGTAAGCTTTTGGAGGGGTTTGGGGTGAGCTCAAACTAGTCCCTTATTTTACTTTGCCAACTTGGCTCTACTTCTCTGTTTGTTTTTTATACCCAACTGAGTGTGTATGTCATTTATGTCATTTTCTCTTTAAGCTAGTTGCAATAATGGTGTGGTATGTATATATATATATATATAAAATACACTCTCCCCTCCACTTCCAAATTTTCAGCTGTGGTGTAAAAGCTCATTTGGGCCTCTTTTCTGGGGGTAAGGGGGTAACTGATTTTATTTTATGTCTCCTTTTCCCCTTTTCTCAGCAAATTCTTTTTTCTCAACTTTTAATTTTTTTTAAGATATGAATCCCATGATATTCAATTCACATTCATTCCCTCTGTCAATGTCCCCACTTCTAATTGCCCTATTAATGAGAAAGATTTTAGGAGTTACAATATCATTATATGATGTAGGAATATAAGCAGCTAAACATTATTGAATCCTTTATTATTTATTTTTCCTGTGGTCTTTTTATGCTTCTTTTGAGTTTTTCACTTGAAAGTCATATTTTCTTTTTATCTCTTATATTTTTATCAGGATTGCTTGAAGCTCCTCTGTTTAATTTAATGTCCATTTTTTCCCCTGAAGGATATACTCAGTTTTCATCAGTAACTAATTCTTGCTTGTAATCTTAGATCTTTTGTCTTCCCGGTATATCATATTCCAAGCCCTCTGACCTTTTAATGTAGAAGCTCATAAGTTGTATTATTCCAACTCTATCTTCATGATATTTGAATGGGTTTTTTTTGCTGCTTTAATTTTTATTTTCTCCTTTACCTGGGAGCTCTGGAACTTGGCTATAAATTCCTAGGAATTTTCACTTTGAGATGTCTTCCAGGAAGTGATTTTTTTCAATTCACTTCAGTTCTAGAGTATGAAAGCAATTTTGCTTGATAATTTCTTGAGAGATGCTACCTAGGCTCTTTTATTCTGACCATCACTTTCAGGTAGTCCTTCAATTCTTAGATTATCTTTCCCAATGCTTTTTCCACCTCAGTGAGATATTACACGTTTTCTTCTCTTTTTTCATTTTTCTCTTTTTGTTTTATTGTTTCTTGTTGTCACATGAAGTCATTAGTTTCCACTTACCCAATTCTATTTTTTTAACAAATTATTTTCTTTGGCTAGCTTTCTTACCTCCTTTTTGATTTGACCAATTCTACCTTTTAAGGACTTCTTTTCTTCAGTGAATTTCTGTGTATCATTTTCCATTAGGCTGATTTTGCTTTTCAAGACTTTCGCTCCTCATTGGATTTTTATGGCCCTTTCACCATTTGGTCTAGTCTGATTTTTAAGGCATTATTTCCTTCAGTATGTTTGTGCCTTCTTTATCAAGCTATTGATTATTTTCTCCATTATTATTTTAAATAATTGTAGTTTCTCTTTCCATTTTTTTTGTCTACCTCTCTTATTTGACTTCTAAAATCCTTTTTGAACTCTTCTATAGCCAGAGACCAATTCGCATTTTTCTCTGGTACTTTGGGTGTAGGAGTTTTGACTTTTTTCTTTTGAATTTGTGTTTTCACCTTCTGATCTCCATAGTAACTTTCTATAGTCAGCATCTTTTTCTGCTCTTTCTTCATTTTTTTCAGTCTATTTCTTGGCATTTAAAATTGTATTAAAGTGAAGCTTTGCAATGGGGGGGAAGAAGGAACCAGAACAGGCCTAGTGAGTGCAGAAGCAGTGGAACAGAAAGACCCTGGATGTGGGCACTTATACAAGGCTGAAAGTTTGGCCTTGGCTTCAGACTACTGGGAAGGGGGAAAGGGAAAGGGACAACATTTCCCACACCCCAGGGCTAGAGGTGACTACAAATGACTAAGCTAGCACCACAAAAAAGCACAAGCAAAGGAAAAAGTATACAATTATAGAAACCAATTATGGGAATAGAGAATGAGCAAGGTTTATCTTCAGAGGAGTAAATTAAGTAAATAACCTCCCAAAGCATAACATCAAATGGTCAGTTTCCCAAAAATAATTCGCAGAAGATCTTAAAAAAGACTTCAAAAATCAAATGATAGAGATGGAGGGAAAACTAAAAAAGATAATAAGAATAATTCAAGAAAAACAACATTATGCGAGGAAAGTTAACCAATTAGAAAAGGAGATTCAGAATCTTAAGGCAGAAAATGACAACTTGAAAATTAGAATTGGGCAGAGTAAAGCCAATGAAATTACAAGAGACCAAGAAATGATTAAACAAAAATATGAATAATGAAAAAAATGAAGAGAAAGTAAAACACTGCATTAGAAAGGCAACAGATTTGCAGAATATATCAAGAAGAGAAAACTTAAAAATCATTGGATTAACTGAGAATTCTGATCAAAAAAAGAATCTTCCTACAATAATAAAAGAAATAATCAAAGAAAATTGTCTTGAAGTACTAGAACAAGGGGGGAAAGCATAAACAGAAAAAAATCCATTGATCACCAATTAAAAGTGATCCTATGAGGAAAACTCAAAGGAATATCATAGTCAAATTCAGAAATCCCCAATTCAAGGAAAAAAATATTAAATGAATCAAGATTAAAGCAACTGAAATGTGATTGTGCCATAATTAGAATTACACATGACCTAGCAACAGAGACATTAAAGTACTGTAGGTCTTGGAACACATCATACTGAAGAGCAAATGAACTTGGACTCCAGCCAAAAGTATCATACCCCACAAAGTTAAATATTGTCCTGAATGAAAAAAAAAATGGGCTTTTGATAAACTCTCATTCTTCTAAGACTTTGTAAAAAAAATCCTGAACTTAATAGAAGATTCAACATATAAGAAGCAAGAAAATATAAGGTACATAACAAAACTGAATATAGGGGACCCATAAAGACAGAACGCTCACTTTTTATATAGACTAAATGGGCATGCAACAGAGTCCTACACCTAGTGCCCAGTAAATGGACACTTTTAGCCTATTTCTGACACGTTGGGATCATAGTTAGTCTCTGTGGCACAGAACATGCCAATGCAGCCACTGATTGAGTTGCACCCAAGGATTACCGCTAATTTACTGGTGCATGGCAAGTTCTGGACTTTGTTACACTCTCACACCAGTGTAATAGACTTTTTCCATTGAACTTTGAAGTTTTATTGGCTGGGAAATTTTTTTTTTATCCTTTTGTGGGTTCTACTGCTCCAGAGTTTATTTTCTGTAATTATTTAAAGTTTTTTGGAAGGGTTTTAAGGAGAGTTCAGGAAAGTCTCTTTTATCTGCCATATAGGCTAGTCCAATAATTCTTAAATTGTCAGTCCTCAACTTATTTCCCAGATTTTTCTGATGAGGGATTTCACATTTTCTTACATTATTTTCTTCATTCTTTTTACTCTGTATTATTGATTCTTGATACCACATGGAGTCAATAGTTTCCATTTCTCCAACTCCTATTAAAGGAATTGTTTTCTCCTGTGAATTTTTGTACCTCCTTTTCCACTTAACCTCTCTTTATTTTTTTTCCTTCCTTTTTTTCCCTTTATAATTGGTCTTTAATATTTACCAAATTATATGTTGAATTTTCCCAAAGTTCTGGAGGTTTTGTCACAAAAAAAGAGAAAGCTTATGAGATCATTAAATGTCCATTTTCTTATTCAGAATTATACTTAACTTTGCCGGGTAAGTAAGTCTTGGTTGTAACCCTAGCTCTTTTGCTTTATGCTCCTTCAACATAGTAATTGGTGTAATCATTGCTGTAGCTCCATGATATTTATTTATTTATTTATTTCGCTTTTTGGAGGGCAGTTGGGGTTAAGTGACTTGCCCAAGGTCACATGGCTAGTTTTTTGTGTTAAGTGTCTGAGGCCAGATTTGAACTCAGGTACTCCTGACTCCAGGGCCGGTGCTCTATTCACTGCTCCACCTAGCCGCCCCATCTCCATGATATTTAAATTGCCTTGTTTTTTCCTTGTTCCTTTTAATATTTTCTTCTTAATCTGGAAGCTTTGAAACTTAGCTGTGATACTCTTGTAAGTTTTCCTCCTGGTATGTCTTTCAGGTGGTGATTGGTGGATTTTTTTTGTAATTTAAATACATTTTTTATTTGTTTTCTTTTTTACATCATTCATTTTCATGAGATTTTTGAATTGCAAATTTTCTCCCCATTTTTCCCCTGCCCCAACCCTAAAACAGCAATCTCACTTTAAAGCCCCTCCCCTGATCTGCTCTCTAACTTTCTGGTAGGATAGAGAGGGTCTTCCTACCCCAGGCCCTGTATATCTTAATTCCTAGTTGCCAGAATTGCAGAGCTTTGAATTCTGGATTCTTTCATTTCCTCCCTTGTCACCCACCCCCACTGAAAGGACAATCAGTTCAATATGGGCTGTGGATGTGTGATTATACAGGATGTCTTCACAGTGGACATATTGTGACAGTGATCATATGTCTCTCATTCCTATCCTTCCCCACCTTGTTCTGTTCTCTATCCTGCCCCTGTCTCTTTACTGAAGTGTGTGCTTCCAGCATCCCTGCCCCAGAATCTTCCCTCCCCTCCATCATCCCTCCTCTCAACCCCATTCCCCCTACTCTCCTGTGTGGCATGATGCCCAATTTAGAGCATATGCCATTTCTTCCCTAAGCCAAATTCAACGAGAGTAATTGAAAGTAAAGTTGTAACAGTTAACTCTTGCCTCTTCTATATGGGATGGTTAACCTCATTTTTGTCTCTCCCTGTCTCCTCTCATTCTAGTCCTCTCCCACCTCAGAATTTCACCTTTTCAAGTATCATCTCTTCATATTGAATTGATTCTATATCCTCTATATACATATATACACACGTGCTCAGATATGTATTAATATGCATATATAGCCTCCTATATATATATATATATATATATATATATATATATATGTGTGTGTGTGTGTGTGTGTAAGTATAC
>CM053599.1:173720614-173745945 GCA_028646575.1 Pseudocheirus occidentalis | reverse complement strand
TTCTGGCCTGATAAATGTGGTAACTGTGCCTCCAGCGCAGCTGATCTGCTCTCCTATAGATGTGGCTCCCTGCCCAATGCCCTGGGGCCTGAGCCAGCTGGGGTTTTGGCCGTGGCTCCCAGACTGCTGTGAAGAGCCCCACCTGCTGAGCTGCCTGTAGCAACAGATGTGCTTTATGTCTTTTGGAGAGTTTTGAAGCTTGAAAATCTTTTAGAGTCCTATTTTATTAGTTTTTAGTGTGTTTGTGTGGGAGCTGCAGTGCTTTGCTGCTTCTAAGCCGCCATCTTGGCTCCGCCCCCAAATGCTTGTTTCTCATTTCTTAGACCACAATAGTGTTCCATTACATTTGTATACCACAACTTGTTTAGCCATTCCCCAATTGATGGGCACCCCCTTAATTTCCAGTTTTTACCACTACAAAGAGAGCTGCAATAAATATTTTTGTACATATGAGTCTTCCTGCCACTTCTATGATCTCTTTGGAATACAACCCCAGAAGTCATATTATTGGGTCAAAGGGTATGCACTTATTTATAGACTTTGAGCATAGTTCCTGATTGGTCTCCAGAATGGTTGAATCAGTTCACAACTCCATCAACAATGCATTAGTGTTGTCATTTTTCCACATCCTCTCCAGCAAATGTCATTTTTCCTGCTTTGTCATCTTAGCCAATCTGACTGGTGAGATGTGGTACCTAAAAGTTGTTTTGATTTGCATTTCTCAAATCAATAGTGATTTAGAACGTTTCTTCATATGCTTATAGATATTTTTAATTTCTACCTCTGAAAGCTGCCTGTTCATGTCATTTGTGCATTTATCAATGGGGGAATGACTTGTATTCTTATAGATTTGACTCAATTCCTGTATATTTTAGAAAGGAGGCCTTTATCAGAGACACTAATTGTAAAAATTCTCTCCCAATTTCCTTCTTCCCTCTTAATCTTGTTTACATTGGCTTTATCTGTACAGAAACTTTTAAATTTAATGTAATCAAGATTATCCATACTGCATTTTATAATATTCCCTAACTCTTGTTTGGTCATAAAGTCTTCCTTACTCCAATAATCTGACAGGCAAACTATTCCTTGCTTCCCCAGATTGGTTACAGTATCAGCCTTTATACCTAGATTATGCACCCATTTTGACTTTATTTTGGTGTATGGTGTTAGATATTGATATATGCCCAATTTCTACTATACTATGTTCCAATTTTCACAGCAGTTTTTGTTAAATCATGAGTTCTTATCCCCAAAACCAGGGTCTTTGGGCTTATCAAACAGTATAGTACTATAGTCATTGACTACTGAGACTTTTATACCCAATCTCTTCCATTCATCTGCTTCTTCTATTCCTCAGCCAGTATCAAGTAGTTTTGATGACTGCTCCTTTACAATAAAGATTAAAATCTGGTATGGCTAGGCCACCTTCCTTAGCATTTATTTTCAGTAGTTCTCTTGATATTCTGGACCTTTTATTCTTCCAAATGAATTTTGTTACTATTTTTTTCTAGCTCTATAAAGTAATTTTTTGGTAGATTGATGGGTATGGCACTAACTATGTAATCTAATTTAGGTAAAATTGCCATTTTTATTATATTAGCTTGACCCAGACATTTTTCAAGTTAGTTAGATTTGACTTTATTTGTATGAAAAGTGTTTTGTAGTTGTGTTCATGTAGGTCCTGGGTTTGTTTTGGCAGGTAGATTCCCAAATATTTTATGTCTACAGTAATTTTAAGTGGAATTTCTCTTATTATCTCTTGCTGAGGATGTATGTTGGTAAACATGGATATTAATGTTCTGTTGGTAGAGTTGAGAATTACTCCAACCATTCTATAGAGTAATATGGAATTGTGCCCAGAGGGCCACAAAACTGTGTATCTGCATCTATATCACAAAGATATCAAAGAAAAAGTTAACAGGCCTATATGTACAAAAATGTTTATAGCAGTTCTTTTTGTGGTTACAACAAATGAGCAACTTAGGGTATGTCCATCAGTTAGAGAGTGGTTAACCAAGTTGTGGCATATGATTGTGATTGAATACTATTGTGCTAGAGGAAATTATGAGCAGGAGGGTTTCAGAAAAACCTGGGGTCCAATTCTGCCTGCTGGGGTGGCGGTGGCATGGCTGGTAGGAGCCTGCATGCCGTGGTCGCAGGTCATGTGACAAGAAAGAGCAGCTGTTGGACTCCTTGCCAAGACAGCCAGCAACATCATTGTATCTGCAGCAGATTCCCAGGGCATGGAGCACCACGCATACATGGACCAAGGGAGACAATACAGTACCCGTCTGGCTGTCCTGAGCAGTAGCTTGGCTCATTGGAAGAAGCTGCCACCATTGCCATCACTCACCAGCCAGCCCCATCAAGTGCTTGCCAGTGACCCTGTCCCCTTTGCAGATTTGCAGCAGGTTTCCAGAATAGCTGCTTAGGCCTATAGTGCACTTTCTCAGATCCGGGTCAATGCAAAAGAGGAGTTGCTCATGCAGTTTGGGGTCCCATGAGGACAATTTCTGGAGATTTTTCCCTTGCACCCCCCCTTCCTTTTCCCTTATTTATCCCTGCTTGTACAGAAACCTAACTTACTACTAATCACAGAGGAGAAACTACCACAGGAGTCCAGAGGTGTTTGGGGGCCTCATGATGACAGAGTTCCCAAGAAGCCTTTGTGCCATGTGGTCTTGGCTGAATACTTTGTGGGGAGGATCTATGATGGTTTTGCTCCTTGGGGGTGGGGGGAAGGCAGAACTAGAGGAGTGGGAAGATTGGGATTTGGATATGAATTATTATTTCATGCTTTGGGGGTGGTGGGTAGGAAGAGATTTGGCTTCCTTGAGATGACCCTTCTGTGTTGAGGCTAAGAACTAAATTGGTTGTTTCTATTTCTCACACCCAGTTTTTACATGTTTGATCCTTTAATTTTATTTGTTTTGGTTTGCCACTCTCCATAAAAGACATCTATCCATCCTGAAAAAAAGAAACCTGGGAAGTCTTACGTGAACTGATGGAGAGTAGAGTGAGTAGAATTTGGAGAATATTTTAATAGCAACAGCAATATTGTTAAAATAATTGACTGTGAAAAACTTAGCTCCTCTGATTAGTACAGGGATCCAAGGCAGTTCTAAAGGATTTATGATAAAAATGCTATCTACCTCCAGAGACAGAACTGATGAATAAGTATAAATTGAAGTACGTATGTATATATGTATCTATACCAATACACATGCAAGTGTGTTTATATACAAACACATGTGTATATCTACTTGCATGCACATATACATACATGTATATATGTGTTTATATGTATGTGTATGTGTGTTTTTTTCTTTCTTTGGCTACATGGTTATGTTGAGATATTTGACTTGATTTCATACACATATTTGATATATGTTTGCCTTTAAAAATGTTTAAATAAATTGTATTTATTAAAAAAGGTAGATGTGTGAATAGAGAGTAAATGAGACCTAGAGACACAAAGAGCAATGTTTTCACAAAATACTTTTTTTGGTATGATAATTAAAAGGTCACTAATTACAAAACCTCAGTTGTCTTAGTGTCTGAATTGTTGCCAGTTCATTTTCTTACTCCATTTCAACATGAATATCAGAATGCTTTGAACCAAATTTTAATTTTTGTATGTTTTATCTATAATAATTTACTTGAATTTATGATGTCTCTGAAGAAAAACATACTTTACATGTTAATTTATGAAGAGTTGTTGTTTTCACTACTATGTATTGTGCCTTAAAAAACCACATGGGACTCTTATCACACTTTAAAAGGTAACCTTATGATTAACTGAATTGTGACAAAGTTGCTGATGTAAAAAGAAAATATAAACACTCATGAGTTCTGTACATTTTGAAACTAGATGTGGTTGTCTCCTCAGGATAAAGACCAAAAGTCAGAAGGTGTTCAAAAACAGTGGAAGAAGAAAATAAGTCGTTTGTAAAACTATTCCCTGCTTGTTGCAGTGCTTAAACTTGACCTGATTTGTTATAGGTAGATCAATAACTGAATAATAAAGAGGATCATCAGATGTCCCAGATTTAATGGTCAGTTTGGGCAAAATTTAATCAATATTTTTTTATTTGAATCTTCTTTAAATTTAATAGCAGCAGTCATTTTAACAATCAGTTCAGCTTGAAAATATTTGAGCTATGCGGACATATCTAAAAGCTGGCACATAAAGTGAATGTTTATCCATTCTCAAAAAGGATGATTTATATGCTCCACATCTCGAATTAACTAACTTCATTTGCAGGATAGGAGAATTGTGCATTAAAGGGAAAAGGGAAAATACGGTTAACATATAAGCATTAATCAATACAACTGAAATATATTTCTGATTGGAAGCACACATGACTCTCCCTTCCCACCTACCCCCATTCACATATACATGGAAACATTCTGAAGTGAAGAAAATACATCATTTTTAGCATATACTGCTTTGGAAACCATTGGAATCCACCACAGCTGTAAACTATGAGATACAATGCAGCAGAAGAATATTTTTAAATATGTTTGTGCCAGTAAAGAAAAAACTAACAACAACAAAATAAGAGTGAATGATAGGAAAGGCAAATGGTGTATGTTCAAAGTTAAATTACCAGGAATTCAGGAAGTTTAGATAGAGATGTAGATTACTTGAAAGGCAGAACAGTTGACAAAATGGAAAGGGCTTATGAGAGGCATCAGTCAACTAGGTTAGTATTTTTAGAAGTAGAAGATAACATTATAGAATTAGAAGATGTAATAAATGTAATTTTTAAATCTATCAAATTGTACATGAAAGGAGAAATTCCCAAGCCAATAAGACCAATATCCACGTGAACATTCCAAATAAATAATTTGTCAAAGACTACAGGAAAATACCATATTCCATTTAAGAAATAATGAAGGAAAGAGAGAGAGAGAGAGAGAGAGAGAGAGAGAGAGAGAGAGAGAGAGAGAGAGAGAGAGAGAGAGAAAGAGAGATTTTGGTCTTTATTCAAATGCCATCAGTTCTTTCTTTAAAGGTGGATGACATTTTTCGTTATGAGTCCTTTGAGATTATCTCAAATCTTTGCATTAGTGAGAATAGATTCATAAATGTTCATTGCACAATATTGATGTTATTGTGCACAGTGTACTTCTTGTTCTGCTCACTTCAAAATGCCTCAGTTCATGTAAGATTTTTCTGAAATCTACCTGCTCATCATATCTTACAGCATGATAATATTCCATTACAATCATATACCACATATACCACAATTTATTCAACCATTCCACATTTACTGATTCTTAGCCACCACTAAAAGAGCTGCTACACTGTTTTATTTTGTTTTGTTTTTGTAAAAAACGTTTTCTTTTTCTCTTTTTCAAATTTCTTTGGTATACAGAACTAGAAATAGCATTTTTGAGTAAAAGAGTCTCAAGGGTTTGATAGGCCACTGGGCACAGTTCCAAATTACTCAGCAGAAAAGCCAGATCAGTTCACAGTTCTACCAATAATGCATAAGTGTCCCAGGTTTCCCACATCCCCTGCCACATTTATCACTTTCCTTTTCTACCGTATGAGCCAAACTCACAGGTTCACAGTGATACCTCAGAGTTGTTTCAGTTTGTATTTCTCTATTCAATGGTTATTTAGAGTATTTTTTCATAAGATTATAGATAGTTATGATTTTTTGTGTCTAAAAACTGCCTGCTCTATTGATCAGACCATTTATCAATTAAGGAATGGAACTTTCTAATAAATTAGACTCAGTTCTCAATGTAATTGAGAAATGAGGCCTTTATTGGAGTTACTTGATAGAAAAAAAAATTCCCCAGTTTTCTGCTTTCCTCCTAATTTTGGTTGTACTGATTCTGTGTGTGAAAAACAATTAATTTAATATAATCAAAATTATCCATTTTACATATTGTAATGTTTTCTATATTTTATTTGGTCCTTAATTCTTCTTTTATTCACAGATACTAGAGGTAAAGCATTCTGTACTCTCCTAATTTGCTTCAGATATCAGCCTTTATGCCTAAATCATTTACCCATTTTGACTTTATCTTGGCATATGGCATGAGATGTTCATGTATACCTAGTTTCTACCATACTGCCTTTTTCTATAAATATTTATCCATTTCATTTAAATTGTCAGTTTTATTTCCAAATAATTGGGCAAAATAATTCCTAATAATCTTTCCACCGTCCTCTTTATTGGTGGCAAATTCACCACTTTGATTTTTGCTACTGGTAATTATGTTTCTTTGTTTCTTTTTTTAATCAAATTAACCAACAGTTTATTTTGTTTTACATAAAATTAGTTTCTAGATTTATGCATTAGTTCAATGACTTTCTTAATGTAATGGTAATTAATTTAGCAGATATTTAGCCCTTATTAACTTAGAGCTAAGTACCTCTTGAAAGAAACAGAAGATGTGAACTCTGTCTCCTGTTGCTCACATAACAGGAAGGAGTTGGCTGAGATAGGAAGCTGGTGTGTGTGTGTGTGTGTGTGTGTGTGTGTGTGTGTGTGTGTGTGTGTGTATGCATGGGTGTGTGTGTATAAGAAGAGATCCAGAAACAGAGACAGAGAAACAAAATCAAGAATTTTCCTCCTGGTGGCTCCTAGTGGAGGGAGCAGAATTTTCACAGCATCTGGAAGCTGGGCTGCTGGGCTGCTGGGCTGCTGGGCTGCTGGGCTGCTGGGTTGAGAACTGATTTGGAGTTTTCTATGAGACCAGAATCTGGCGAAGGCTGAAGTTCCCAGAAGGCCTAGAAGGCCACCTGGAAGGCCAAGATTCCTTTTGGGTCCTAGGGCAGCTGAACTGCTGGAGGACTGAAGAAACATGACCGGATAAGATTTTTTTGTCCATTGCTTGGCTCATTCTTGAGTTCCTGGCAACAGAAATGGTGAAAGTGTTGAGATGTGCCGCACCCTCTGAACTTCAGAATGTACCAAAAACTGCCTGGAGGACTGGACAAGAACCTGGGAGCTGTCTGCTTCTGAATCCAGGTGACTGTTTGTAGGAGCAAGAACCATGGAAGGGGATCCAGTGAATCTGAGAGACCACCCCAAGTAAAGATGAAGAAAAGGCATCTCCTTAGAGGTAGAATGCCTGATGAAATTGAAGTTTACTAGACACTGAGAGGTGGAGTGTTTGTATAATTTTCTAATGGTTATTGTGATTAATGATACTTAGTGAATAATTGCTAGATAAGTGACTGATTAAGTTAATCTATAATTGCCCCAAGAATGGAAGATTGATTATTGTATTGTGAAATGATTGAATGATTAAGTAAGGTGGGTTTCCCCCTTAAGGAAACCGGATGGTTATTCTTTTGTTCTTTGTTCTAAATACTGTGGCCACTGTAGTGAAAACTATGTGGCCATTCTAAATTTAAGCTGTTGTGAACACTATATGAATATTATATTGTGATTTGCTGTAAATGTTTGCCTTGATTTGTAATGGAATAAATGGAGTGTCACAATACTGTGTTATCAGAACCTTAAAAGCTATTCACAATAGCATTCTTTTGGGAAGGTGCTTGTGCATGGCATTACAATTACTTTCAATTTTATTCATCTTTCCTTTGATCTTCAAGTGTCTAATTAGGGATTTTAATTTTTTTCTTTTTTTTGGTTTATTATTTTAGTTGCCTCCCCAATTAATTGATTTGCTCTTTCTCTATTTTAGCTATGTAAACATTTAGAGATACAATTTTTCCTATACATTCTACTTTGAGTATCTCCCATACATTTTGGTATGTTGCCTTCTTGATGTCATTTTCCTAAATGAAATTATTTATTATTTTTATGATTTGTTCTTTGACAAAGTTATGTACAATTAATTAATTTGCAGTGAAGTTTTAATATATCTTTCCACTGCCCTTTATTGAATGTAATTTTTATTATGTTGACATCTGTAAGGGATGTTTTTAATATTGTTGCTATTCTGCATTTGATTGTGAGGTTTTCATGCTTCAATACATGGTCAGTTTTTATGGAGGTGTCACATGCAGTTGAGAAAAAAAAAGCTATGTAAATTTCCATTCCTATTGAATTTTCTCCAGGGATCTATCATACCTACCTTTTTATAATTCTATTCACCTCCTTAACTTCTTTCTTGTTTATTTTAGATTATACTTAATTCTCAGGAGAAAAATTGAGGTCACTCACAAATATACATTTTCTATCTATTTCAATCTGTAACTCATTTAATTTATTTAAAATATAATCTTATACCATTTTGCATATTTGTTTAATATCGATAGTTTTCCTTAACATTTTTCTTTTAAAAAGATATGGTTTCCTCCCTTATCTCTTTTAATTGGATTTATTTTTTCTTGCTTTTCATTTGTTTGAGATCACAATTGATATGCCTGCAATTTTTTTATTTACTTAAGCTGAAGCATAATAGATTTTGCTCCAGCCCCATATCTTTTCTATGTGTTTCCCTGTACTTTTAATGTGTTTCTTATAAATAAAGTATGTAGAAATAGAATTTTTTATCTATTTGGTTATCTCCTGTTTTATTGGTGAGTTAGTCTCTTTCATATTTTTATCTATGATAATTAGCTGTGTATTTCCCTCCATCCAATACCCTCCCTTCCCCTCCTTTTCTCTCTTTCTCTCTCTCTCTCTCTCTCTCTCTCTCTCTCTCTCTCTCTCTCTCTTTCTCTCTCACCTTTTACTCTGTCCCTACTCACAAGTGTTTTACTTCTAATCATCACCTCTTCCAATCTGTCCTCCATTCAATTAATTACCCAGCTTTCTCTTATCCCCTTCCTTTTTTGCTTCACTATTGGGTGAGATAGATTTCTATATTCAACTATGTAGGTTTTCCCTTCTTTGAGTCAAATTCTAATGAAAGGAAGGTTCAAGCTTGGCCCTTCACTCTCCCATCTGCCCCTCCATTGTAACAGCTCATTCATACTTCCTTTATGTGGCATAATTTAGCCCATTCTAGCTCCCCTCCTTTCCTGTTCTCCCAGTGTAATAATCTGTTTCAACATTTGTCCATCTATCCAGCTCTCTATTTATTTTCAATATCATCATATCATAGAGATCTTATACCTATGTAAATTGCCCCTATAGTGATAAGGTTCTTAAGAGTTACAACTATCATCTTGTCATGTAAGAATATAAACAGTTTATTCTAATTGAATCACTTATGTTTTCTCTTTCTTTTTTTTAAATTTTGTATGTTTCTCTTGAGTCTTTTATTTGAAGATCATTTATTTTATTTGCTCTTGTCTTTTTATTAGGAATGCTTGAGTGTATTTGATTTCATTGAATGTCTATGCTATTTTTTTTTCCTGAAGGATAATGCTCAGTTTTCTTTGGTAGGTGAGTCTTGTTGGTAATCTTAACTCACTTACCTTCCAGAATAACACCTTCCAAGCTCTCCAGTTCTTTAATGTACAAGTTGATAAATCTTCTAAAATTCTTACTATGACGGCATAATGTTTGAACTGTTTCTTTTTGGCTGTTTGCAATATTTTCTCCTTGATCTGGGAACTACGTTTTGCTATGATATTTCTGGTTATTTTATTGGAGGAGGGGATAGAATCTTTTTCAGCCAATGATCAGTGGATTCTTTCAATTTATATTTCATTCTCTAGTTCTAGGGTATCAGGGCATTTTTTCATAAGTTCTTTAAATATGTTGTCTAAGCTCTTTTTCTTTTTGATAATGGCTTTTTGTTAGTTTAATAATTTTTAAATGATCTCCCCTATATCTATTTTTCAGGTCAATGTTTTTTTTCCCAATGTAACATTTCACATTTTCTTTTATTTTATTCTTTTGATTCTTGATGTCTCATGTAATCATTAGCTTCCATTTACCCAATTCTAATTTTTAAGGAATTATTTTTTACAATGACCTTTTGTAACTCTTTTTCCATCTGGCAGATTCTACTTTTTAAGAAGTTATTTTAAGTGAATTTTAAAATAGCTTTTCCCATTTTATGTGTTTCTTTTACCAAGCTCTTAACTTTTTTATGATTCATATGCATTACTCTACTTTATTTTTTTTCACCAATTTTGGTTATATTTCTTTTATCTGCTGTTTAAAATTCCTATTAAGCTCTACCAGGAAGTCCTTTAGAGACTGAATCTAATGTGCATTTTTCTTTAAGGCTTCATATATAGCTATGTTGACAGTTTTCCTCCTCTGAATTTGTGGCTTGCTTCTCACTGTTGCCATAGTGACTTCTTATAGTCAAGTTCTTTGTTGTTGTTGTTGTTTTTGCTCATTTGTTTTTGCTTATTTTGTTACTTTTTATTTTCATGTGAGATATGGGCTCTGCTCGAGTATTGTCACAACTTTCTTCTACCAGATTTGGGGCTTTGTTACTGTCTTTCACTGGGGCGAGGAGGGTACCCTGATGTCTTGACACTGGGTGGGGAGCTGTCCTACAGCCTTGTATTGGGAATAGGACCTCACTGCTGACTTATTATGGAGGGAAGACATCTCTGCAGACCAGTACAAGGGTTGGGCTGTCAATAGTGGCCAGCCCCAGTTGCAGGGTATCACTGCTGCCGTGCTCTGGCAGTGAGGCCTCCCTGCTAGCTTTTACTGGATTTGTGGGTCCTCCCAGATGACCTCTTTTTTGACTTACCTGGGGGTGGGTTCTCAGTGCTTCTCTGCCTAGTGGTGGGGTGGTGGCCATGCTGCTAAATTGCTTTTTGGCAGGTGTTCTCTGCTGGCTGACCCCAGGGGGAGGATCTTGCTGCCAACAGGCTCTAAGGGTACAGGACATGGTTACTGTTGAACAGTGGGGGTGGGCTTTCAATTGTTGTTTTCACTGAGGGTTGGTCATTATTGTGCTCCTAGACAGAGCCTGCTGACTTGCCTTGTGTTTGTTAGCTTACATGGGTGCAGACCTTGCTGGTGTCTTGCCTTCAAGCCTGGAATCTTGTTTCAGTACCCCTGCTGTGAGAACTGCTGCTACTGCTGCTGCTTCTACTTGCTGAGTGTGCTTCAAGCTCAACCTTGTGAGATAGAAATTTCCTTCTATGCTGGTAAGCTGCTTCCCTATGTCCAAATTTGTTCTGATGTGTTTTTTTAAGGTTGTTTGGAAAGAAATACCTGAGGGCCCAAGGGAGCTCCTTCCTTACTCTGGCACCTTGGCATTAAAGGTCTTCTTGTTTTAGAAGTCCCTTACTGGTCTTTCCATTAGCTTACTTGATAGTACTTTCACTGTTGCTCTTAACCCATCCTAGACAACTTAATATTCTTTACACTATTGCACCTGACCCACTGTAGACTATGAAACTCATCCAGATCCCTTCACTGCCCTTTAAGTATATAAGAATCAGTTTCACCCCCATTAAGTTGCAAATTCTTTAGAAATCTCACTTTCTTCCATTGGCTTTGCAATAAACATTACTACTTTGACTAAAAGAAGGTTTAAGTGCTTTAATTCTTTCCAGACAGACTCACCTTGTATCCTAACATTTCAGGGATCCCAACAACTCCAAACTGAATCAAAACTACTGTTCTTTCTTGTTTCTTTGTTGAGAACTTGAAAAGACCTTAGTTTAAAAGAGCCAGGGTCTCCCAGTGCACCCAAGACCATCTCCAATCATCCTGATTTATATCTGCCCACTAGACACAGATGACATTGGAAGAGAAAGTAAGGCTGGTGCCTTTGCATAGGCCTCCCTCACTCAAATCCAATTAAATTGAAAGTCATGTCATCATCTCTCTGATGTCATGGCTGTCTTCAAGAATGAAGGACAAAACACTACCACAAACCAAGAAATCAGAGTCACATCCTTTTAATTCTTCATTAGAACAAGTCCACTTATCATGGTATTCATTATCTCATTAATCATTATCCATTTAGCATCGATTTCCATCTCTCAGGATCAACCCCTTCTCAAAGTGTATTTAAGCATTCAGAGGCCTCCAAGTTGTGTCTTTCATTTCTAAGAGGACATATGACACCAATTTATTGATTATTTGATAGGCATAATTACCAAATTGAGTACTTATTATCCAGAAACTCTCTCAGATTTTTCATTGGTTCCAATCTGTTTGTGTTTAAGTTGATTTATCTGTTTATAGACATGATCTTTGAGTTTTCTTTTTTCTGATATTTTTGGTAACAGCTTTCCCCACCTGCCACCTGATGCCTGCTTTTACTTTCTTATTCTCTTCCTGATTCACTCTTTTCTGATTGTCCTTTCCTTGGGGGCCGGATAGCAAAGTTTCTCACCTTCCACCAACACTGGGCAACTTGTGATTCATCAGTTTATGTTTCTGCCCCAAGTGATTTTGAGGTGATCAGAACTGATCCCACCTGGATGTCTTGCTCTTTCTCTTAACTTGGTGGAGTTTATTATCAGTATTGAAGAACAATAGATTCTTTTGATAAGAAATGCATTTGCACTTTTTAATGAAAAATAAAATCCTTGGTCATTTTCATGAACCTGTTAAGGTAACATTTATTGGCGAACTATTTTACCCTGGAAATAATCCCCAGGAGCACATATAAGTGATTAAAAACAAACAAACAAAAAGCCTTATGTAGGCAGTGGTGGAGAAATATTTCATTTTTTAACTCTCAAACAAATTGCAAGTCTAGTTATCAATAGAGAATGAGTATATGTTGGTACAAATACATCTTAGTATTTTTTTCAATTTTTAATTGCTATCTTTCTCCATTTCTCTTATAATATATTACTAAGACTTATCCTCACTTCTTCATTGTATTAAATATGACTTTACATTCAATTGACCCAAATAACTTCTTATAACCAATGAACATGAAGCAAATTGAAATACTCCAACTATCATCTACTGGAGAGAATATACATAATGGAGAGTCAATACATAAGTACCTTTAGTGGAATCTCACTTAATCCAAATGATATGCAAATGAATTGCTATTTGGATATGATTGACTATGTCCCCACTGAGAGTATATCACTGAAAGATTGGTAAATATTTTTAATTTTTCTGAAACTTCTTTTGTAGGTAGGGGAATTACCTTGACATTTTTACTCCAATGTAATAATCTTGGTTCTAATATGCATATTGAAACTTTCAACATAGGCAACACATTTGGCTCAAGATTATCAAGAACTACGTCATCTGTACCTCAAAGCACTCTCCATTTTTTCCATTATATTTTATCTTGCTCTTCTATTCTCCAAGTCACTTCTGAAACTTGCCAAACTGATCTTTGCATTTGATTCTCATTCGTTGCTGTTTTAAAAGAGAAAAAAACCTGCTTGTTATTATAGATAACAAGGAGTCATTGTTGAAACCTATGTGTGAATTAATTACAATTAAGACAGCAAATCACTAGCTTTTTTATGATGTATAAACAAATTTGAAGTACTTCCTAAGATCTTCAGTGAAACTTCAGGATTAGAGAATTTAGTCTATTTTCCCCATCAGTCATAAAAGTTGTGCATATATATGTATATGTATATTCCAAATTTGGAAACAATGATTGGTAAATGAATCTATAAATAAAATAATTCCTAGTGATTTTCTATTGTCTTAATATCTGGCTTCTTGTCTCTATTTTAAAAAAATACTGCTTTCTCTCTTTCACATCAGTTACAGATTTTATGATCTTGGGCAAATCATGTTATCTCTCTGTTAGTTTTTTTAATCTATTGTACTTAAATCACAGGGTTCTTGTGAGACTCAAGGTAGGTATAGATATATAGATACTACCCCCCTCCCCACACACACACACCACATATATATCAGGTGCTATTGGAGACTAGGTAAGGGAATGATGAGGGCTGCTCAGCAGCAGCAAAGTTGGAGAGATGTGCTGTTAAAGGATGGTACATACCAAAGACATTCATCCTGTACAATGCAGTGTTTGTATTCACTTTCAGATGAAAGCCCTGGGCAACTGACTAAGGAATAAACAGCAATAAGTGGAAACAAGCAAGGGGAGCTGTAGATTTGCTTGTTTTGCAGCCTGTGACCTGTTCTTATACACAAATACTGCCTGCTTTGATTTTTTTCATTCTCTATTTCTCTGGTAACATTGCGGTCTAGACACATATCAACAAAATATCCACATCTTTAATGCAATAAAGTATATTTGATGAAATGTACAAATGATTAAGTTATTTGTACTAATATGTCTATAGTCACTTACATTGTTTTTATCCTCCAATAAAATAAATTTTAATCACTAATATACATATTTTATATTAAAATATTTTAGGAATAAAGCTGAGAAAGAAGTAAGAAGAAGGAAATACAGTTTTAAAATGTCTTACAGAAAAAAAATCTGTGGTTGTATCAGTTAGAAATTATAGAATTTTAACAGCATCTGCTTCTCCATAGTCATGAGGGGGAAGGTTTCAATTTTTTGGGTAATTCATCCCATCTTGTGGTAGTATCTGAATTCTAAATTATTTGGAGACTGATTCCTGAGGAATAATGTAGTTTGCCAAACTGAAGATTTGGTTGTTAAGATAACTGAAATTGTTGGACTACAGATGTTCCATCTGGTTATTTTAGTCATGTTAAAGGCCAAATTAGATTAAACATTCAGCAATCCAATCCACTACTCATCACTTAACTGTAGGAAACAAGTGATGCTTCAGAAATGGATTTCCATATAGATATAGCCCCCAGTACTTAGAGACAGATGGAACACCCAGCAGGGTAAAGGAGATCCAATATTGACTTTTCAATCACGTGGACTTTTTCACCCTTGTTCTCTAATCTGGCTGCAAATTTCATTCTAAATAGTCTTAAATGTCATGTCCATTTAGAGAGTGTTTGGATCCTTCAAGAATTATCTAAAGGAATCATCCCTGGATACGCTCCCAGTTAGAGGTCATTACAGTAGTTAGGATAACTTGGCAGATAAATACCTCAAAAGCCCCAGTGTTTCTCTGGTCAGTTTTTAAAATAAATTATATATGGTCAATAGCAAGAGATATTCATTATAACAACACCAAAGAACACCTTAATTTCATGCAGAGTCTTCCACTTTCTTGTCTAAAAAGATTTTATTTTGAAAATTAACATGATTAAATTTACAGTATAGGTGAGACAATTGCTTCTATACTTAACTGTTTTCCAAATTGATTTTCTTTCATGCTAGAATCATGTCATTGCTCTCAGGCAGCATACATTTTCATTCTCTAAAACTTTCTGTCCATATTACAGGAACTCTTAAAACAAATATAGAAATGGAGTAAGGTGGAAATAGTTCAAAGAATCATCACCTTTCAGAATTGGAAGGGACATCAGAAATATTCTATCCAAACCATACCTGAAAAAGATTTCCCACAACAGCATACAAGTCAAAGTATATTCTTGCCTCTCCTCAATGAAACTAAGCTTATGATTCACTAAAATTTCCAGGTTTTTCTGAGAAAATATTGTCTAACTAGGTATCCTTCATCTTGCATTTGAAGAGTTTATTTCAAACGCATATTTAAGTTCTGTCTTTTAAATTTAAGTTGATTAGATTCAATCAAGTATCCTGGATTGTGCAGATATGTTTTTACCTTCTCAGTCAGTCAGCAACTATGTGAGCTGTTCCTCCCAACATTTAATAAATGGCAGATTTGGTAAACATGACATCTATACCTTTATCCAAATAATGAATATACATTTTAAAGAACACAGAATGAAACTTGGGCCCTCTCCACTGGAGACAAGTAAAGATGGAATCATCAATGCACATCAATGATCACTCCACAAGTTCTGAAACTAGTTACCTTTATAGTCACCAAGCCCATATCTCTCCAACTTTCCTGTGAGAATAGCATTGAATGTTTTACCAAATATTTTACTAAAAATGCAAGTCAAATGATTTAGAAGGGTCACTGTTGGAAATGGAAATATGTGATGGTACAGAACAAGGAAGGAGCCATGAACTGTTCTTGCCAATAATAACATACTTTTATTTCTTCTTTAAAAATAAAATAAAACTTTTACACTCTTTCCCAGTATTTCTCACTGCTCCTCTACTTAAAAGCCATCTCTGCTTTAAAAATGGAAACAAAAACCTCTTCAAATCTAAATCAACAATCATCCAAATTCAAGACTATATGCAGTGCTGCTGTAAATATTTTAGTATATATTGAACCTTTATATCATTTACCTTCCAGGGGTATATACTTAGCAGCAGCATCTTTGGTATTTGGGGGTTTTTTTGACAGTTCTTAATTAGTATTTTATTTTTCCCTAGTCATATCTAAAATATTTTTTACATTTGCTTTAAAAACTTTTGAGTTCCAAATTCTCTTCCTTTCCCTTCTCTCCCCCCGCCCAACACTGAGAAGGAAAGCAATTTAATATAGGTTATACATTTATAATAGTGCAAACCTTTTCCATAACAGTCATGTTGTGAAAGAAAGCACAGACCAATAAATAGCCACAGGAAAAACAAGGGAAGTAAAAATAAAAGTATGCTTCAATATGTATTCAGACAAGATCAGTTCTTTTTCTGAGAAGAGATAACATTTTTCATCATGAGTTCTTCAGAGATGTTTTGGATAATTACATGACTGAAAACAGCTAAGACATTCACAACTGATCATCTCACAATATTGATATTACTTTGTAGACAATACATACCACTTTACATTAGCTCATGTATATCTTTCCAGGTTTTTCTGACAGCATAACATTCATCATTTATTATATCACAATAGTATTCCATCATAATCACTAACACAATTTGTTTCGCCATTTCCCAACTGATAGGCATCCCCTTAAGACCCAATTCTTTGCCACATTTTTGTACATATAGGTACTTTTCCTGTGTGTAAGTGTGTGCATGTGTGTGTGTGTGTCTTCAATCTCTTTTGTGATACAGGCCTAGTAGTAGTATTGCTAGGTTTAAAGGTATTCATGGATTTATAACACTTTGGGCATAGTTCCAAATTGCTCCACAGAATAGTTGAATCAATTCATAACTCCACCATTCCCCTTTAACATTTATCATTTTCCTTTCCTTTCCTATTAGACAATCTAATAGTTATATGGAAGTGCCTCAGAATTGTTATGATTTGCATTTCTCCAATCAATGGCAAGTTAGAACATTTTCCGTATGTTTATATATAGTTTTAATTACTTCAACTGAAAACTGTTCTTACCTTTTGATCATGTATCAGTCGGATAATGGCTCTTATTTTTTTATAAATTTAACTCAGTTTTCTATTTCTTTGAGAAATTAGGATTTTATCAGAGAAACTTGCTTCAATTTTTTTTATAGTTAGTATTGGTAACTATATTTCCTGCCATCCTATTTCTCCACATTAGTTCTGTTCTCTCTGTCTTTTTACCCAGTCCCTGATAAAAAGCATTTTGTTTCTTGCTAACCCCTCCTCAAATATCCTCAGTCTACCCTCCTTTCTATCACCCCTGCCCCTTTGTCTTATGTTTTTCCCCTCCTACTTTCTTGTAGCGTAACATAAATCTCTATACCCACATTTGTGTGTATGTTATTCCCTGTTTGAACCTATTCTAATGAGAGTAAGGTTCACTAACTCCCTCTCCCCCACCTTTTCCTTCCACTGTAAAAGATTTTCCTTACCTTTTTAATGTGAGATAATTTATTCCATTCTACCTCTCTCTCTCCCTTTCTCCAAATACATTCCTCTCTCACACCTTGTTTTTGTTTAATTTTTTTGGAAAAGATTCCTTCATATTCAACTCAAAACTCTGTCCTCTGTCATGTACTCTTAACTACCCTAATAATGTGAAAGTTCTTATGAGCTTAAAATGACCACTTTCCAACCTAGGAATGTAAATAGTTTAACCTTATTAAATCCCTTATGATTTCTCTTTTCTATTTACCTGTTTATGCTTCTCTTAAGACTTGTATTTGAAAGTCAAATTTTCTATTTAGCTCTAATATTTTTATCAAGAATGATGAAAATTCTTCTATTTCATTGAATGACCATTCCCTACCCCACACACACTGAAGAATTATACTCAGACCTATTTAAACTTCCATGAGTCAAGATGGCAGAGCAAAGAGTAAGTTTCTCTCAGTTTCCACTGTTGACCTTGAAAAAAAATATTGCCTCAGGAAAAATCCTGGAATAGTAGAGATAGCAGAAAGACAAAGTACAGCAGTCTTAGCTCAAGAGGTTAGGGGCTTTATTGAAATGATCCCTCTTGCTGTGACAGAAGGGGACCAGTACAGTATAGAAAGTATCAAGAATCAGTCAAACAAAATCATAAGAATGAAAAAAATAGAAGAAAACATATAAAACCTATTTGGAAAAGCAACTGATCTGGAAAACAGATTCATGACAGATAATGTAGAAATTATTGATCTACCTGATAACCATGATGAAAAAAAGATCGTGGACAGCAACTTTCAAGAAATCGTCAAGGAAAACTGCCCCAAGGTTCTAGAAGTAGAGGGTAAAATAGTCATCAAAGTATTTACTTATCATCCCCTGAAAGAGTTCCCAAACTGAAAACACCAAGGAATATTGTAAGCAAATTCCAAAATTATCAAAAAATTTGGAGAAAATACTCCAAGCAGCCACAAAGAAACAATTCAAATATCATGAAACCACAGTCAGGATAACACAGGACTATGCAGCTTCTACATTAAAAGATCATAAGAATTGGAATATGGTATTCTAACAGGTAAAGGAGCTTGGATTACAACCAAGTATAAACTTCTCAGTGAAATTGAATTTAATCTTCAGGGAAGGAGTGGGACATGCAAGGAAATTGGGGAATTCCACACTTGTCTAATGAAAAAACCAGAGGTCACAGGAAAACTTGATCCTTAAATAGGAGACTTAAGAAAGTCATAAAAAGGGAAACAGAAAAGGAAAAAGAAATGCTACTCAGTAAGGACAAACTGTTTACATCCCTATATGGGAAGATGATACAACTCTTGTGAAGTATGTCTTTATTACATCATAGAGAAGGGAAATACATAAATAGAGGAGGTGCATTTAAGTTGATTTTGATGTGATGATAAAAAAGAATAACTGTTGAAAAAAGATTGTAATGGAAAAAGAGTAAAGGGTAAATTTATGTCATATGAAGAGGCACAAAAACATATTACAATAGAAGGAAAGAAGGGAAGGAAACGAACATTGTTTGAACTTTACTCTCATTGGATTTGGAGCAAGGCGGGAATAACATAGGTATAGAAATTTATCTTGCCCTACAGGGAATTGGATGGAAAAGGTGGGATGAAAAAGAGAGAGAGAGAGAGATAGACAAGAGAGAAGAAGTAGTGAGTGAAAAGGGAAGGGGGCTGATAGGTGGGAGGGCAGATTGAGGGAGGTAGTGGTCAAAAAGCAAAACACTAGTGAAGGGGGAAAGGAAGAAAGGAGAAAGAAAAGCATAAATGTGGGAGAAGGAACAAGATGAAGAGAAAGACACAGATAGTAATCATAACTATGAATAAGGATGGAATAAACTCTCCCACAAAATAGAACCAGATAGCAGAATGGATTAATATTCATAATCCTACAATATGTTGTTTTTAAGAAACACCTTTCTTTTTTAATTTTCTATTTTATTTAATTTTACTTTTTTGCACAGCAGTTGGGGTTAAGTGACTTGTGCAAAAGCACACAGCTAGTTAAGTGTGTCAAGTGTCTGAGGCTGAATTTGAACACAGGTCCTCCTGACTCCAGGGCTGATATTCTATTTACTTTTTGACCTAGCCACCCCAAGAAACACATTTCAAACAGAGGGATACACACAGGGTAAAGGTAAAAGGCTAGAGTAGGATATGTTATGCTTTAACTAAAGATCTGAACTTAGTTTAACAGATTTCAGATGAAACAAAAGCAAAAGTAGATCTAATTAAATGGGAGAAGGAAGGAAACTGAATTCTGCTAAATGGCACCATGGATGATGAAATAGTATAATCATTGAAGGTATATGCACCAAGTGGTATAGCATCCAAATACTAAGAGGAGAAGTTAATGGAGTTTGTGGGGAGCCAAAATTAGGGAGCCCTGCTGTCCCACAGCAGGACTGAGAAAGTGTAGGAGCTCTTTTCTCCCCAGGCAGGGCTGACAAATTGTCCATGACCCAGAGGTTGCTAGTGAATGAATAAAACAGAGACAGGACTTTCAAAATGGTGAAAGTAGAAAGTCAATGTTTATTGTTGCAAGCATAGCTTTATAGAGCCATAATTCTTCCTAATAGCTTTCCTCTGCATACATTGCACACTTCTATGTTCCCAGGCCATGGGTGTATTTGGTGTGCTTATCTGTAAGACTTTGTCCTCACACATGTCTGTTTGTGCTCTTTCCTGGGGCGTGGGGCACTGATCCAGCCCCATCAGCAGGCCAAACACCTGAGAGGGCTTGTTCAGCCATCAGGGTCCAAGTCCCACTGGCATGTGGTCCTCAACAGGAGTTACAGAAAGAAATTGCCATCAAAACTATACTATAAGTTGCCATCAAAATTATAGTCCTTTGTAAGTCTCCCCATTTCAGAACTTGATAAATCTAACCACAATATTAAAAAAGAAAGAAGTTGTGGAGGTGAAGAGAATTTTTAGAAAAGGTGGATATGGTAGACCACTGGAGAAATTTAAATGGGGACATAATATACCTTTTTGCTTGGTAGTACATGTCACCTATGTAAAAATTGACCATATATTGGGGCATAAAAACCATCATGCAAAAAGGAAGAACATTCAAATTCATCCTTCTCAGACCATGTTGCAATAAAAATTATATGTAATAAAGGGAAGTGGAAAGATATATCAAAAATCAATTGGAAACTAAAAATATATATAATCGTAAAGAATGAGTGAGTAATACAACAAATCAGAGAAACAATCAATAAATTCACCCAAGAAAATGACAATAATGACGAAACATCACATAATTGATGGGATGCAGTAAAAGTGGTTTTTAGGGGATGTTTTATATCTCTAAATTCTTACATGAATAAAAGAGGCAAATAAGAGATCAATGAAATGGGAATGCAATTAAAAAATCTAGGAAAAGAACAAATTAAAAATCCCCAAATAAATATTAAATTAGAAATACTGAAAGCCAAAGGAGAGGCTAAGAACTTTGAAATTGGGAAAACTATTGAACTAATAGATAAAATTAAGAGCTGGTTTTCTAGGAAAAAATAAAATTGACAAACCTTTGGTGAATTTGATTTTAAAAAAAGACAGAAGAAAACCAAGTTACCATTATCAAAAATGAAAATGTTCAATTTACCATCAATGAAGAGGAAATTGTGACAATAATGAGGAACTGCTTTGGCCAACTGTATGCCCATAAATTTGATTATCTTAGTGATAAGTATGAATATTTACAAAAATACAAATGGCTCAGATTAAGAGAAGAGGAAATAAAATAGGTCAAATAACAGCTCAGAAAAAGGAATTGAACAAGTCATCAATGAACTCCCTAGGAAATAATTCTCCAGGACCAGATGCATACATGTTAAGCCAAGCACTAGCAGCTTTCCAGAAGAATACTACTTTGAATAGCTTTTAAGATTCTGATTACACAGTATAGTGAACACTCTATTTATTCTGTAACAAATCTGAGCAAAACATTAAAAGAAATCAAGGTACAGCATTCACAATGTTACAGCTTATAACCGATTATCAAAATATAGCATTCAGAACAACTTATCACAGAAAATGGCCACATAGTCTCCACTACAATGGTCACAAAATTTTGAACAAAGAACAATCATTTAGTAACTCAATCATTCAATCATATTAATCATTCAATCATCCTTAGGGAGGTTTGCCTCCTCAAGTAACACAAAGTACAATAGTCAAAATTCTCCACTCATGGGGCATACTAAGTTACAAATAAAGTACTTATTCAGTCATCAATTGCTAAGCACAACCATTTGGTCAATCAGTCATCCTTCATTATTCACTATTCAGTCATCAGAAAATACACAGACCCTCTAGCCATAGGTCACCTGTAAATTTATAATTTCTCAGTCAGTACACAGTGTCCAAGTAAAGTCTCCCTTGAGTTTGACCCAGGGTGGTTTCTCAGATTCCCTGGATGCCCTTCCATGGTCCCTGATCCTACCTGGATTCACCAAACTGCCACCTGGGTTCAAAGGCAAACAGTTCCCAGGTCCTTCTCCAGCTCTCCATTCAGTCTCTGTTCCATTCTGAAGCTCACAGTGTCTAGTTCATGTTAAATCCTTCACAGTCTCTGCTCTTAGGAAGTCAAGGCTTCACAAAGCCACAAACAAGTACATACAAAATACCAGCATCACAGTCATACTTCTTCAGTCTTCTGGCAGCTCCAATTCTCCCTCAGACACAGCAGAAGTTTCAGCTGGTTCCTGAACCAAGATCACTTCATCCAGGTTTTCAAAATCAAGATCATTCTCTTCAGTCAGAGGGAGGCTTTCCTCTTAAGCTTCCCAGGTGGAAGTAGCTTTAGTCTCCCTGGACTTTGTTTTAAAAAGATCTGTCTCAGTTAATAATTCTAATATTCTTCTCAATTTTTAGTCCAGCAGAAGCAGCCGAGCCTCCAGATGCTGCTGAGAGAAATTCTCTTTTTTTCTAGTGGCAGCAGCTTCTGCCTCAAGATCCTTGTCCTAAGAAATTCTGAATCTCTCTTTGTGTTTTTCCTTATGTACAGTATTATATTAGCTTCCTGTTTCAGGCAACCCCTTCCTTTGTATGAGTAATAGTGATTCATACCTTCTTGATTAATTACTAAGTGCTAAATACCTGTTACCTTTGCCAATAACCAAATTCTATCCAACATTTAAAGAATAATTAATTTCAATGCTATATAGATTATTTGGGAAAATTGAAGAAGGAGTCCTATGAAATTATTTCCATGATATAAATATGGTACTGATACCTATTTTTGGAAGAGTCAAAAGAAAAAGAAGAAAATTATAAAACAATTTCCCTAATGAATATATATCCAAAAAATTAAATAAAATGTTAGAAAATATTATAGTAACTTAGTATGAGAATATTACACTAGGATCAGGTCAGATTTATTCCAGGAATGCAAGGCTGGTTCAGTATTAGAAAATGCATGATCATAATTGATCATATTATCAACAAAATTAGCATAAACAATATGATTATCTCAATAGATGCAGAAAAAATCTTTTGAGAATTCTCAGCACATATTCCTAATAAAAACACTAGAGAGCATTGGAATAAATGGAGTCTACCTTAAAATAGGAATCATTTACCTAAGACCATCAACAAGTACTATATTTAATGGTGATAAGCCAGAAGCATTTCCAATAAGATCCAGGGCTGAAAGAAAGATGTCAACTCTCACCCTTTTTATTAAATTTGGCACTAGAAATGCTAGCTTTAGCAATAAGAGAAATAAAAAAGAAATCAAAGGATTAGAAACGGCAAAGAAGAAACTAACCTATCAGTCTTTGCAGATGATAAGGTGATGTACTTAGAGAATCAAGTAAAAAACTGCTTGAAATAATAAATGACTTTAGCAGAGTGGCAGAATATAAAATAAACCCACATAAATCATTGCCATTTTTATACATTACTTACAAAGCCAAACAGCAATAGAAAGGGAAATTCTATTTAAAGTTACTATTTATGTTATAAAATATTTGAGAGTCTACCTGCCAAAACAAACCCTGGAAATATGTGAAAAAAATTACAAGATATTTTTCACACAAATAAAGTCAGATCTATATAACTGACAAGCCAACAGTAACTCCTGGGTAGGCTGTGCTACTATAATAAAATTTATAATTCTACCTAAATGAATTTACTGGTTCACTGACATACCAATCAAACTACCAAAAATTTTTTTGACAGTATTAAAAAAATTAGTAAAATTCACCTGAAAGAACAAAAGATCTAGAATATCATGGAAATTAAAAAGAAATGCTAGGGAGAGTATCCTTGCCCTACCAGATCTTAAATTGTATTATAAAGTAGAAATCATCAATATTACTCAGTACTGGCTAATAAATAGATGAATAGATTAGTGAAACAGGATAACTATATGAGACATGGTGGTAATCAATGACAATAGTAATCTCCTCTTTGATAAGACCAAAGATTCACTATCTGACAAAACCTTCTGGGAAAACTGGAAAATAGTATGGCAGAAACTAGATATAGACCAATATCTTACACTGCACACAAAAATAAAGTCAAAATGGGCTCATGGTTTAGATATAAAGGCTGATACTATAAGCAATGTGGGAGAGCAAGAAATAGTTTATCTGCCAGATTTATAGGAGAAAGGAGGAATTTATGACCAAACAAGTGATAGAGAACATTATGAAATGCAACATGGATAATTTTGATTACATTAAATGCAAAAGGTTTTGTACAAACAATGTCAATGCAACCAAGATTAGAAAGGAAACAGAAACTGGGAAAGATTTTTTACAATCAGTGTCTCTGATAAAGGCCTTGTTTCTAAGATATATTGAGAACTGAATGAAAAGTATAAGAATATAAATCACATATCAACTGATAAATGATCAAAGGATATGAACAGGTAGTTTTCAGAGAATGAAATTAAAGCTATCTATGGTCATATGAAAAAATTCTCTAAATCACTATTGATTAGAAAGATGGAATTCACATCTCTGTGATGCTACATCACACCTGTCAAACCGGCTGGCATGACAAAACAGGAAAATTATAAATGCTGAAAAAGAGTTGGGAAAATTAGAACACTAATGCATTTTTGATGGATTTGTGAACTAATCCATCCATTTTGTAGAGCAATTTAAAATTATGCTCAAAGGGTAGACCCCTATCCCCAGAAACACCACTTCTGGGGCTGTATCCCAAAAAGATCATATAAATGGGAAAATAACCTACTCATACAAAAATATTTTAGCAATTCTTTTTGTGGTGACCAAGAGCTGGAAATTGAGAGGATCCCCATCAGTAAGGGAATGGCTGAATGTGTTATGTTATGTGAATGTAATGGAATACTACTGTGCTATAAGACATGATGGACAGGCAGACTTCAGAAAAAAAAAAACTTTGAAAGACTTACATGAACTGATGCTGAATGAGTGGAGCAGAACCAGGAGAATACCAAATACAGTTACAGCCACATTGTGTGATGACTGTGACAGACTTAGCTCTTCTCAGAAAGCAAGAGTCTAAGACAATTCCAAAAGGTTCATAATGGAAAATGTTATCTACATCCTGAAAAAGAATTATCAAGTCAATGCAGATCAGAGCTTACTATTTGCTTTCTCTCTCTTGTTTTGTTTTGTTTCTTCTTTCTCATGGTTCATTCTCTTGGTTATAACTCTTCTTTGCAACATGACTATTGCAAAAATATGATTGTAGTGAATATTTATGTAAAACCTATATCAGATTGCACTCCATCTTTGAAAAATAGGAAAAGAGGGAGGAGGAGAAACTTTGGAACTAAAAACCTTCTG
>CM053599.1:173701127-173720114 GCA_028646575.1 Pseudocheirus occidentalis | reverse complement strand
AAAACATAAACATGGGCTGACTTTGAGAGACGGTAAAGGACAGAAGGGTCTGGAATATGCTGTGGCCCACAGGTTTACAGAGAGTGGTCCATGACTGAATGACTAAGCAACAAAAAACAACAAATCTCTCCAATGATCATTGGCTTAAAATTTAGTTTCTTTCAGACATCATCCTATTTCATGATTTGTGGTCATATAAGATCAGTGGGAAAATATTTGTGTTTTTGCATCAGGAGCCGTATCAGATTATTCATGGAAATAAATGTGTAATTCCCCCAATATAATACATGTTCCTATTCACTTCTGGGTCTTATACAACTATAATTCATCTGGGCAATAAACATTCTATAGAGGTAGTGTGGTTGAGAGGGAAATGAATGTTAGACCTAGGAATGAGATATTTAACCAAGTATGGACAAGTTATTTATTTCTGAACATTACTAGTCTCATCTGCAAAACTGGAAAAATAATACTAAGAGTTCTTTATCAAAACAGTTATTGTCAGATTAGATTATCAAGTATGTAAAACAATAAATGTTAGTGATTATTTTATTTTCTATCTCATTTATTTTCTATCTCAGAACAAAGATATTTAATAAAATAGGATGACAAGGTAAAGAATAAGAAACACTCTTCTCCTCCTTGTCCCCATATGACCATTCCCCACCCCGAAAAAAAAATGTCATATCAACTCACAGCAGCAACAACAACAAAATGCTTATCAATTTCAATGAAGATGCATGATGGCATGTATTCTGTAGTCTTGGTTCCTGTTAGTGGAACATATAGAAGACTATATCATATACCAGGAAGCCTTCTTATATTTGGACAATGTACAGGAAATCCTAATGATTGAAGTACCTTGTTGAACATAAGTCTCTTCTGCCTGACTGGATATGATTAACAGGAAGATAATATTGAATGTTTAAAGAATCTTATATGACCTTAACATGAAATACCCTGTTGCAGGGAGTTGTAATGCTGTATTTTGCTCCACTGGTCCAATATTTTTTTGTTGTTGTTTAATCAACAAACAATATACCAAGTAAGATTTTGTAATCTCCCCACAACACTCATTTAACTATTTGACTGTGAAAATGTGGGCTCTTAAAGAACATCACTTTAGAAACTAATTGTTTCCTTCTCATATTTCCAATAAAAGTTACCTTTTATATATGAATAAATTTTCGTATAAATTTTATAGTGATTAGAAAGCAGATTTTGAGAAGCTAGGGTACTAGATGCTACAATGAATAGAGTGTGAAGCCCAAAGTCAGGAAACTCATTTTCCCCAGTCCAAATCTGACTTCAGAAAATTTACTTACTGCAGGGTGTAGACTGTATTAGGGGAAGGCTCCTATCTCTGGTTTACGTGCTATGGAGGCTTTTTTGAGGCTGCTTTGAACCTTTAGTTCTGATTCATCCAACTCTCACCTATGGCTATAAGAAGTTATAACATGCACAGTGGCCACACCCCATTAAACCATTTTTACAGACAAGCTAAAGTGGCCTGAATGTAATCAAGGGGTCTTAAACCTATTTATGAATTTTTTTGGGGGGGAGTGTCTACTTAAACCATATGAAGACTTTCCCTGGTGGAACAGGTGGTTGAGAACAATTTGTTTTGATGGCCACGAAGGTAGCTGAAGGAGGTCTGTAGAGCACTTAGAGGTTGGTTAGATATTGAAGACACCAAGGCCATCCACTGAATCTAGAGCCATCACCAGTCATCTTGACTCTCTCCTGCCACTGGACTGTAATGACCCTGGAGCAGAGAGTGAGATCTATCACTTTGTGCAACTCTACCTCACTTAAATCCAATTTACACATGAATCAAAAGACACTGCCCATATCATTTTACCATTTTTACCTATTTCAAAGTCCTGTGTTGTCAGGTAAGTGATGAAGCACAAAGTATAGACACAGTGGGAACTACAGTCACAACCCTGCACACCTGTGACCAAAGCCATAAGGGTATCTTCTTACTGTAAGCAGTAGTGAGATTCAGCAGACCCCTGAGTGTCTCAGTATCCTTTATAAAGTTCACACTGCTCACCATGTGTTATAAGGAAAAGACTAGAAAAGGGGTCCTAAAAACTGTTTGGTTACCCAACCCTGGCCTGATTATTGTTGCAGGCAGGAATTCCACTCTATGGTCAAAACACACTAAAAAATGTGCAAAAATTTCTGCAAAGGTGATTCCACTTACCATCATTACATGGAATGTGCACACACTTATAGTCAACACAAAGTTCTGTAGACCTGAAAGATGAGGGAATTGTGAGGGAATTCAGCTGGTATCACAATCAAATAACAGCCCTGAGTGAAACAAGACTGGCAAATGAAGATCAGCTGACTGAAGTCAGAGCTGGATAAAGATTTTTCTGGAGTGCCCAGAGTGAAGGGGTGCTGGTATAGGTTTTGCAATCAAAACTAATCAAGTCAACAAGTCTGTATGCATGCCAAAAGGAGTGAATGGGATGCTAATGACAATGCAATTGACAGTTCCAAGAAAACATCATGGCACCATTATTAGTCCCTGTGCTCCCACCATGACAAAACCTGACAATGTTAGAGAAATACTTTTATGAAGATTTGGAGACCCATATCATCAATAAGCTAATAGAGGACAAAAATTATAATTTTGGTTTGACTTTGGTGGTAGAAAAGAAGTACTTAGCACCTTTTTTCAACTACTTAAGTATTAAGCACCTTGTTTGAGCCCCTTGTGATTTGAAGGTGGGAGGAACTTGCTGATGCAACAGAAAGAATGAGACAGGAAAGAGAACCGATAGATATATAAAAGGAGTAGCACAAGCTGAGCCTGAGCAGAACTGAGAAGAACACTTGTGGTGGCCAGCACCCTGTTTCACTGTTTTGTCTGTGTTGGTTTGTGTTTGTTACTTTATCAGACAGAAACATTCTGTCTTTTGAATAGTGTTACATTGTCAGACAGAAATCTTCTGTCTGTTGTTTGTGTTACTTTGTCAAATCTGTCTGTTAATAAAGGATGTTGCTGTTGTCACAGAAGCCCTGGCACCTTATTGCTGGCTCAGAAGCCCTGAAAGAGGATTTTCTTTTTGTCTGTTTACAGAAGTCCTGGAGGAGGTTTTTCTGATGTTTTCAGAAGTCCTGAAATTATATTGATGATTTCTGTTGATTTCTCAGATCTCCTTTGTGTGTATGTGTTGATTTCAAATGCAGAAAGTGAATTGATGGAGGTGCTACAATGCGGATGAATGATGTTTTGGCTCTGTTAAGCTTTGTCTTCCCAGAAAGAGAAACTGTGAAGGACTTGAGGCAGACTGGACAATGGGAGCGTCAATTTGGAACAGGAACTAGACAAAGAATTGGACAAGGAACTAGACGAGGAGCTGGAGAAGGAACAGAGAGCTACCTGACTATAAATCCAGGTGACGGTTGGATGAATTCAGGAAGGAGCTGGGACCATGGAAGAGGAAGCATGGAATTTGGGAGCCAGTCTTAAGCACAGATAAAAGAATATCTCCTTGGTACTTAGTGCTGACTGGCAAGATTTACTGTGACCTAGGTATAGGAAAACTTTGTACTTTGTACCCCTTGAGGATGATTGAGTTAAGGATGATTGGAAGCTAGTCTCTAATCAAGAAGAAAGACTTTCTTACTGAAGAAGTTTGACAATGTGACATAGGGGTGGGATGCCTTTTTACTTTATATCCTTTAAGGAGGATTTCTTCTTAAAGATGATTGATTTAAGGACTTACTGAATGATTTATTTTGTGTAAAACCATGTGGCCACTTTACTAATAAGTTGTTATGTTATATCATTGTGAATACTGTACTTTGGTATCTGTGAATGTTTTGCTTTAGTTTATGTTATGGGAATCTGAAGATTTTCCCTGTTCGTGGGCCCTTTAATAGGCTTAAGTGGCTCTGAGAACCTTCCCAGATTTGAAAGTATGCTCTTCCCCCTAATAGACTGAATGTGTTCACATGGAGCCTATGGTGGAAGGGTTATTTTCCAGTAATGCCAACACCTTGTTACTTTGTAATTGGACAGTGGGTTAAGAGGGCTGTGATATTCTCTGGCCTAGGAGGCTATATATATGCCCTGATGTGAGGTTTTGCTTTGGGGCTCGCTTTGAGAAGAGTTGTTTGATTTGGCTAGATGAGACTCTGGGAAGCCATTGAGCTCCCCAGGTTTGAAAAATACGGATGTTGATGCTTCCCTCTCTGGTAACTAAATAGGTATGGATGTGATGGTCAGATGACTGGAAGTCTGTCTGCTGATCTGTTTCTTGATCTGCTTGTAACTTGTGCTTGTAACTTGTGCTTGCATTCTCTTAAGTTCAGGGTGCTGACTTTTTCCCCTGAACTAGGTACATGATATATGTTTGATTGATTAAAGTGAGACTGTTAACCCATTTTGAATTGCTTTCCTTTAGAAAAGCAGACCTAAGAACCTGTGCTAGCAGCTACCCTGGGTATGCTAGGGTACTGCTGATACAGTTTACTACTGAGTAAATAGAGAACTCACCATACTATGGGATCAGAACCTTAGAGTTATTTGCAGCAGCAACCCTCTGGAGAGCTGCTTGTGCTTGGCTTTACATTTATGGCACAATTGGTAGGTTCACAAAGTATAATGCCTCTATTTTCTCTAGGATCCCTGGTCATTTAGATTGAGAATGTTTTGGGGGGGTTGTTTTTTTTTGTTTTTTTGTTTTTGCTTTTTTGGAGGGGGGAAGGCAGGGCGGTTGAGATTAAGTCACTTGCCCCAGGTCTCATGGCTAGTAAGTGTTAAGTGTCTGATGCCAGATTTGAATCCTCTGAATTCCAGGGCCTATGCTCTATTCAGTGTGCCACCTAGTGCTCTATTCACCATGCCAACTAGTAGATAGAGATTGTAAGGCCCAGGATCCTTGAGAGGTGGGAAGTGTTCTCCTTCTCACTTTTGCTCAGTCCCAGCTTATGCTCCTCCTTTTATATGGTCGTTCTCCTTCCTGTTCCACCCTTCCTGTTGCATCAGCAAATTCCTCCCACCTTCAAATCACAATGGGCTCAAAAAAGGTGCTAAATAATTAAGTAGTTGAAACAAAGTGCTGAGTACTTCTTTGCTTGCCATTACAAGGAAACTCAGACTACCAGACATAACAGGGAATCCTTGAGAGAAATGGATTTGGAAATAGCAACAGAAATAGTAACTTACTACAGAAGACTTGCACATCTCCTGAATTTCTCATAACCAATATTGCCTTCCATTTACCTAAACACAATGAAACTTCATGGACACACACTTGTAGGAAACATTGGCATTTAATATTCTATGTGATTGTAAGGAGAAGAGCCTGACAGGATGTGAGAGTGACAAAGACAATGTGTGATGCAGAGTGCTGGACTTAATAGACTTTTCTTCTACAACTTCAATATTCTCTTTCAACAAAAGTGGCAGCCCCAAGGCAAAATAACTACCAGAATTAATGTGAATAGATTAGAATGCTTTCCTGAGCAGGAACAGTTTGTTGCTAACTTGGAAGAAAAGTTGAACCAACACACAATTGACAACAGCAGAGCAGAAAAGCAGTGGGAAACTTTCAGAGATTTGTTATAGAATGCTTCATTTGTTCATCTGGGTTTGAATACTAAGAAATGCTAAGACTGTTTTGACCAGAATTGATGGGGAAATTCAAAAGTTGTGAAATGAAACAGCAAAACTCCACAGGGTTTACTAACAGGATAGTTCATTCATCCATCTCTAAGAAAGCAGCTTCTTCTCCTCTGCCCTTCTTTCTTCTTCCTTCCCTTCCATTTCCCTCCCCTCCCCTATCCCTTCCTTACCTGAGGGTGTTCTGCCCAAAGCAGGATAAATTGTGATGGTCCAAATTTACCTTCTTAGGTTTAGTGTTTAGACATATATCTCAAAGATCAAGGCTTAAATCCAATTCACTCTGGATCTCCTGGATTGGACAACAATAGGTCCCTTCCCAAGCACCACTCAATGGTTATTTTTTGGGCCTTCCTAATTCAAAGTGAATGTAAATAGTAGCTGTTTCTCTTTTGGTCAACAACCCTGAGGGTCTTCCCCTCCAAATCTAAACTTTTTTTTCATTAAATGGATTACCCTTTGACTCACTTCTTACAGAGGCTTATTCCCTGAATGGGTACTGCCTCACTCAAAGTGAGAACTTGGAAAGACTTTAACTTAAAAGGACAAAGGTCTCTCACTGCATCTTGATCCATATTCTATCATTTTATCCAGATGGCTCTGAAGGCGAAAGTAAGGCTGGTGACTTTGCACAGCCCTCCCTCACTTAAATTGAAGTAAATTGTAAGTCATGCCATCATCTCCCTTATGTCATAGACCACAAGAAGACATCATTTAATTCCATCAAAAATAAAGTGCAAGCAGAGCTTAGAAAGATGCAGAATTCCCAGGAAGAAGACAGATAAAATTTAGTTTTATCTGATAATAACAAGTGCTTTTCTGATTCCCTGATGGGTATTTCTGGGCCAAAGATCTATGGTGCATCTCAACTATTCCATGCTGATTGAGCCATTTTGATTAGTCATAAGAACAAGAACCTAGAGAGATAGACTGAACACTTCAAGAGTGTTCTCCACAGACTTTGATCAATCTATGCCGAAGCTCTTGACTATTTAACACAGGTTGAAGTCAATTCCTCCCTAGATGAAGCTCCAACTGGAGAAGAGGTTTTGAATGCCATTAGACTCCTTTTGTGTGCAAAGAATCTGGTGCTCATTCTATTCCAGCTGAGATTTACAAGGTGGGGGTCCATTGCTCATACAAAAGCTGACTGAAATTTGCCAGGTCATGTGGCAAGAGGAATTAATCCCTCAAGAGTTCAAGGATGCCTCTACTGTCCATCTCAATAAAAGTAAAGTAAATATATTGATTTTCCTGTGTCAATCACATTAGGGTGGAGAGGGAAGGACAGTGTCTCTCTCTTAGTTATTGTTGGCAAGACTCCTACCAGAATCCTCCTTAACAGGCTGATCCTTCACCTAGAAGATGGCCATATGTGTGAGTGCCAGTGTAGCTTCAGAAAGGGTCAAGGGATGTTTGATAAGGTGTTGGCTGCCCAACTACACCAGGAAAAATGCAAAGAGCATTACAGAGATCTATAAAAATGTGTGTAGATCGGACCAAGGTCATTAATACTCAGTCATGAAGTCTTATGTAAAACTATTTCAAAATTTACTTGCCTGGAGAAATTCATCAACATTATATGTCAACTTCAGGATGGCATGATTGCCTTCGGTTCTGGATAACGGACAATGCTCCCTGGCTTTCCTAGTGACCAACGGAGTGAAACAAGGCTGTGTGCTTTTTTCCATGCTTTTTAGCATGATATTTTCAGCTGTTTTATCTGAAGCAGTAAGTAATACTTTACATAAAACTCACATAGGACAAGTGCTCATGTGAAGGTCAGAAAAAGCAGTACAAAGATACTCTCAAGCTATCTCTTAAGAACTTTGGAATTGATTGTGTGACATGAGAGACACTGACACAGGACCTCCATGCATAGTGTGCCCTTATCAAAGTAGTCGCTGTGCTCTATGAGCAAAGCAGAATTGAAGTAGCTCAAAAGAAATGCATTTAGAGAATCTACCCCATATGTTTACATGGACTACACATTCTGAGCTCATATTGGTCTGACAAGTCACAGTTGGACACACTGTAACTTAACTCTATCATAGTGATGCTATTTTGATCCTCTACAAAATGATAGACCAGCCGCTCAGCTATGTGACCCTGGGCAAGTCATTTATCCCTGTTTGCCTTGGTTTCCTTGGCTGTAAAATAAAATGGAGAAGACTGAAGTGGCCAGTCATTTGGCAAGAGAGAGAGGGAGACACACACACACACAGACACAAAGAGACACAGAGAGAGACAGAGACAGAGAGAGAAAAACACAAACATGGTCATGAAGAGTGAGATATGAGATACGACTGAAACAACTGAACAATAACAAATACAAAGTAGATGTGTTGCCTTTTTAAAGGAAAATAATACTACCTCCATTCTTTTAGAGGCCTCCCCTCTTGACACTTAAATGATAAACCCCTTCAATTTTTTTTATTTGAGCATTTCTTCTGAATATCTTTGTTCAAGTTCAGTTGATCTTTATAAATTCATATTTGAAAGTGTTAATTCAATTATATAAAACTTAATTGACAAAGGTTCTAGAATTCAAATGGTATAATTATATTGTCTTCAAATGAGTTTAGTTAGCTATAGAAATGCTAGTAAGTGTGTTGCCTTTTTTCCTCTATGTTCCTTCCTCCAATTTCTTCTATTGGATGTCAATTCTCTTTGGTCTGCCTGGGGTCTTACACTCATCTTCCTGTGGGTTCATTTTACTTTTCATTGCTTCTATATGTTTTATTCTGTAATACTATTCATAACTTTAAACTTTCCTCCTCATTGAAGATTTTCAAATGAATTTGTATTACATATTACTTTTGCCTCTGGATGCCGTGTTATCTGGCTTGGTAATAAGATCAACTGTTTACTTGCTGACATAGTTTCTCAGACAGAAAAACGTAAGTTATCACCAAATATTTATATGTTTTCCTTCTATCAGAAGTCATACTTATTTTTCAGCTAGAATGAAGCTTTCAGAAAGGGAAAAGAATCTTTATATTTTTGATCCACTGAGTAAATATGGATTATTCATTATGTTATCCTTACCACGTTCACCTTTCCTGGAGAAGTGAGATATGCTCAGGCCAAATGCTGAAACAGATGAGTTGGAGCAAAAGTTTGAGCATGTTGTGCTTTTGGTGTTTCAAAAGCTATTAGAAGAGAGCCAATGTTGCTTCAGCCTCTGTCCTCCATGACTGAGGGAACAATCTCAGGCCAATGATGAGAATTTTCCATTTGAGAGACTTGTTATCAGACAGCAATTTCTCCTGTCCTTTATTGCTCCTCCCACCCTTCATCTGAGAGACCTAATATCAAATCTGAAGCTTAAAAAAATCAAAGCTCACCAACTATATAAAACTATTGTTTTTAATATTTATGCACAATTAATATTGAAAGTCCTCTGAACACAAAAATGTGATCAAGTACTTATACACCCACACACACACACACACATATATGTGTGTATATATATATATATATATACATATATACATACATTTAGATATTTTACTTTCCATTTGTTTGATTACTGGAAATAGCATGTCATGTGGCTTAGGTGGCAAATGAATGGCCTACAAGTTATACAAAAATAATGAAAAAGATAGAGGAAATATACTCTTCTCTAAGAAACTGTCAGGATCTTATGAATTGGGGACTCGAGTAAAATGAAACAAAATGTTATCGATTTATATTCCAAACTTGTTGAAAGCAAAGGGAAACTAAGTAAATCTGAACCTATGACCACAGGTAAAGCATAAGCCATAAATTCACAGTTTTGAAGTAGCACTGTGGGTGCTGATTAAAAAGAAAATCACATACCATAGGAAGGAAGGGAAAATGTCCAGAAAAAAAGTATTTTACCCATATGGGGCTAATAGCCATTAATAACAGTGGAGCTAGTTTTCCTCTTCAGTCAAAAACATTTACCTACCAGCTACTGTTACATATGATTCCTCACGTGATTTAATTTGTGAGAAAAAAATATGGCTGAGAAAGACCAGTATAACAAAGAAAAATTTTGTCATTCCATTGTGTCTGCCACAAAATCCCAGAATTGTTTCTTGGTAGGACCAGGTGGTCTCTGGACAAGGCCCTGTGATATCCATGTTCCAGTCATGAAGTCCAGCTCCAAATTAGACTTGTCTCATTGTTGCCATTACCCCTCATTGTCAGGGCTGTAGGTAACTGTGTGCTCACTAGTATATGTACTGAGACATGCCAACACTAAAGCAGGTTTCATTAGTATCAGAGGAGGCTCTGATGTATCTAGTTTCCCTCCTCTGACAGAATAAAGAATTTTTTTTTCCCCCGTGAATGGCCACTGTTTTAGTTTTATTTTATTTTTCAGACTTAATTGTGAGTGTGGCAATCTATGTGAGGTCTTTGGGTCTTTGGCATTTTGAGAATTAACAACGGTTACGTAACTTTGTGACTCTTTGGTCATTTGTTTTCAGAGCTGAAATGGGCTTTGCATGAAATGTAGTCTATAACTCCACACTAATTTGACAGAATTAATTCACTTGCTTTTGTTAAAAAACAATCAGTGCCTTTCATCACATTCCAGTAATTTTTGGTTGTGCCCTCCTCCCCCACCTCCATCTATTGAACCCTTTCTTATAACAAAGATAAATAGTTAACCAAAACAAACAAAAAGAGCAATGAAACAAAGGAAGAAAACAAAAACGTACACTTGCCCCTTCTTGAGTTAATGACCCCTAGGCTCTAACGACATAGTCACACATCAGAAAGATCTCAAGCACCAGCCATAACCAGATAATATCAGCCAAGATGGGGGGGGGGGGGTTTCCTCTCTGTTAATTATGTAATCGTTTTTAATTTTACCATAAGTTAAGGTCTAGGAATATGGCATGCCTAGAGCCAGTCATAGACTTCAAATTGTGAAAATGACTCTCATTATTCAATAAGAGATAGTACAGTATGAATGAAGTGGGTTTAATACTGAAAATGCAAGACATACATGTGTTCTGCCCTCTGGAAACAGCTTGAGAGCTGTTAAGAGAAATAGAAAGCATCACAGACAATGACTTATTCAACCATCCAAATATCACTTAACATACTCATTTTTCATTTCTCTATTGACTTTAATTAAGCTCACCCTAGGCTTACAAATCTGGCAGACCTAGATAGTACTTTTTTTTCTTCAAAGAAAAAAAGAGTAAAACTGTCAGAATTCCCATTCTGAAATGCTTAGAGCTGCAGAAAGTATATGCTAAACATTTTTCTTCAATATTTTTTTCTATTTCTGCTGTGGCAGTTACCCTCCCATTTTCATTAAAATGCTAGATTTCATAGACAACAGCTTTTGTCAGTGCCCTTGGTCCCTGTCTCTCCTGGACAGCCACTACCCTCTATTCCCTTTTAGCTGTATCCATTCCCAGTTCAGTTTATTTAGTAGCAAGGGGTGGGGAGAAGGCAGAAGAGAACCTCAGAGACAATTTCACACATCTGTTCCTGCGGGTGTTCTTTCATTCTTTCTCATTTATAATTAATGAAAAATAATGGTGCTGACACAAGTTAATTACTATGAAAAATTACAGTTTATGCTATTCATTATAATAATGGCAAATTACTTGAGATTTTCAAACACTGTTCCTAAGCAATTAGAAGTGTTCATAAGGAGTTCACCTGTGAGGTTGTTTTCTTGCTTTTTTTTTTAAATTTTTTTGAATCTGCATTTGCATTCTCTGAAGTGAACGAACACCCAATGTTTTTCATTAGCAGCAGAGGTAACACAACAAGAGATATTAATCATAGGGTAGTTTTCCTGGGAAAAAAGCTTTGTTTTTTTTAAACAAATCAGGCCAGTATTGTAGAAACAGAGGTCAAAACAATATACAGTTATTCATTATAGACAATTTTTTCTTAAAGAGTTCAAAGGGACTATTAAAACTTTCATTTAATAACCATTGGAAATACTGTCTTGTCTTAGTTTACAAAAAAGTATTAAATTAGTGACTTTAAAAATTGGAATTATTATTCCTCTAATTAGCACATGCAAATTAGGAGAATGTTTCTTCTCTAACTTGCTTTTCTTATGAACTTATAAATTGCAAAACTGAACGGAATATTCCTCAGGTAATTAAGGATAACTTATGACTGAAAAATACTAATTAGGCTTAATATTCCTGGGCAAATGAGCTAAGTGAAAAACTCTGAAATATTTGGTTGCACATTCAGCATGAACCTAAAGAGGGGGAAGCTAATTTTCAATTATGTTGTTCCTTAGAACAGCAACAGAAGAGCAGTTATACCAAAAAACCTTCATTCAATTCTCTTTCATTCAGGGTATCACATGAAGTTGAAATATCTGGGAACTAGACAAATGTTGAAGAAAATTAAGCAACATTTCTTCTTCGTTGATGTTTATAAGATTACAAATATGTTTTAAATATTTATTTTGTATGTTTTAATATGTTTTAAGACCATATTAGGGAGAAATGAAATAGCTATTTAAAATAGTCTTAGAATTTCATCACTTAGTTAACAATGGAATATCAAGTTCATGATAATATGGCATATAATCATCCATATCTTGTTATGTATACATAATTATTTGTGGGAGAAAAAATTATAGAAAATCAAGCTGCAAATCATAAAGCCAACTTTTTAAATTTGTATATCTTTTTTTCTCTAAATCCATAATGATAAATAAAATGTCTTATGAATACAATTTGAATGTATATGAGAGGTAGGGATCATTTATTTAGAAATAAGCTGAGTGGAGTCATTATAAACATGCTTAAGTGAATGTGAAAAAGGTAACTGAACTAAAATAAATTTAAAGCCAATTTCATAATACTGGAAAGTTTAATTAACTTGGACTACTTTGATGGAGGATCAGTCCGAATTACAAAGTATATATAAAGGGTATTATTTTCTAAATTTAAATTTAAATTATTTTTAAAAACATTGTTTAGGGGTGGCTAGGTAACCTGATACATAGAGCATCAGCCATGGAGTCAAGAGGTCATGAGTTCAAATGTGACCTCAAACACTTATCACTTACTAGCCATGTGACCTTGGACAAGCCACTTAACCCCAATTGCCCTGCCCTGCCCACTCCAAAAAGAAAAAAAAAGAAAAAAAAGCATTGTTTAGTAAGGGTATTTGGGGTATTTAGGGTACCATGTCAGGATTTGCAATGATTTCATCTATATTTTCTATACATTGATGCTTCAAAATGTTTAAAATACTTTGTTTAAATTGGTTGTCTTTGACTCATAAAGCCAGTGGCATATTATGTTGTCAAAAATTGAATTTCAGTTGTATTCTATTTTTGACAGAAGAAAAATAAAGAAAAGTTATGAGTAGATCCCTTTAAATACTAAAATGTTGCATTTACTTATCCTCTCTCTCTGGACTCTGAATAAATTATGAATCTCAGATTACTTCCCCAGACTCTACAAGGTTAATGAGTGGTTTACTCAAAACTGCCTAGAGTCAATGGCTGGATGCTTAAGATTAATTAAATTTACATATTCATCAATCCCTTCATATAAAGGGGTGCCCCAATGAGGATTGTCACATGTGTCAGTCATTTACTAATCAATCATAGAGCAAGGAAAAAAAGTCTAGACCAAAGTGGGGAAAGGTATTTAAATTGCTTTAGGTATTACATTGCAGAAACCTACACTTTCAGTCTTAAGAACAAAGAATTTCAAAAGTCTATCTCAGTACTCACCATAAGAATCTGAATCATTTACCTAAATCTATTTTTAACCTGACTTCCAAAACAAGTTGCCCCTTTATATTGACACTTATTAATCAATATGCTCATCTCCATCCGTGATCTCATTGATGTTGAAGTTCTTTTCATTAAACAATCCATGTCTACCCATCCTGCTGAGACTAAAGTAATTTTAAAGAGATTTGTCAACTCATTGTTCTATTCTTAAGCATCCAACTTGTGTGTCACATTTTGTTTAATGGCAGGTATACAAAGCAATTTATAATCTAACTTTGAAACAAATTTATAAACTCATAGATAAAATGAGTTGTAATCAAATAACTAAGATTGAAATCAAAATGTGATATGTCTATAGAAGAGACTGGTGGTAGCTTATCTTTAACAGAGCCAGTCACTCATGTTCAAGACATTCAAGAAATAAAACTGTGTAGACACTATTCAATTCAAAGAAAAAAAATAAAGATTCAAATTATCTACATGAAAGGATAAAAAAGCAAGTTAATGATATAGTTATCAGGATACATGTTCCTAATTTAATACAGAGAACAAGTTAGATACTGCTCAAGAATACAAATTCTAATTGAAAACATGGTTTAAGTTCGACATAGGATTCATGATGGATCTAAATACCATAGGTTTCCAGTCAGACACAGGTAGATATGATGTACAAGTTAGATGTGGCATAGAAATTAAAGGTGGTAGGGGTGGCTAGGTGGCGCAGTGAATAGAGAACCAGCCATAGAGTCAGACAGACCTGAGTTCAAATCTGGCCTCAGACACTTAACACTTACTAGCCATGTGACCTTGGGCAAGTCATTTAATCACAATTGATGCTCCAAAAAAATTAAAAAAGCAAAAAAAAGGCAGCAAAAGAAAAATTAAAGATGGTATTCAAATAGAACATAACTCTCTTTGCTTCCCATGACCTGTGGAGGCTTGTCCAGGAAAGGAAAGTTGCAGCATGTCCAAAAAGCATCAGTTCTAGCAAGTAATATGTTCTCCCTTAGGAGAAGAAGGTAGAGACATTGTTTAAGGGAACTGTCATGTGATCAGTGCCGGCTTATTCTGAAAGACCAATCATATTCCCAATCACTTTACATGGTTATATGGGACAATATAGGACAGGGTGAAAATAAAGATGACTTAGACTGAGCCACAACAGAGTTATGTTGAACAAACTAAATAATACCATGAGATCTACAAATTTCATACATAGTAAAAGATTTTGTACTAACATGAAGTCAAACAGAGGTGAATAAGAAATGGCAAGAGGAATACCCCTCTCTAGGAGATTAACAAAGGTAACATTAGTAAATTTTTGAAAGACAAAGAAGACTACCCCTGGTATTGATATGTGGATAGAGTCAACACTAGACCATGAGATATGGCCATCCCAAAATTATTGGAGGTAAGAGTGCAGAAGGAGACTACAATTTGTGTACAATATAGAGTTCCTGAAAGATGGTATTATTAATAATTCTGGAAAGTTAGTTTAGTGTTTCATTTCCCAATGCTTTCTTATATGATTTATTGAATAACTTCATTCCAGCTGTTTTCTTTTAGTCTGTCCTATCCTTGCACCCTCCCCCGGGGGGACATAATATTAGCAGCTCTAGAATAACTGATCTACTGGTCACAATGTGCTAAATAGTGGGTTTGTCATGTTGTAACACCAAGCACCAGTGGATTCTCAAAAGAATGCTACTGTGAACAGCTTTTAAGGTTTGAATTACACAGTATAGTGAACACTCTGTTTTTTCCATTACAAATAAAGGCAAACTTTCACAATATATCACAATGTAATGTTCACAACATTACATTTTATCACAGAAAATCATAATACAGTGTTCATAACAGCTTAACATTAGAATGGCCACACAGTTTTCACCATAGTGGCTACAATATTTAGAACAAAGCATTCAATCAATTCACAATACAGTAATCAATACTCAATCATTCAATCAATTCACAATGCAATAATCAGTCTTCTGCTCATGGGGTAATCATACATCAACTCAATGAGTCATTAAATACAATCATTAGAAAACCACACAAACCCTCCATCCCTTGGTGTCCAGAAAACCTCAATTTCATCTAAGAGGAGGCATTTTCTTCATCTTGATTCTGAGTGGACTGTTTGATTCACTGGATCCCCTTCATTGGTCCCAGCTCACTCCTGAATCCACCAAACAGTCACCTGAATTCAGTAGCAGACAGGTCCTAGGTCCTCATCCAATCCTCAGAGGTCTACTCCTCTTAGGTAAACAGCTCTCAGGTCCTTGTCCAGTCCTCTGAGCAGTCTCTGGCACATACCTAAGTTCATAGGGTCCAGCACATCTCAAACCCTTCACCACTTCTGTTGTCGGGAATTCAAAGATCACCACTTAGCAACTAAGGCTTATACCAGTCATGCTTCTTCAGTCCTCCAGCAGTTCAGCTGACCCTAGGACCGAGGAGAATCTTAACCTTCCAGGTGGCCTTCACCATATTCTGCTCTCAAGAAAATTCCAACTCACTTTCTCAGTCCAGTGTCCCAGCTCCCAGATGTTGGGACAATACTGCTTCTACCAATGGGAACCACCTGGAGGAAGATACCTACTTCTGTCTCTCTGTCTCTAGAACTCTTCTTATATACACACTGGCCTCCTCTCTCAGCCATTCTCCTTCTTCCATGTCAACAGGGATGTTCATGCTCTCTCAATAGAGGATACTTAGCCCTAAGTTACTAAGGGCTAAATATCTTCTAAACTGATTGCTCTTCCACATGTTACTCACTATATGTAGGCTACCTTCAAATATACTTTGCTACATACTACCTCAGTCATCTTCTTGTGCCTCTTGTCACCCAACTTCTATCATCTTCTTCCAACTTCTTTCTAGTTTTAGTTCCAAAATGACAATTAAATCAATATAATCATTATTAAGAAAAAGGGCTTGACAATTAACTATCAGTAATGGTAATGGCATTTAAAGATCTTCTGTGCCCCTTGTATTGGCAAGCTAACAGGTACTTAGCACCTAGTTAATAGTTGTGTCAAGTATTAAGACCCAGAACTTGTGAATCCAAGTATGGGATGAATTTGCTGACTTAACAGGAAGGGGTGAGACATATAGGAGCAAATACCATTTATAAGGAGAGGCTCCAGCTGGAGAGAGAGGAGATTTGGAGAACAGAACTTGTGGTGGCAGAAATTCTTCTGAAAGCCGGCCACAACTTCAGCTGAGATTTTTCTACTGAGGACTTCTGAGAGTCACCTAGAACTTCGGTTGAGAACTGCTGGGAACAAGAACTGCTGGGAGCAGGAAGTGCTGGGAGCAAGCAGCATGGAGGCTGAGCAGTTACCGTGAGTGAGGAAAGGAGGATCCTTGCTCAAGGGAGTGAGTGAGGAGAGGATCTTTGCTGAGAGAGTCTGTTTTGTTTTGAAGTCTTGGGAATGTGAGCATTCAGTCCATTGACTATGTGTAGCAACTTTGTGGTTACTGTAAGGACTTGAATCTTCTGGTTTGGGGTTTGGTTTTTGGTGTTTGAATAAATACTTTAGCTCTGTTAGTATTTGAAAAAATACTTTAGCTCTGTTCTCCATATGGAGAGCCTGTTACATTTTTTTATTTACCAATGTATTTATATTCACCATAGGTGCTGTAAATATTTCATTGGTGTTACATTCTCCTTTCTATGGTTCTATTCACCATTCCAGTAAAATTCTGAACCAAAACACCATACTACCACACTCTAATCTCCTATACACAAATATAGACATATAGACATGCACATACATATAAACAGGTACTTGTTTGTGAGTGCAATGTTTAAATAAATGTGTGTATGTGTGTGTATATCTGTCTATATGCATGTATTTATATGTATATACACCTACATGTGAAAGTGTTATTATGTGTGTGTATATGTACATATTCTATTAAAATTTCAGCTTTTGCAGTTTAGGGACTGTCTCAATTATTGTTGTTGTTATTGTTGTTGTATTTGCATCTCAGTGCTGAAGTGATTCTTGGCACCTAGTAACTATGTAATAAATATTTTTTCACTATTTTTATTCATTCATATTCTAGCTTTTTATTTCATCATTATTTCATTTTCTAAATGTTTTATGTATAGAGGATATCTCAGTTATTTTGGTAATTTGTTAGTTTTGCCTTTCCTTAGTATGCATATGAAAATTTCAGGTCATGCCAAATATTATGAAATTTGAAATTGTGGATAAAAGTAATATTGCTTTACATAGGTTAGTGGAGAGAAAACCAGACTAGAAGCCAGAAAGACCAGGTTAGAATTCTTTCTCTGATATCATAAACAATTCATTTTAGCTTTAAATGCTCTAAGCCCCAATTACTGCAAAAAAAAAAGGTGTTGAGATGCATTGGAAGAAGGAATTTCCTCATCTAGGAGTTTTCTCTGATAATGAAATCATAGATTCAGTCCCTGTCACTAACCCTTAATTTGTTTACCAGTTGCATATTTTATGAAGAAATGTGCATTTTGCCATCTTAATTTTTCCTTATCACAGACACTCTATTCAACTGGGAGGAAGGGGAATCCATTCTTAAGCAAAAACATCAGACTATTAGTGAGCTCTGTTTTGTGACCTACACAAATGCCCCTTGTTTAAGGCTACTTAACTCATTTTCCTATACAGCATTTGCCTTTGATGCTTGACCATAACTGCTCCCCATGTTGTTTCCAAACCCACAGTCTCACAGGGAAAGTGTAATTAATAACAATTATGAAACTTCCAAAACATGAAGCACAAATACGAGTCCCATTTTTGCTTTGCACTTAGAAATAAAGATATGTAGCTTTTCTCATATAAACATGCAGAAATACAGAATTTTTAAAAATGAGATTTTAAAGGGTCATATTTTAGTGCATCCTTTATATTTTATACACCTATGTATAAAATATGACTCATTTCTGATTTGAATAATCAAGAGAGGGGGATCATTGAGTTACTCATGTTTAACCATTTTTAGAGTAAGAATAGTCTTCCTGACTTCTTGCTAGCTATGTTAAAGTCAGAAATGTATTCTCTAAAGAACATTAGAAATGGAGTTGGAAGAAATAGGCTAAAATACTGGTTCTGACACTTAGTAACTATGTTATTATAGGTAAGTCACATAATTTCTCTCACTTTGTATTTCTTCATCCATAAAATGGAAAAAATATTGCCACATATGTAGACATATGCCAGGGACATACACAGCACTATATTCCTCCCCAATCCTAAGGATTTTGTGAGGAAAACGCATATGAATGTGTATAAATGTGAGTTATATTTATAATCTCATTGAATATTAATTAAAGAACTTCTAGGCTATAGGTTAACTTTTTTTTAATATCATCAGTCCCATGGGTAGTCAGATAAAGAATGCCTTAGAATAATGCTTTAAGATGCTCAAACTAAAAGACAAAACAAAAAATATAATATATAAGAAAATAATTATGTGAAGTAAAATTGTATTTCTTCTCCCTTCTTTCTAGGTTCATGGCCCCTCACCCCCTAAAGTTTATCCATGAATCTCTTGGTTAAGAGCCCCTGGAATAAACTATATATCCTAAATTATCTACTCATTCCCCTACAATATAAACCTTTTTTTAAAAAAATATCTCTATTCA
>CM053599.1:173680607-173700627 GCA_028646575.1 Pseudocheirus occidentalis | reverse complement strand
CACTCTAAATCACAACTGATTGGAGAAATGCAAATTAAAACAATTCTGAGTTACTGCTTCATACCTATTAGATTTTAGGACAAAAAAGCTAAATGGCAAATGTTGGACAGGATGTGGGAAAAATGTAACAATAATGTATTGTTATCAGAGTTCTGAGTTGATTAAATCATTATATAGAGCAATTTGGAACTATGCACAGAGGGCCATAAAACCATGCATACCCTTTGACTTGCTAGGTCTGTATCCCAGAAGAGATAAACAAAAAGGGAAAAGACAGATATATACAAAAATATTTAGAGCAGCTTTTTTTTCTGGTGTTAGAGAATTAGAAATTGAGGGGATGCAAATAAATTGGGGAATGACTGAGTAAGTTGTGTTGTGAAATTTTAGTGGAAAGCTATTGCACTATAAGAAATAATGAGCAGGATGCTCTCATAAAAACCTTGAAAGTTTTGCATGAGTTGAAGCAAAACGAAATTTACTGATATTTTAAGACCAGTCTTGAATGACTTAGCTATTCTCAGCAATAGAATGATCCATGAAACTTTGGAGGACTTAGAAAGAAAAATGCTATCCATCCCCAGAGAAAGAACTGATCGAGTTTGAATACAGATTGAAATATATTTTTACTTTATTTTTCTTGAATTAAAAAAATATCTGTTTTATTTTACAACATGACTACTGTGGACATGTTGTGTATGACTAGACATATATAATGTATATGGAACTGCTTGCTTTCTCAGTGGGGCGTGGGGGTGAGCAGGGAGGAAACGAGAGAATTTGGAACTCAATTTTTTAAAAACAAATGTTAAAATAGTTTGTACATGTAAGTTGGGAAAATTAAATACTAAATACATTTTTGACAGATAACTCAAAACTTCCTGATTAAAAATGGAAAGCAAAGTGAAAATTTTAAAAATCTAACAATTATCTCTTGAACGTAATCCCAATATAAAAACTACCAGTAATGACATATCCAAAATTTTGCACTCCCAAATCAAAGAATTACTTCAAGCAATAAAAAAGTTTAAATACTAAAAAAATCAAAGTGGGTATCTCATAATACTTGGCAACCTCTACTATCCAGTTTAAGAGATCATTCCAAAAGACAAAAGATAAAAGCTCACCAGCAAAAACAATCCACTCTATAAAATTGGGTTAAAATGGATTTTTAATAGAAGATAAGACTTTCAAGCATTCCTGAGAAAAAGAACAGATATGAGGAATCATGTATAAATTCAAACATAGTAATATAGTAGTCATAATAAACCTAGTTGTTTTTCATGTTTGTCCAACTTTTCATGACCTCATTTGGTGTTTTCTTGGAAAAAGATACTGGACTGATTTTGCCATCTCCTTTCCCAGCTCATTTTACAGATGAGGAAACTCAGGCAAATGTGATTGAGTGACTTGCACAGGGTCACACAGCTAGTAAACGTCAGGCCAGGTATTAGTAAGAGCATTCCTGACTCCAAGTCCAATGTTCTATCTACTATGTTACTTAACTACTCTTTTGGAATGGTATAATAGGATGGATTAGAAAGCAGAACCCAGCAATATTGTTTACAGGAAACTTACTTGATACCCAAAGACTCAGAAAGAATGAAAATAAGGGACTAGAACAGAATTTATTATACCCAGGTGAAATTTAAAAATAAAATAAAATAAAAAGCAAGAGTAGCAACCATGATTTCAAACATAACAAGAATTTTTAACCATGTTGACAAGATACAAGTTGCAGAAATTGTGTTATATTCTAAAGTATAATGGTCACAAACATTTTAAGACAATGTGATTGATTGAATAAAATTTTAGAAAACTTAGATGTTATTGAGCACTGGTATTAACTAAATTATAATTGAAATAAATATACATATTACATACATATCACTGTGTGTGTGTAAGCTTTGCTTTATGTCATAGCGCTTGGCACATAGTAGGCATCTAATAGATACTTGTCGATTAATTAATTTATAGGGAATAAAAGCATTATAAAGAAATGCAGGTGCAGCTAGGTGGCACAGTGACTAGAGCACTGGCCCTGGAGTCAGGAGGACCTGAGCTCAAACCAAGCCTCAGACACTTACCACTAACTAGCTGTGTGACCTTGGGCAAGTGACTTATCCCCAATTCCCCTGCCTTCCATCCTCCAAAAAGAAAAAAAAAGAAAAAGAAAAGAAAATAGAGAAAAAGGAAAGAAATGCAGAAAAGCAAATATGTAGAAACAGAAAAGAATTTAGTAACAGATTACAAATACTACTAAAATCTGGGTAATTAGAAGTTAAATCTCTTTAGTACATAAAGCTGTTTAGAAGACTACCAATTACACATTTTACATTTCACTGCAGGTTGGCACTGTTTTCATACTTTACTGGTAAAACCACAACACTTTTCTCATAATTGACTTACCTTTTGATGAAGAAGCTTCCTCTGTTCTAACCCCATGGTGTTGTGACCTGTTTGAACTCTCAAACTAAGAAGTTTCCTTCCAGTTCTAAACACATCCATTTTAAGATACTCATTCACCCAATGTCAGGACTGAAAAAAGACATAAGCAGTAAAGTCAACTAGAATCCCCAGCTCTAGTGATAGCTCAACAATTTGGCATCCTCACCCTAACTGCTATTTGTATAATTTTGCCACGATCTAGGGGTGGAGAAATCATTCCTTCCCATGTATCACTGGAGTCATCATATAGTGTTTCCTTGTCACCAAGAGCCAGAAACTGTCTCCTTTTAAAACATGCACCACCCTGCTTCTCTGCTACTGTAACAGGGTAGAGGAAATAATCAAGAGATCATGCATGGGTGATTACATCATATTAAAATGCGACATCTATCACATGACTAGAAAGATCTAGGAAACGCACCATCCTTTTCAGGCTCAAGCAGCAAGTCAATATGTGTTTGGAGTCTCCCTGAAGTTTCCAGCGATGCTTTAAGTGAACACTATATGGATTGGTCCATACAGGATCGTTCAGCTTATGCTATATTTGTGTAAAATTATTGAACTTTCATATGCTAAATAGAAAAACAAAAGGAACAGGTAAATAAAAGTAATTTATTTAGTTTGAGTTATTATTTGCTAAAAAGTAGATTTGAAAAAATTAGAATTATTCCCTGATTGATTCAAGAATTTAGCACTCTCTCTATAAAAGCCAACAAGAAGATTAAAATCATTTAAAATATGTACAAAAAGCTAAAGGACAAAATGTCAAGGATTTAATATTTTTTAATTTCTTTTGAAACACTCATGTGTTTAATCAAGGAAAGAAAGTGACCTCATCCAAATATAGTTATTAAAGTTGCAATATAAATGACAGCACAACATCATGTGTTTAAAAGCAATAGAGGAAGGAAAAATGCAAATTGAATAACATAAAGGGAGAAGAAGAAAACTAATAATGCAATTGGAAGAAAAAATATCATTGAATGTGCTTGTTGAAATGAATGAGAAATAAAAATGTCTGGAATATACTGCTGACATAAATTTGAGGATGAAAAGATTGAGTAAGGCAGGGCATATTTCTTGGTGGATGACACATTTTACCATACATACAGTCTCTGGGGCTCAGAGTTCTTCATTCTAACTGTGGGGATGATCAAGTGCCCTATGAGAAGCACATGCTTCCCATTTCTCCCTACTGTTTTGGCTTCAGTGTTTATTTTTGTCTCTCTATTGTTTAAATGTGAAGTTTCAGAAGCACTAGAGGTGTGATCCAGACTGCTGGTGAATCATTAACAGACCAGAACTTGCCCCTCAGTATAAATAAGCTTTTCTTAAAAGAGGATAAAAAATGTTGCTGGCTGTAACTAGGTCTTACTCTGAGACCCTGTCTCTCCATTTCTGTATCACTACGACATAAAATATTTGAAAAAATAAAAGGCTACCAAATAATCTTGATGGTTCCAAATATTAGATTTATTTATTGCTTAAACTTAACCAATCTGTTTATTTTCTTTCATATAGAATTAGTCTTGGAGAGAGTGGGAAGATTGCACACTTGCAAACTAAACAGAAAAATAAAATGAGGAGAGAAAGAGAAGAGAGAGAGACAGAGAGAGACAGAGAGAGAGAGACAGAGAGAGACAGAGAGAGAGAGACAGAGAGAGACAGAGAGACAGAGAGAGACAGAGAGAGAGAGAAAGAGAGAGAGAGAGAGAGAGAGAGAGAGAGAGAGAGAGAGAGAGAGAGAGAGAGACAGAGAGAGAAGAGAGAAGAGGGAAGAGAGAGCCCATGTTAAACCTAAGATGAATGATGCCTGGCTCAAGGGATAGGACGGGGTTGATAAGAGGTGAGAGAACCTTTCTGAATCCCCTCTTTAAGCATCTCCTGGGCTAGTCTCCCTTTGGGAACATTTGCACTAAGCCACCTTTGAGGACTAATTAAGCCTCAAGTATTTTTCTCAAATCTTAAAATATCAAGCTGTTTTGAGCATTTCTGGCTTCCAGATTCAAGAAGATGGAAGAGAACAACCCAATTTCAGAGGAAAAGACTCTGGAAAGACCTGAGTGGCATTGGGATCCTCTGTCGTGTCTCTAAATCCAGCTTGCTACTCTCAAGATTTGAGAGAGTTTTCTCCTTGGATGAGATTTAGGATATTCTCTTGGTTGAGTTGAGTTATCTTGCTCCCAGTGGGAGAATCCCTTCATTTTGTATTGTCTAGTATACATTCTCCTATTTGTAGCTTCTCTGATTTCTGTTTTGCAGTGACATAGATAAATGATTTTCCTTTGTTGTCCTCTATGTACTTTCACTATTTAACTGGTATTTGGTAGCAAAGCATTCAAGTCTTGGATATAAAGCTTGGGGTCCCCCATCCCACATAATTGAAGGAGATGAGAACCTATTTATACTCAAGAAGAAAAATACCAAGAGACTACATAAATATACTTCTTGTATGATGCCACCTCTCTCTTAGGAGAGCAGAGTGAGCTCTGGTTTCAACCTCATATTTCCCCTCTTAAGAGAAATGAAAGTGTCCCATTGAGAAGAATGGGGGAAGATGAAGCTAGAAATGTTATGTTTTACCTCCAAGTCACACAATGAAAGCCCTCACAACATGTAGGGTCTCACTACACACATTGGAACCTTCCCTCTCTCTTTCTACACATACATACATATATACAGTATATATATAATTAGTAAGGTAAATGTAAAATTTAAACTAGAATTACTGAAAGGAATTTCACTTAAAATCCGCAGATTACTAAGGTAAAGTGTTCTCATTATACACACATGCATACATGCATGTGTGCATATTTGTTTATGTGTATGTGTGTATGTATGTATGGAGAAAGTAACAATAATGATATATATGTAAATTTATGTTTGTATATGTGTATGTATGTGTGTATATAATATAAATATGTATATAACATCAATATATAAATAATACATTAATTCATATATGTTAATAAAATATATTATTATAAATATATATATATATATATAATCTTAGCACAGTTTGTTACAAATACATTAATTCATTCACACTTCTGTTCCCAATTACCTTATATGAAAGATTAAAAAAAACATGGCATTTTAAGGAATGATGCATATGTTTTACAAAAATATGTATGTTATTATAATGTTATTATGTGTGTATGCTATTATAAACTTTATCAGGTGCCTCAGTTATCCACAATTATTTTTAGAATCTCTGGGGATTTTTTACATTGGTTGATGATTCCATAGGAACCCTTAAACAATGTCAGAAAGAATGCTTTCTATGAAATCAATGCCTCCAACAAACAAAAAAGAGCTAATTTCCATGACTGGAAGTTTTCCTGAAAATTACAATATTAAATGTGTTTGGCATGTTGCCTTGTTTTGGTCAGAAAGGCAACATGGTTATTTAGCAATTACTCAGAATGGGTAGCCCAAGAGAGGTCAAGCAGTTCTAAAGGTCAGTAGTTCAGATCCTCTTCATGACCAGACTTCAAAGTTCAAAAAGTTAAGGTAATGAGAGAAAGGATGGTACTGAGAGGAAAATGGAGACAGAAAGTGGAGCTTGGAGAAACTAAAGACAAACGTTGCCACTTTACAACTTTGTTCTATGCTGATCCTGTTTCTCTTCATCTGTGAGTGGACAAATTAAAGTGCACACAGAGACACATGTGCACTTTAGTGAGGATCTCCCAGTGCCCATCAAAGCTTTCCAAAGTCATCCTACCCTCTTTTCCATACTCCCTAGACACATGTTTCTGTAAAAAGTTCATAAGTCTTAGCTCTGTCATCTACTTCTACAGGGTCTGAAAAGCTCAACCAATAACAAGTTGGAAACTCTATTACACTTTAAAAATATATATATTACAATATTTCTTAAAGAACCCTTGCTGTGTAGTAAATTGCATAAGCACTGGACTATGCTAAACATGGTATTCTGACATGCAAAAAAGTTCTAAGAATTCCCCATTTAAAATTCACTAAAATCTTTAGCTTTCTCTTAGCATTGTATTATTTGTGTATATGTATTATTTATCTCCCATCATAAACTGTAAGTTCTTTGAGGTTAAGAAAATGCATATAAATATTGACGTACAGAAACACCTATATGCACACACAGATGCTACTTATGCATGTACATACACACAATGATATGTACACACATATATGTGTACATATTTTCACAAATATTTACATATCCACACATACACCACACACATATTGCATATGTATATCTTTGTGTCCCTAGCACTTGTCAAATGGAATAGAGCTTTAATAAATAGTTTTGAAATTATCTATTAAATTACAGCAAATATAGTAGAATTAACATTTCCTGTTTTTAGTTTATCAAAATATTTCTATAACTTTTATTTATAAGAATCATTTGGCAATTAATATTATGCACATTCATTGTCCTACAACTTAAAACTTTCAGTGCATATAATTTCCCCAAAGACTCAAAATGTATTCCTATAAATTTTTGAAATATTGCCCAGTTGCATTACTGTTTTTTCTCCTTTAGTCATGCCAATGATATGAGCTAATGAATATTGCAGTGATTGTAAGACTTCCTAATATTCAGCACAGTTGGGTGTAATTTGTACATTCTTTCTGTGCAAAGCATAATATCTGTTAGAGTAAGATTAAGTTACTTCTTCTCACACTGAAGGTGGTCCGTTAAAATATTCTTAATATGCCACTTCAGCAGAAAGGCTGTCATCATAACCACTTACAGAAACTTTTTTTGGAATGCTAAAGGAAGATTCTATGTTTGTTTTCTCCCCAAAATTGACGATGTTAAGAAAGTAAATACTGCAGCAGTTCTAACAACTGATAGTCACACTGAAGAAAATCTTTATCTTGCATAGGTGCCATCAGTTTTCTACAAAAGAATATAAATGGTCCTCCTACCCTGATTTTTTTAAACTTCTGTATTAATGTGAAGCTTAATATTGTCATTTGAGCTGTTACTTTTTTTTAAACTGTTCTTTTTGTTGGTGCAGAGAATTTTCCTTATTCAGTGAGGAATACTGGTTTTCTTTCAAAGATGATGTTTATTATATTCTTTCTTGTCTACAGTTTCACATAAGTTTGATGTATCATATTAATTTATTTTGTAGGAGTTGATCAATTAACTAGAGAAAACTCTATGTAGTGTTGATTCAATCATATAACAAGCATAATTTAATACAAATGGTGCATCAGACATTGATTTTGCCCAAATGCTCTCTGGAATTAGTGTCACTAAGGAAGGCAGCCAAGCTGAACTAACAATATTAAGCATTTCTGCAATTTATCTCTTGCTATAATGAACAGTAAATGATATAATGACCAACAAGATTAATGGTAAAACAAACATGCTAGTTAGATTCACTCCACAGAAGACCAATTCAAGATACTTCTCGGTAATCAATAATTTGAAGCTTAAGAAACAGAAGTATAAAATCAAGATAAGGGGAAATGGGAAATGTGCTTTGGAAATATATTTTTCTGTGTGCTATTTAAAAAGATATTCAAGACTGGTTAATTTAGAATTTCCAAATTAATATATTTAGGATGTGTTTGAATTACACAAGAACTTAAAATCACAGTGTATTATGTGACAAGCCATATGTTCCTTTCTTTATCCTACCCTCAAACACAGCATTTTCAAAATGATTCATGAGGGAAACACTTATTTGTCATCATGATTGAAAAGTTCAGGTTACAGAAACACATAACTGACTCTGCAATTGCTTCAGGAGTCATTAATTTCAGTAACTGCTGCATCCTCCTCTCTTCATTCCGTATCTGAAAGATGCCCCCCCATCATAAATATTATAGGCTAATTGGAACTCTCTTGAAACTGACTTCAACTGAAATGGAGATGACTCATTTCCAATTTATTGTCATGATTTAGAGTAATTTTGCCCAAATGAATTACCATTCAGGAAAAGTTAGTAGATATGGAAAGATATGGAAATATTCAAGAAGCATCTATCATGGGCAATAATCTCAATGCAAAGAATGCCTGTCTCATTTTGGTTACACTTTGCCCAACTCAGGTACCTTTGTAGCATCATATACATTAGCATACCAGAATGAGTGTTAGCACAGGTTCTTTGAGCTACTTTTCTAAAGGAAAGCAACTCAAAAGAGGTTCACAATCTTACTACATATACATACATACATACATACATGCATGCATGCATGCATACATACATACATACATATGTATATAATGTTCTCTGTCAGAGAAAATAACACAATTTAACAGATCAACAGACAGTACTTCTAGATATCTGACCATTAAATACATACAATGTTAGTTACTAGAGAGAGAAGCACCAACATCTGGGGAACTCAACAGCTGCCCAGAGTCTCATCTGGTCAAATCATTCTTTCTATAAGTGATTCCCAAAGCAAATTCTCACTTCAGAGATATATAGACTTCTCCAGTGTCAGAGAATATCACAACCTTCTTGACCTACTATCTAATTACAGAGTAACAAAAGATGTGCCTTCCTGAAAACCAAGCCTTCCCTTAGCAAGCTTCTCTTGTTGTGAGGCCCATTAAGAGGCAGCAAAGATCTTCAAATTTCCTTATCATTACACTTGGCAAACTTTGTGTTATTCTAATCTTGAACTCAGCAGCTCAAAAGAGGATAGCTGAGAAACAAACTTCATACTTTGAAGTATTAGGAACCTAGCAAGAAAAAAGTAGCAATCACTGCCTAGTATACTCTGAAAACTTCTCTATATCTACAACTAACAAAAGATAGCAAAGGATATATTTATACCATCACTCCCTGATGCACACATTCTTACACACACACACATACACACACACACACACACACACACACACACACACAGAACTCTGAGAACAGCAGTAAGGAAAAACCTGAAGGTTCAGATAGAACCTCCCCTTCCCAATGCTACGAATAGAGAAAAACATTAACATAAAGTTCAAAATCAATAAATAGGGTGGAAAAAATGAACAAACAACAAAAATAAACCTGACTATAAAAAGGGTATTAGAGAAGACAAAGACAAACTCAGAAGACAATGAAGTTAAAACAGTCATAAGCAAAGCCTCAAAGTGTGGAAAATATATGTGTGTATGTGTATGTATATAAATCATATTATTATATTATTTTGCATTAGTTATGTTACGCTACACTATGCTACATTACATTGCATTGGATTGCAATGTATTACATTACATTGTATTGTGTTTTTATTATGTTACGGTACGTTATGCTATGTTACCTTCTGTTACCTTACGTTATATTATGTTATGTGATATTTATTATATTACATTTATTATACTCTTCTGTACTATGTTATGTTATGTTATGTTATATCATATCATAGTATATCATAGCATTGTTTTGTATCATATTGTATTGCATTATATTAATAGGAAATAAGATTAAAGAGAAATCCTGGAAAAGCTAAAAATGATTTTCAAAATCTATTAAACTGTGGTAAAGGGAAAATTAGGAGGAAATAGAGAAAAGGGAGAAAATTATGAAAAAATAATTAACAAATTGGTAAAAGTGGCACAAAATACTGAAAGACAAATGATAAAAGAAGTAAACAGATCAGTGATAAAAATAATAATAAAATAAATGTTAATAAAATAAAAGAAAAAAGAAAATAAAAATAATAGTTAATTGCTATAATTAAAGGAAAGAGGTTAAAAAGCACACCAAAGAAAATAAATTCTTAAAAAAATAGAATTAAGTAAATGGAAACTAATGTCTCCATGGGACACCAAGAAACAATGAGACAAAGTCAAAAGGATGAAAAAAACAGAACATATGAAATATCATATTAGAAAAACAGCTAAACTGGAAAATAGATCCAGGAGAGAAAATTTAAGAATTATTGAATTACCTCAAAGGCATGATAAAAGAAAGATCATAGACATCATATTTTAAGAAATCATCAAGGAAAACTGCCCAAATTGATATCTTAAAACAAGAGTAAATATAGAAATAAAAGGTATCGTCCAATAGCATCTGAAAGAAATCCCAAAATGAAAACTTCCAAGAATAGCCCAATTCCAAAGCTCTCAGGTAAAATAGAAAATAATTCAAGAAGGCAGAAAGTAACTATTCAAATGGAGCCATGGTCACAATCACACAAGATATAGGAGCTTTCACATTAAAGGAGTGGAGAGCTTGTAATATGATATCCTGGAAGGCAAAATGGCTTGGAATCCCAATAAGAAAAAGATATCCAGCAAAGCTAATTATAATTCTTTGACGGGAAACATGTATATAAAATGAAATAGAGGACTTTCAGGCATTCCTGATGAAAAGATAGGAGCTGAATAGAAAATTTAAATTTCAGATACAAGACTGAAAGGAAACATGAAAAAGGTAAATATGAAAGAGATAATAGGAAATTCAATGTTTATAAATATTTTACCTCTCAATATAGGAAGGTGATACAAGTGTCTTCTAAATATTTTATCATTATTAGAGCAGTAAAAATAATTCTAGATAAAGAAAGAAAGAACTCATGAATGAGGTGATTATATTAGGATGGCATAAAAAGAATAGATGAGAAAGAAGGATGCCCTGGGAGAAAGGAGAGGAAGAATTAGGGGAAATATATCACATGAAAAAAGGCATTTAAAGAAGAAATTTACAGTGGAGGGGAAATTGACAAGAGGTCTAGTCAATGCTTGAACCTCACAAAAATCTAAATTAGTTCAAAAATATTGTGTGTGTGTGTCTGTGTATGTGAGTGTGCATAATTAATTAGTAGCAAAAAACATATCCATCAAGGAAGTAGGAGGGGAGGAAGATAAGGTAAAATGTAGTGTGATAAAAGAGAGGAGAGATAAAAGGAGGCAATGGTCAGAACCAGAAGAGACTTTAGATGAGAGATGAGATTTAAAAAGAGAGAGAAGGATATATAGAAGAAAACAGGGTAGAAGATATGCAGCTAGTAATCATAAATTAGAGTATAAAATCAAATGGAATCAGATAACAGAATAGTTTAGAAACTAGAATCCAACAATACTATTTTTGTAAGAAACACATTTGAGAAAAGGGAGCCAAGATGGTGGAGTGAAAACGGGGACTCATCTGACTATAGAATCTTATTATAGTGAGTGGGGAGAACCAAATTCAGAAGAGGAGAAATTGACCCTATATCCACATCCCAAAACTCAAAAGAGAATATAAACTGGTTGCAAGCCCAAAAAGTATCATTGAAGAGGTCAAGAAGGATTTTAAAAGCCAAATTAGAGAGGTAGAAGAAAAATTGACAAATTATTTTTAAAATAAAATTAACAAAAGGGAAAAAAAATCACTGAAGAGAACACCTTCTTAAAAAGTTAAATTGGACAAATGGAGAAGGAGGCCCAAAACCTAAGTGGAAGAAATTAATACTTAAAAGGAAAAATTTGCCCAATGGAAAAGAAAATACAAAAGTTAACTAAAAAAATCCCCCCCCAAAATCCTCCCAAAAGGGATCTTAAATTCAAAGTGCCAAGAAACGTTATAGCCAAAATTCCAGAATTATCAGGTCAAGGAAAAAATATTGCAAACAACCAGAAAGAAACAATTCAAATAGCACAGAACAACAGTCAGAATAACATGGGATTTTGTAACTTCAACATTAAAAGAATAGAGGGATTGAAATATGAAATTTTGTAAGACAAAGGAGCTCAGATTACAACCAAGGATCAATTACCCAGCAAAACACGGGAAAATCTTTTAGGTAAGGAGATAAACACTCAGTGAAAAAGGGAACATACAGACCATTCTTGTGAAAGGGCCTGAGTTCAAAGTACAATGTGATCTTCAAATAAAAGACTCAAGAAAGACATTAAAAACTAAACATGGGGGGGGGTGGCTAGGTGGGGCAGTGAATAGAGCACCGGCCCTGGAGGCAGGAGAACCTGAGTTCAAATCCGGCCTCAGACACTTAACACAAAAACTAGCCGTGTGACCTTGGGCAAGTCACTTAACCCCCAACTGCCCTCAAAAAAAAGTAATCAGGAAATGTTGAATAAAATAAATAAAAACAAAAACAAAAAAGAAACAAACAAAAACTAAACATGGGGAAAAAAGGAAAGAAAAAGCCTTGTTATTCAATAAGAACAAAATGTTAATATCCCTCCTTTGAAGGATGATAGTTGTAAGTCTTGAGAATTGTATATTTATTATGATATTGAAAAAGGATATATGTATATAGAAAGTGGGGGTATAACTTAAATGATGTGATGCTAAAAAAAACTGAAGTGTGCAAAGGGATCGTAATGGGAAAAGAGAAAATGAAGAGACAGAAAAAGGTAAATTACATCAAATGAAGAGGCATAGAAACAGTACAGTGGAGGGAAAGAAGTGAGGAAGATGAGCATTGTTTGTTCTTTATGCTTATTAGAATTGGTTGAAGGAAGGAATAAAATACTCAGTAAAGTATAGGAACCTAATTTGCCCTACAGGCAGTAGAAAGGGAAAGGGGAATGAAAAAGATGATGCGCTCATAGGAAAGAGAGAAGATTAAGGGAGGCTATGGTCAAAAGCAAAATTTTTTTGATCAGGGGAAGGGAGCAGGGAGAAATAAAAGCATAAATGGATTGGGGAAAAGATGGAGAGAAAGACACAAATAGTGATCATAAGTTTGAATATGAATGGGATGATCCCTCCCATAAAATGGAGGCAAATAGGAGAATGGATTAAAACCCATGATTCTATATGTTGTTTCCAAGAAACAGAGTTGAAATAGGCAGATACACACATGGTAAAGACAAAAGGCTAAACAGAATATGTTAAGATCAGAGAAGGTCTTCAAATTGCCCTAAGTCTATTAAGGGCAACACAATGTATACTATTTCCAACAAAGATTCTTCACATAATCAAAGGCAAGGCTAAAAGGACTTGAACAGCTAAAACAAGCCAAGTACTACTTTTCTCAAATTCTTTTCCATCTATCTATCATCTATCTACCTATCTATCTATCTATCTATCTACCTATCTTTCTATCTATCTATCTATCTATCTATCTATCTATCTATCTATCTATCTATCTTTTCTCAAATTCTATTCACCTCCTTAACTTCTTTCTGATTTATTTTGAGGTTAGATTTATCAAGTTCAGAGACAGAAAGGTTTCAGTAATGTATCATTAGTAAATTGGTCCAACCACACTGGAGATCAGTTTTGAAGTATGCCTCAAAGGTTGTCTATATTGTGTAAACTCCATTATATCCTTTTACTTGGCAATGTCACTTCTAGAACTGTACATGAAAAAGATAAAAAAAGATAAAAGGACTTATATTTCAAAATATTTATATCAGTTCTTTCTCTTTTGCTAAGAATTGGAAACTGAGGGTCTGTTCATCAATTGAGGAAAGTTATATGAATGTGATGAAGTAGTATTGTGGTGTAAGGCAAAGGTTTCAGAAAAGACTCTGAAGATGTATATGAACTGAACCAAACTTAAATGAACAGTGCCAGAAAAACACAATAACAATGATGTTAAAATATTAAAGATGTAGCAACTCTGATAAATACAATTATCTACAATAATTCCAAATGAGTCATGATGAAAACGTTATCCACCTCCACCAATGGATTTGGAGTGCAGATTGAAGCATATTTTCCCAGTTGTTATTGATTTATTTTTTACAACAGGGCTAATGTGGAAATGTTGGCTAACTTTCCACACATAATGGATATTATATTCCTTGCATTATCAATGGGTAGGGTAGGAGAGTTGAGAAAGGTCAAATATTGTGACTAAAAATAAAAATTAAAAAAAATAAATCTCCCACAACAGAAAAAAGCAACCTTTTTCATAATCATAAACTATTTATAGTAGAGAAATTTTTAATGATAGATGGTAATCAAAATTTGTGTATGACAGTTATCAAATGAAAAGAAAGCAGACACTTTCCAGAGTCCCTTTACTGGAGTTGAAGAAACTGGATTTTAATATCCCTTTGGAGAATTTCTAGTAAAGATTAGGATATGTATCTAAACCTAGTATCACAGATAAATTTTAATCAAGATCTAGAAAGGTTCTAGATGAAACAATGATTCACAAACTAAAAAGAAATATTAATCATCTCCTCCATCAAGCAAAGGCCTATATAAAAAGATATTTCTGCTGTTGTGGATCTTTTGGTCAGGAATAGATATGTCAGGGAAACCTGAAAGCAGCAAAATAATCTGAAAAATACAGGTGAAGCTAGATGAATTGTGGTCCTGTCCTATCAGATTTTCAGCAAGGAACAAAGCCAGCTACCAGTAAATCACTCTGCAAGGAGATCTAGAATGTTTTGGTCAAGAAAGTTTTGGGCAGTTGTAATAGTAATCAGTTTATTAGATACTTAGGGCTACATAGATTAGGTACTTAGGGCTAAGTAGCACCTAGTAACTTAGGGCTAAGTATAGAAGGTATGAACTCTGTCCATTGGTGGAAAGATGTGAGTTCCCCTGTTGACTTGGGAGAAGGCTATTGGCTGAGACAGAAGGCCAGTGCTGTATATAAAAAAGAATTTTAGAAAGACAGGAGGGAATTTGGAATGGGTTCCTCAGTGAAGGAAGATTCATGGAGACTGAAGTCAGCTGAGACAGAGAGAGAGAGAGAGAGTGTTCCTCTCCCAGTATCTGAAAGCTGACTGAAGACATGAACAGGATGGGACTGTGTTTGTTTGTGGCCTGGCAGATCCTTGAGTTCCAGGCAAGAGAAGTGATGAAGGGTTTGAGGTGTGCTGAACCCTGTGAAGTTCAGTGTATGCCAGGGATTGCCCTGAAGACTGGACAAGGCCCTGGGAGCTGTTTATCTCTGAGGACTGGACAAGAGCCTGGCAGCTGGCAGCTCCTGAATCTAGGTTATTATCTGGCAGATTCAGGAGGGAGCTGCGACCAGGGAAGAGGATCCAGGGAATCAGAGAGACCATCCAGAGTCAAAATGAAGAAAAGGCTTCTCCTTGGACTAAACTGAGGTTTGTTGGAAATCAAGGGGTGGAAAATTTGTGTGGTTTTCTAAGAACTTTATTGGAGACTAAAGTTAACATTTGCCCCACGAGTGGAAGATCAGTATATTGTGAATTGTTGATTGAATCTTTAAGGGTTAAGCTGGTTTTTCTCTTAGGGAAACCAGGTGAATTGATTGATTGACTCTTGAAGTGTTAAGCTCGTTTCCCCCTTACTGAAACCAGGTGATTCTTCTTTTGTTCTTTAAGTATTAAGCTGGTTTCCCTCTTAGGGAAACCAGATGAGTTAATTGATTGAATCTTTAAGTGTTAAGCTGGTTTACCCCTTAGGGAAACCAGATAATTCTTTTGTTCCTTGTTCTAAATATTGTGACTTTCTGTAAATACTGTGCTAAATATTGTGATATAATGTTGAACTGTGAATATTGTACTGAATCTTGATTTGTAATGGAATAAACAGAGTGTTTACTACTACTGTGTAATCCGATTCTTAAAAGCTGTTCGCAGTAGCATTCTTTTATGAATCTAATGTTGCTTGGCTTTACAGCAGTATTGGGGGGAAGAGAAGAGGCAAGAAAGAAAACATTAAGCCCATAGGAGTCCTACCAATTTATGGCCCAGGGAAACAGTGATGTGTAGGTCCTGGGAAATCTTGGATTGAAGTTAAGAAGGATTCAGGAGGTCTAAAACTAGCATAATCACTGCTATTATGGGTGATGATAAACTCTTCTGTCACGAAAAATTCTGCATAATGGCTAGAAACAAAAAAAACATCACTAGGGTTATATTAGAGAAAGAAGTTTTCTTTGCTAGCATCACTGAGGAATCTGAAAAGGAAACCCATTAGTAACATGGTAATAAGCCCCTCCCCATTCCCCTCTCCCAGGACTGGGATGACTCACAGATTTATTCTCCTATTTCTAAAGGCTTTCCATTCACTTTAGGTTATTAATATCCCTATACTTAAATTTCTTTTCTGTTTCTGCTGAGTCATTTCAGTCACTTCCAATGGCCGTATATAGGATTTTCGTGGCAATGATACTGGAGTGCTTTGCCATTTCCTTCTCCAGATCATTTGATAAATGAGGAACTGATACAAACATAGTAAAGTGATTTGTCCAGAATCACACAGTGAATGAGTGTCTGAGGCCCTTAGAATTCATGTCCTCTTGATTCCAAGGTCAACATCTATCCACCATCCCACCTATACCCATGAAATGAAGAATTGGAATACACATGTACTTAGGGTAATTTACAACTCTGAATTTGTAAAACTCAGTATCCTCTTTCTGTCTCAGGACTTGTAGCAAAAGGTCCCTTCTCTGTTGGGCAGGTACTTCTAGTGTTAAACTGAATTGATCTAATCTGTGCTTGATCCTCATTGATCATTTCATCCCAGCCAAACCAGTTGTTTCATTAGAAAATTTTTTCTGATTCTTTGTCTAAGAGTTGTTATTTTGCTTATCTGACTTTTTACCTCATATACTTTATTGCTATAGTTCTCCAAAATTTACCAATCAGTTCTTTATTATCTTTCTGGGTTTAGACTCAGAGTATGTTGTATGCACAACACCATCTCAAGGTCATAACCAAATTCTCATAATATTTCTGTAATTAAATAAAGTATATTTGTCTCATAATTAAAGAATAGTTCTGGTATAGCATACCACAGTGAGGAATAACTACTCTCTAAGAAATAGAACTCTTGGTAACTGTTTTTTCTAAAAATTTTAAGCACATGGTTAGAATAGAAACATTTTATAGTTATATTATATGCTATGCACTATGTATATATACCCACATATGTATGACAATTTTCTTTTCTACCTATTCTTCCTATAAAGATAAACAAGTATTTTATTAAAATTTTTCTATTACTATAAACTTAACATGAAAAATGTAATATGCAAAGTACATTTAAAATAATTGCATGATTATTAATACAAACATTTGTATGTGTATATGAAAGAAAGAAAGAAAGAAAGAAAGAAAGAAAGAAAGAAAGAAAGAAAGAAAGAAAGAGTCTCCCAATGGAGATTAAGCCATAAATAGCAGGAGGAGTATTAATCAATATTCCCTAGAAAGGAAGAATATGGGCCTAATAGATTGATACATATACTCCATTCAACTGGGTCAGACTGAGTTAATTACACACATTCAGGACTCAAGAGCTAAGGAGTAATTTTGGACCAAGTTCAAAGAAAAACCCCTAGAGCTAATATAGATCTGGCCTCAATTTTCCTGTACTAGCCAATGCAAATATTGTTATTGGTCCAGTTAATCAGTTACAGTATTTGACTCTCTGACCTCTTTAAGGCAGAATATTCTACAATGCTGAATGAACTATTTCCTTTTATTTGCTTAAAATTAGTTGATGCTAATTCCTTCTAGTGATCCCTTGTACTTATTTTGTAAGAACAGCCAAAAAATATGTGCTTCAATTTTCACTGCATTTTCCATCACCTCCAAAGACGCAGGAAAGGCATTACTTTCTGGCTTTCTACAAAATGATAGCTTTTTTTCGTTCTTTCAAATAAACTCTTTGTAGACTTTTCTTATAATAGGGTTAACTATGTGTGCTGATCTGCAGAGAATAACATATTTTGAGCACTGGAAGTGATCTCGGCAATCAATTAGACCAACCTAAACCCCAAAAGAACTTCCACTGCAACATGTTCAACCTCTCGTGCATTGATGACTTCATATTTTTTTATTAGTTTCATGTCTGTTTGTCCTATCTAGGCTATAGGGGAGCCATTGGCGAAGTTAAATTGCATGTGCTATCTCAAAAAAACCCAAAACCTCAATAGTTGAATATTTGGGGGTAGGTGTCATTCCTGATCATTTTAAATTCACCAAATACAGTTAGATATATCCATTCTGTTTTTCAAAAATGGTCTTAAAAAGTTTTTACCCAATCATTATAATATATGGGAAGTGGGGTAGGGCAGGGGAAAAAGCCTTGTAGGTATTGTTTATTAATGTAAGTAAATAATATTTATTCAAATGGCCAGTACTATTAAGTTCATCTGGGTTTTTTTTTATAAATTACTATAGTGTGTGTGTGTGTGTTTCTGTTTTACTAGTGAAAACCACTTTATATTTATCAGGCAACTTAATTATCTCACATTCAACTTCATCCTTTTTATCATTATATGTATATTTAGCATCTGGACATATCCTGAAGACTTTCTCACGTTTCACATAGATATCTACTAGACATAGAAAGCCTCGGGGGAGAAAACTTTTCTGAGACACAAAGTGCTAGATCAGTACCAAATGGCATTGCTTCATGAAGGATGAGTTTTTGAAATAGTGATAATAAAAGGCAAGCAAATCATTGATTTGCACACATTTGAGCTGATCATATTCCACAATTATTCTTCATGCAATTGCCTTATAAAACTGTCTGCATAAAAAATGAACTTATACCGTATGTTTTACTGTTTTCTTAGATTTCTGGATCAGTAAACAGATGAGTTGGGTATGATATAAAAAGTTAACAAGATATGACTTTCGAGATGTGAAGACAGTCCATACTTTTATAATTAGAAAAAATAATATTTAAGGACACTATTATTTGCTTTATTATTTTCCTTGTGATAGCTGTTTTTTTAATAGTGCTTTTCATTATCCTTTACCCAGACTTATCCAAAGACAATGATACTTTCTATAAAGATGGGTATAATGTCATGCTTCTTTATCCTTTCACCAAATGAGAAAAAAAATCAAAAGGAGTGAGAGTTATCATTAAAAAAGAGTGATTTGGATTCAAAGGATATGGGTTTAGATACTGACCCCTCTATTTATTTGGGCGATCTTAGAAAAGTTGCTTAAACTCAGTAGGTCTCAGTTTTCTTATTTGTGGAATTACAGAATTAGATTACCTCTGAAGGCACTTTTAAATCTATAAGTAATGATACTAGGAACTGAAAATATGTTCTATTGAAATGAAGAATGTTATAACCTTCAGTGACCCTTCAATGCTTCTTAAACTGTGCGTTGTGACCCCCTATGAGATGATGAGCAGTCAAGAGGTGACTAGAGGTCTGGTGATTAACTTCATGTTAGGCAATCAATAAATATACTTGTTGAATAAATGGGAGATGGATGAATGAATGTGATTTATGTGATGCAAACTTGAAGTAGAACTATCAAAAATATTTAAGCCATACTCTCATACATATGTATAAATTATGAAATAATACTCCCTATGGTTACATGCATTATAAAACATATATAATAGAACTTTAAAAAGACGAAATAAATAATATCTAAAATTATTGCATGTATTAATGACAACCTTTTACTCACTAAAATAATCTTAATACTATCATTAATATTTATTTATTTTTTAAATTTAGTTTTTGTTTTCTTGTTTACATTATTCATTTTCATTACATTTTTTGTGTAAGTATATATATACAGTTTTATTCCCTTCACCTATTCTCATGCTAAGAAAAGTTTCATAAGTTACTATTATCATTTTTCCATATTGGCATGTAAATAATTCAAATTTGACAAGTTCCTTATGATTTCTTTCCCATGATTCCCCTCTCATGCTTCTTGTATTTGTCTGTCAAATTTTCTGTTCAGCTCTGGTTTTTTCAGCAAGAATGTTTGAAA
>CM053599.1:173657411-173680107 GCA_028646575.1 Pseudocheirus occidentalis | reverse complement strand
ATTTATTTTCTATGTTTACCTTCTCATCCTTCTGGTATTTGACTGTCAAAATTTCTTTTCCATTCTGTTTTTTCCATCAAGAATGCTTGAAAGTCCTCTACCTCACTGAATGACCATATTTTCCCCTGAAACATTATACTCAATTTTGCTGGGTAGGTGATTCTCAGTTTTACTCCTAGCTCCCGATCTCCAGAATATCATATTCCAGGCCCTTCAGTCCCTCAGTGTAGAAGCTGCTAGATCCTGGGTTATCCTTACTGTGTTTCCACAGTATTCAAATTGCTTCCTCTTGGCAGCCTGTAATATTTTCTCCCTGATCTGGGGACTCCACAACCTGGCTGTAACATTCTTAGGAGTTTTTCTTTAGGGATCTTTTTCAGGAGGTTATTGGTGAGTTCTTTCAAGTTCTATTTCTCCCTCTGGTTCAAAAATATCAGGGCAATTTTCCTTGAGAATTTCTTGAAGGATGCTTCTAAGTTCTTTTTTTTTATCATGGCTTTCAGGTAGTACAATAATTTTTAAATTGTCTCTCCTGGATCTATTTTCCAGGTCAGTGGTTTTTTTTTTTCAATGAGATATTTCACATTGCCTTCTATTTTTCATTTGTTTGCATTTGTTTAATAGTATATTGTTTTCTCATAAAGTCATTTGCTTCCATTTGCTCCACTCTAATTCTGAAGGAATTATTCTCTTCAGAAAGCTTTTGAGATTTTTTTTCCGTCTGGCAAATTCACATTTTTTAGTTATTCTTCTCCTCATTGGCTTATTGGGCCTCTTTTGCCTTTTGAGTTAGACTATTTCTTAAGGTGTTATTTTCTTCAGTCAGGTTGTTGACTCTTTTTTCCTGATTTTCTTGCATCATTCTCATTTCTCTTCCTGATTTTTCCTCCACTTCTCTTATTTGGTTTTCAAAATCCTCCTAAAGCTGATCTATGGCTTGTAGTCAGTCTTCATGTTTCTTGGAAGCTTTTGGTGGGGGAGTTCTGACTATGTTGTCTTCCTCACATTCCATGCTTCGATCTCTTTTGTCCCTAGAAAAGGATTCTAAAGTTTGGTTGCTATTCTTACTTTGCTTCCTTTGCCTGCTTATGCTGGCCAGTCAACTGCTTGATTTTTTTTTTAGCTCTATGGAACTCTGCTTCTAGAGGTGAAAGCTCTGCCCCAAATTGGTGGGGTTTTCACAGGTGCCAGAGCTATTGGGAGGCCTCTGCAGCCCCCACCAGCTTTGGCTCACTGAAAACACACCCCAGGATCACCACCCAAGACCAGGGTGTTGTCTTGGGTGATGCCAGGCTACTGAATGGAAGAGAATTTAGTCTCTGGATGATTACTTGTCCCGCCTGCAGTTTACATGCTGGGAACTCTGACGCAGCCATGTGAAACCCACTACAGGGCCATTACTTCTGCTGCTTCCTTGCCCTGGAGGCAGTTTGGCTGGAATGCTTTTCTCCCCCTTAGCTATCTGTATTCCACTAACTTTTCACTTTGTCCTGGTTTCTTATGGCTATATAATTCTTGAAACTGCTACAGTGGCCACTGATCCACTCTCCTGAAGGCTCCAGCTGAGGAGCAAGCCATAGTTTTAGGCTGTGCTGGTTTTGGTTCCCAGTGTGTTGTCATGAGCCCTTCCTGCCAAGCTGCCTTCAGTGGTAGATGTGATTTTCTGTAATTTTTGTGAGCTTCGAAGCCCTAAAATATGTTTGTGTCATATTTTATGGGTATTTGAGGTGGTTATGTGGGAACTGTGGAACCTTGTTGCTTCTATGCTGCCATCTTGGCTCTGCTGCAGATATTTTCTTGAAAGATGATGTCTAGCCTCTTTTTTGGATCATTGCTTTGAGGTAGTCCAATAATTTTGAAATTGAATCTCCTGTATATATTTTCCAGGTCAGTAGTTTTCCTATTGAGATATTTCACATTGCCTTCTACTTTTTTTCATTTTTTAAATATCTATTTTGTAATATCTTGATTTCTCATAAAGATACTAACTTCAATTTGCTCCAGTCTAATTTTGAAGGAATTATTTTTGTCACTAAACTTTTGAACTACCTTTTCCATGTTGCCAAGTTTGCTTTTTAAAGCATTCTTCTCCTCATTGGCTTTTTGGACCTCTTTTGCCATTTGAGTTAGTCTATTTTTAAGGAGTTATTTTCTTCAGTATTTTTTTGGATCTCCTTTAGCAAGCTGTTGACTTGTTTTCATGATTTTCTTGCATCATTCTCACTTCTCTTCCTATTTTTTCTTTACTTCTCAAACTGGATTTTAAAAATCCTTTTTGGCCTTGTCCATGTCTTGTAACCAATTAATCTTTTACTTGAAGGCTTTTGATGCAGGAGTTTCAATTTGTTGTCTTCTTCTGGTTCTATATTTTGATCTTTGTTACCATAGAACAATTTCATAGTCCAATTTCTCTTCCCCTGTTTGCTTATTTTGCCAGTCAATTACTTGACTTTTGAGCTGTTTACCATGATAGAACTATGCCTCCAGAGTGGAGAATGCTATGCCCCCAAATTCTTTTGCACAGTTGTTGGCAGAGCTTCTTCTAGTGACCTGCCTCAGAACTATGAAGAGGACTGCCTCTCCACAGCTTCAACAAGCTCTTCCATACCAACATTCCTCACCCCAGGACTGCCACCAAAGTCTGCGACCCAGATCCATGCAGGACAAAGCAAGAGAATCCTGCCTCAGCATCAGCAAATAAATTCCTCCAGTTGTCCTTTAGGTAGTCTCTTGGTCCCCCTCCTATCTGTGAGCTTGTACCCTCAGAAGTAGCTGTTGCCACTGCTTCTATTACCACCACTGCTGCTATTGTTGCCGATATTGGAGGTAATTCAGGATGAGCTCAAGTAAGTTCCTGATTTTACCCTGCCATCTTTGTTCCCCTCCTTGAATATGTGTTATTTCTATAGCATGTTTCAGCTAATTACAGGTATATTTTATTTTTCATTAAATTCATGCATTATTTTACTCCCAATATGTTCTTCTGTGATGTGACCCAATGATCTCAAGTGATTTACCTAGAGTTTATGCATGAATACACATGAGGGAGAAATGAAGCAGCAAGTGAATACACATAACTAGGTAATAAAAAATGCACCAAACATAGAAGTCAGTTCTGGGAATAGAAATAGTACATCAAGATCATCACTGTTCTCAAAGGATGCAAAATCAAATTTGCTGGGACATCTCATATAGCAGAGTTCAAGATGATTGCAGCATAAAACATATAGGAAGTGGCTTAGAATTGCTAATTATATATTGCTAGTGCTGACAATGTGTCCTCAGAGTCCATTGATAGATCAGATAATAGCAATTAGGGTTCTGAAATGTCACAGCATGAAAAAAATGATAAAGTCTAGAAAGCCTAAGGAGCAGTTTGAAGGGCAGATAGTAATGTCTAGTAGTTCTGCATCCTATGCAATGAGTTGTACTTGGTAATGTGGTATGAAGTGTCATGTATACTACATAGTGTAGAGGGCCAAGATTGTCTCCCCTTATTGAACTGTGTAATAAAGCTAAACAATAAACTTTAAACATACACAGCCAAACAATAAAAGTTCTGGCTTAGTGATTGCCAAAAGATTGAAAAGATAGACTGTACAATACTGGATTACTGTATCTGGACCATAATAATAAAAAGAGAGAAATTTAGAAGCCTAAACTAGATTATTTTTCATCCTGAAGAATTTAATTAAGATTGAAATAATTTATAAAGAGGGTGACAGGCAATTGGCATTACACAATTACTATTACACAATTGACATTATATAATGAGTCAAGCCAGATTGTTGCTTAAGTTTTAGAATTGAAATGCAGTAAAATGCTTATAGACTAGCTAATACTTAATATAGGTTTACTTAAACAGGGGCGCAAAAGGATATTCAACAGGATCCCTGGCTGTAGCCGTGTGTCTAAATATATAGAGAAAAGTAATCAAATTTATTTAAATTCAAATTATTTCCTGATTGATGGATGACCAAGGAATGTGAGCAGGCAGTTTTCAGATAAAAAAATTAAAGCTATCTATAGTCACATAATTAAATGCTCTGAATTACTATTGATTAGAGAAATGCAAATTAAGACAACTTCGGGGTGCAACCTCACACCTATCAGATTTGATCACATGATGAAAAAGGAAATGATAAATATTGGAGAAGATCTGGGGAAATTGCTACACTAATCGATTATTGCAATAGTTGCAGTAAAAAAAAAGTTTTTGACAAAACGCAACACTCATTCCTATTAAAAATCACAACAAAGCATAGGAATAAATAGAGCTCTCCTTAAAATCATAAGTAATATTTATCTGAAACCATCAGAAAGCATGACCTGTAATGGCCATAAGCTAGAAGCCTTTCCAGCAGGATCACAGATGAAGCACAGATGATGATTATTACCACAATTATCAATAATATTCTAGAAATGCCAGTTATAGCAAAGGAAGAAGAGCTACTTCTGGCTAAGAAATAGGTTGTTGATTCAGTGGAATAGAGTAGGTGCACAGTAATCTAGTGTGTGATAAACATGATGTTCTAAGCTTTTGGAACAAGAGCTCACTATTTGACAGTAATTGCTCAAAAAATTGGGAAGCAGTTTGGCAGAAAGTAGGTATAGGCCAATATCTCACACCATATACTCAAGTAAGGTTAACATAGGTACAATATTCAGATAAAAAGAGTGATATCTTGAGAAACATTATTTTAAAATTGTAAACGCTTTTTTGGTGACTTTTATGTAAGCATCATGCTTGTTAGACAATAATTAAAGGTACATTTTGTAAAAAGACTCACAAGCAAGTTGTGAATAAGATATGTCCATGTGAGCAGCAAAAAAAAAGTTTCATTCACTCTAATGGCGTGTTAGAACTAGGAAATCAAATGCCTCTCTTCCACTCTGTAGTAACCATGGCAGTGTAAAAGAAAATGGGGCAAAACATGTTAGAGGTATTTTTTAGCCTGCAGACATTATTTTAACTTATTTCAGGTTTTAGTTGGAGGAATGTATAACTCATTGTAAGGGAATCAACTTGGTAGACACTTCTCCAATTCATTTCAACAACTATTCAATAAGAGATTTAAAGAAGTGCCTAGGGAATACAGTATTTAAATGACTTGATACCATTAGTATACCTGTGTAAGTCATCAATATATCTGAGACAAGACTTCAAATCAGGTATAAATGAAAATACATATTCTCTATTCTCTACATATAAATAAATATCTTTGGATGTGATCTCAGTAATTAAACACTGATTTGACATACTACTGGAGGAAGTGATTAATTTTCATATAAATATATTTAATATTAATGAAACTAGAAGACATTAAAGATATGGAATTAAGTAGACAGATAGTTCATGAGTTCCAAGAGGTAGAAAAGGGTGTTGGAGAAATTGATTTTGTTATTCATCTGAAAACAAGATTTTGTTTTTCATGTGAAGCTTTTTCACTTCACTTTTCCAGTTTTTATGATCCCTAGCATATCACAAAGAAGAAAATCTCAGTTTATTTTCTAAGAGCCATTGCAGATAATCTTACCAAGTTGAAGAAATCAATAAGATCCTTGAAACAGTCTCCATATATATATGCATGAGGATATATGCATGTGCGCACATATATGTGTATATAATCCACCTAACATATACACATGTATAAATGTGTGCTATATATGTATGTATGTACAAGGGAAAACTGTAAATCTATGTGTAAAATAAGTTGAACTTTTCCCAAAAAGAAGTCAAAAGCTTATAGATAGCTCAGAAATCTCCTGTTTAGTATTCATAGATACTTTTTTGGAGAGATTTGGAAGTTATTGGTTGCAATGAATAATGAACACCCATAACAATGAATCAATTATCTTGACTAACAGGAAGCACATATATACGAATATAGAAGTCAATTCAAAATCAGCTGTCTGGATTCATTGAGCTCCTTTATTGATTAGAACAATGACTGAAAGTTAAACAACAAATGAAATGAAATCATAATGATTCCAACTTATTTTGTTTAGATAAAGAGTCAATTCAGAAAAATGGACAATGAACAATTTACAGATGACCTTAAGAAGCAATGTTTATTAAAAGATCAGATGTAGTACAACAGCTGACACAGATAAAAGATTGAAAGGACCCAGAAACCACCTAATAAGACACCGTTAAGTTTCCTTGCTGAAAGTATAGTCACAGAAACTAAAGATAAAATAGACCAAAATACACACTAATTTACAAAACTTTACAAAGCAACACAGTTAAGTTAAAGAAAACATGCAAAGAACTTGGTAGGAAATGTAGTTAAAACAGATTTTCCAGAGAGCATTTTTTTAGAGGAAAGCCAAAACATAAAAACATGAAACACATCTTCTGTTTATAAGGTCTTAGATTTAAGAGTGTTAGGAGATTTTATAGGAAATCTAGTTCAACCACTTCATTTTTATAAATGAGGAATCAGTTAAAAATTTGTGGAATAATGTGCTTGAGATGAAACAGATTCTGAATGTCAGAATTTGGATCTAAATCCATATCCTTCTTATTCCAAATGTAACATTTCCCACAATACATGGTGGTCTCACACTTATTCATAGTGATCTCTTTCCATTCACGATTATAGTAGGAGCGAAACACTTGGATCCTCATCCCCCCACAAAATGAAAAATTACTAAATAGCTTACAGTCCAAGGACATGTGAAATCCTTTCTTGACATACCACAAAGAGATCAAATACATTGGGAACAATTATATATGTATGTATGCATGAGTGTATACATGTGTGTGTGTGCATGTGTAAATAGCAGCACATTTTGTGGTAGCAAAAACTGGAAGTGGGCAACCATTGATGGGGAAATAGGTAAACCAATTTTAGAATCTGAAGGTAATGGAGACCACATGGGAAAGGGGAGAAAAACTCAGCATAAGAGCCAGGAAGATCTGGAAGCATATTTTGAGTATGATCCTACCTCTGAGACACTGGCCTAGTGACTTAATTTCTCATTATTCCAGGAACCACTCTTAGATGATAAATTGTAGAGGAGGTGATGTGGTGGATTAATAGAGGGACTTTCCACATTTTGCAATTTCTAACAAAAATGAAGTTCTTGGTCCATTCCTAGCCCTGTCCATATTCCTATTACCACAGTTGGTGGTCATATAAAGTAATAAGTATCATGAATTCAAATAAAGTTGAGAAGACTTCTATTAAACGTTATAGGTGAAATAAGCTGAATTAAGAAGATTGTGTATAATGAACATAATCGTGTAAAAATCAAATAAAATAAAATATTATCATAAATCAGATTAAAGCAATAACTTGATTCTAGAGGACTGATTATGGCATTTAGTTCCTTTTTCTAAAAAAAATGGATACTGGAATAGAGGTGCTGAATGCAGCAAATGGTGCCAGACACAATCAATACATTGTCTTGTTTACTTAGCTATACTTCTTTGTTAAAAGGGACACCTAGGCAAAACGTAATTAGTTAATGATAGTAATATAAAATAATCATCAAAACTCAAAAGGCTTATGATGGAAAATACTATCCATATTCAGAGAAAGAATTAGATAATCTGAATATAGATGGAAGAATATTATTGGCTCTTTCTCCTTTTTGTTTTTCTTCCTTGTGATTTATTCTATTGCTTATAATTATTTACCAAATGACTAATATGTTAATACATTTAATATGAACACATATGTAGGGCCTATTTCAGACTGCACACTGTCTTGGGCAGGGGGGAAGAGTTGGAGGGGGAGAAAATTTAAAACTCAAAAGCTTGTGGAACTGAAAGTATTAAACTAAAAATAAAATAAAATAATCATTCATAAACTTTGTTTTAAGAGGATCTAAATAACCCCAGAGTCCATTTTTTTATGATAACAGTCTAATAGTTTTGGATGGAAAAAGCCAAAAAGAGAAAACCAACAGATTTTCCAAGACAGTTTTTTGAAAACCCCTTTTTTCCCCCAGACAAATAACTGTATGAGACATGTAAAGCCTACAAAAGCCCACTCTTTCTATTTTTGGTTTACTTTTCAAAATAATTGATCCAATAAAATAAAATACAGTCTAATTTTTTTTCAAAGCATTGCCCCAACATACATTGAAATCAGAGTTTATGTCAGACAAGGATATGGATATAACTATAATAAATAACTCATTGTGCTGGCATCAAAGTATAAAAGAGAAAGTTATATTTCTGCCTGAAATGTTCAAAAGAGTTTTTTTTTCCCATAACCCTCCACCATCAAATTTTCAATTGAGTGTTTCTAAATGTTCTGATTTGCCTATGGTACAGTCTTAATTATAATGAACTTAACAATACTAAAAGGGTTCCTCAATGAAATCCACAGTATTATTAAAGACGTTTTCCTATCTTAACTATCCTAACAAAACAAAACACATTCCACAACCTATGACAGACATCCAGAGAGACTATCATAAGAATGAATATGATGATGTATCTTGAACTGGTGTTGCAAATGAACAACAAACTTGGCTTTTGAGTAGCCTGAGACCATTATTCTTAACTGCATTTGGGAATTTGTTCAATGTTTTTCAAGATTCCAAACTCTTTGCTCCACTATAGATGACTCATACCTTGAAGATAGTTTCCTGGTGATGCTCCAGAGCTGCGTGTCATCAATTCCATAACACGAAGATTCGTGATAATTGTGAATAGGAAAAGTATATCAACAATAATGACTGACAGGAAAGCTGTGCTAGAAAAGATAATATTGGAAATGCATCTAATCAGCAAGTAATCATTAAGCATCTACTACAAGTCAGGCATACTGCAAAGAAGAAAATGCAAAGCTGAACCAATGTTTGCTTACCGTCAAGGCAAAGTGCATGGTGCCCACACTGTGTGTGTGTGTGTGTGTGTGTGTGTATAATCAACTCTGTTTGAAGGAGTACTCACCCTGATAAGTTTTTATCCAACAGAAAATCAAATGTTCTGCTTCTTCATGTACAATTTCCTCACTGCTCACCCTCACACTGATACACATGCACTATAGACACATGTGTGTAAATATAGTATATATTATATACTATGAGTAATATATCTTATACATGTATATGTATAATGCATATATACACATACATACATGAAGGCTTCAAGTGTGTGGATTCATACCTGAATAGTCTGAATACTTATATTTTGACAAATATACCAACTACAGTAGCAAAATGGTGACATGAGTGACCCTGTTCTTAAAAAAAGTTCAGGATGAAAACACTGATAGGACAAGTATTCATTCCCTTTTTAGTCTAAAAATCTCCTTGTTAGTCAGAGCGTGCCTCTTCTTAAGCTGATTGCCTGTTTAATGTTTTGTGATTAAGAGAAACAGCTGCTTTTGTAAAGTACATGCTTAAGGTATTCTATTATGGGCTAAAGGTCTACTTCCCAGTAATAGCACAGATGGAGAATTGTTTAGTTTATGGTACCAGGCTGAGATGTCCTTTGGAATTATGGATTCCCACATGCTTAGCTGTCAACACTGTAAAACTCTGGATGCCAGGAGATAATCCTTTGATAAATCTACATTCAATTCTCATTCTTCCCAGGATACTATTTTAATCCAAGATCACTAAGAAAGATTTGATGTATTGTGTGTGTGTTTTTTTAACAAGGATTGGATGCATGTTTAGATGGTCTTTCATGCCATTTTGTTCATTTTTATTAATTGAGGTTGGAATTACTTTCATCTTTTAATCTGCAAGCAACCTCTGACAATGTGACAACATTCACAAGCATATGGCTCCAAGGAGACTTTGTGTAAAGGTGTTACTGTAAATGACACTTGAGTTTTAGGACCCCAGAAGGAGCATGGCATGGTGTATCAAGTGAGAATCAAATATCATCAGGCTACCCATACTGTTTATTGTGAATACAAACTGTAGTGTACAAAAAGTGAGCTAATACTAATGAGATGATGAGATGTTGGATTATGTGGTGTTCATATGGTTCACACAGCAGAGACAGCTGTTGGTGCCAATTGTGTAGCAAAAACCTGAGCAGCAGCCAAAAGAATGAAAACCAAGTCAGACTTCAATGCAAGTCAGCTGTTGCTCAAAAGCCTCTGTCTCATAGGACAATGTACGTGCTTGGCTATATTTTGAAGAGAGCTGTCTGATACTCCAGATTTCAGCCTCCAGAAGGATGATAAAAATGTGTTTTCTAGTTTGAACAGCCTACCTATAGTTAACTATATTTAATTTAAATCAACAATTATAAATTACTCTGAAATATATACCATAAATATTTCATTTATTTGTTGAATTATTTGTTGATTTGGTCTGGATCTGTGATTTCATTAGTGTCAATAATTTCCAGAGTGGGAATTCCCTACACCAAGGAAAATCACTCAGTGTGCTACTACATCGGGTCTTAGAGAGTTGTTTGGGCCTACTGGGAGATTAAATGACTTGTAAGGATGCTCAGCCAAGAGGGGATAGAGGTAAGACTTGAAACTAGGTCTTTTTTTAATCTCTGAAACTGGGTCTCTTTTCTACTCTAAACTGTCCACTCAATATCTAAGAGCATAATCATCATAGCTACAAGTTATATATGGCTTTAAGGTTTGCAAATCACTTTACAAATCTAACTCTTTAGCCTTATAACCACCTGGGGAAGTAAGCGATACTATTATTATATTCATTTTTCACCTTAAGAAGATGAGGCAGGCAGAGATTAAGTGACTTTTCCAGATTCATACCAATTTCTAAGACTGTGAGACTAGATTTGAAACTTGTCTTTTTTACTTCAAGTTCAATCCTCTATCCACTCTGCCACCTAGCTGCCTCCAATAATATAAACTATAATATGGCACCATCATATCCATATTGAATATATGTATGTCTATGTAATAAATGTACATTTTAATACATATGATGAGCTAAGCACAAAGATGTTCAGTAAAGATATGAAAAGGCTGAAAATACAAAATTAAAATATAGCAATGAGAAATTGAAAGTCCATAGTTATCCTGCATAGAGAAAATTAAAGCATAGACTTATAATAGCATGCTAAATATAGGGGACTTTTTCCCTTTATGTCCAATGGAAGAAATTCTTTAAGTTTCCTTCAGTTTTGGAACTTGGAACAAACTTTTCAAAGCTTCTAAGAATGCTTTAGTAGGTTGCTGTGATACCTCAGTCTGCTACTTCCAAAGAAGTTTTAATATAAGTTTCTGAGGTCAAATTTGAATTCGGGCAGTTCTGACTCCATTTTTCTGTTCCATTCATTGTACCATGTAGCTGCCCTCAATGTATATATGAGTTCTTGTTGTTGATTACTGGCTAGCTAACAATCTCTTCTGGTCATACATTTGATGGTGACATAAATCATTTCCTGAACAGGTTTTCATTGGCAATGCGTTTCAGCCTAATTCACATTCACGTGGGTCTCTCCATTTCCATTAACTCTAATAATTCAAAGAATATAATATCCCACAATTCACTACCACAAGGGATATTGGTGTCATAAAGATCTTTGTTTCAGTGAAAAACACCACCACCACCAAAAAACTTGGGTCCTTTAAGAACACTGAAAGTTACTAAGTGCAAAGTCTGTTTCCTCCCTCCCATTCATTTCTAGGCATAATACGTCATCCATTCAGTGTTGACCCAAAATATGCATACTGATACACCAGCTCTATAGGTAAACATCTTAACTTATTGTAATCCAGACAAGTGACATTCCTCATTCAGTTGTTTATTCTTCTGTGAATGGTTAGGATCCTTTAACTGATTATGTCATTTATTGATGAGGCTCTGTGTACAGGATTTTAAGGCTTGATGCAAATCAACATATCATTCAGCATGAGGAGCATCTAGAGAGCCTCATGATATTTGTACTTTTTATTGGATCTTCTCCATGACAGGGTAAATGCTTGGGGCAAGCATACACTTTTGAATGCCCCACTTTATTTGATATTAATAAACTTTTGACAAAAATATGTTGAATCTTATAACAAACAGCATTACTCTTAAACTGTTAGTGGGTGACACTTTAGTGAAAGAGGTACTTTAAGTATCCACAGTGGAATATTTTGTTTCATATGTCATCTAATTTATTATGAAGCTGTAAAAAGAAAAAAACAAAATCTACTTGTTCTTTCTAAAGCCTTCATCGATTATCCTCATACTACATGCATGGACTATTCTAATTAAAATTTTGTGGGTATGGCAAAGATAAACAAAAATTAAACATAAGGATGACTAGGTATTTATATGCCTTTTATCATAATTTTCAGGAGAAATAATGTTCATGACTCTTACTAAAGATTTTTTGCACTTTTGCACTGTTTTTGCACTCTTGAAAATTCCCACAAATCAGTTGTTCAACATTTTCAAAAATATATGCTCTCTATGATTTATCTATTTTTCGTGTGCTTATTCTGATCAAGCTCATATTTATGTCTTTCTCTTCATTAGAGTGATTGTTGCTTCTATGAGAAATGAGGATGGTTTAATTGTCTGTCCCTTTTTCAATTTCCTAGATTTTTGCTTATTTAGTTTCTAAATGTAAATGGGTCACATTAATGTGCCCAACACATATTCTCAATTATCTTCTTTCTTTTAATTACTTATTGACAATAATTTTGATGCACTATGTTGATGGTTTAACACCATACAGAAAGGTAAATAAGATTAATGATAAAGTAATACAATTGTTCATCAGTAGGCTGTCATTCCACATTGAAATATAGTCAATTTTATTCTTCTCACATTATTGTGTTTTCCATGTCTAGTCCCTCAACTCTCATATTGAAGAACGTCTTCATAATGCATAGTGTCAAGCTTTCTGTGTGGTTTATTAGCCTTTGCATTGTTCTGATTCTTTTTTCTTTTGTTTATTTTCTTGTCTACATCACTCCTTTCAAAAAGATTTTGCATTACAAATTTTCTCCCCATCTTTCCCCTACATACCACCTCAAAACAGTAATCCCCCTGTTAGCCCTTCACCCAATCTGCTCTCTACTATGTCCTCCCCCATCACCCCTCTGACTTTTCGTAAGGGCAGAATGGGTCTCCCTACTCTATCTGAATTCCCAGTTGCATATAGTTAATAATAATAATGATATACATAAGATTTAAGATTTAATCATAGAACTTTAAACTCTCAATTCTTTTCCTTCCTCCCTCATCACCCACCCCCACTGGAGAGACAAGCAATTCAATACAAGCTGTACATGTGTACTTAGGCAGAACATCTCCACAATGGAAATATTGTGAGAGACTAATTATATATCTTATAATTCCTATCCTGCTCCCCCTTGTACTATTCTCTACCCTGTTTCTGTTCCTTTACAGAAGTGTGTACTTCCAGCATCACACACCCCCATCCTCCCCTCCCCTCCATCATCCCACCTCTCATCCCCATCCCCCCTACTCTCCTGTGTGGCAAGATACCTAGTTTAGAGTTTATATCATTCCCTCCCTAAGCCAAATTCATGGAGAGTAAGGTTGACCCATTCCCTTTGGCCTTCCTCTTCTTCCCCTCCATTGTAACAATTATCCCTAGCCTCTTTTATTTGAGATAATTAACCCCATTCTGTCTCTCCCTGTCTCCTCTCATTCTAATCCTCACCCACCTCAGATTTTCACCTTTTAAAGTATTGTCCTTTACTATTTAATTGATCCTGTGCTCTCTTTGTACACATATATACACATATTCAGATACATATTCATACACATATATAAACCCTCCTATATACACATATGTGTATGTATATATACAAATTAAAATGTTAAAAATGCATATATACATTTGTATTCCCTTCACCTATCCTCATACTGAGAAAAGTTTCATAAGTTACAATTATCATTCTTCCATGTTGGCATGTAAGTAGTTCAACTTTGATAAGTTCCTTATTATTTCTTTTCTATGTTTACCTTGTCATGCTTCTTGCATTTTGAGTGTAAAAATTTCTTTTTGGTTCTGTTTTTTTTTCAGCAAGAATGTTTGAAAGTCCTCCACCTCACTGAATGACCATATTTTCCCCTGGAACATTATACACAATTTTGCTGGGTAGGTGATTCTTGGTTTTAATCCTAACTCACTTGATCTCTGGAATATCATATGACAGGCTCTTCTATACCTTAATGCCAGATCCTGGGTTATCTTAATTGTGGTTCCACAGTATTTAAATTGTTTCCTCTTGGCAGCCTGTAATATTTTCTCCTTGATCTAGGGTCTCTGGAACCTGGCTATAACATTCGTAGGAGTTTTTTGGGGGGGACCTTTTTCAAGAGGTGATTGGTGAATTCTTTCAAGTTCTATTTTGTCCTCAGGTTCTAAAATATTAGGACAATTTTCCTTAATAATTTCTTGAAGGAAGCTTTCTAAGTTCTTTATTGGATCATGGTTTTCAGGTAACCTACTAATTTTTAAATTCTCTCTCATGAATCTGTTTTCCAGGTCTGTTTTTTTCAAGGAGATATTTCACATTGCCTTCTATTTTTTTTTATTTGTTCAGATCTGTTTAATAGTATCTTGATTTTTCACAAAGTTATATGCTTCCATTCCCTCCACTCTAATTGTGAAGGAATTATTATCTTCAGAAAGCTTTTGAGATTGTTTTTCCACCTGGCAAATTCAACTTTTTAAGGCATTCTTCTCTTCATTGGCTTTTTGATCCTCTTTTGCCATTTGAGTTAATCTGTTTTTAAGCTGTTATTTTCTTCAGTCAGGTTGTTGATTCTCTTTTTACGATTTTCTTGTATCATTCTCATTTCTCTTCCCAATTTTTCCTCTACTTCTCTTATTTGGTTTTCAAAATCCTTCTTAAGGTCATCTATGACTTACAGGCAGTCTATATGTTTCTTGGAAGCTTTTGGTGTGGGAGTACTTGTATCAGCAAGCACCCTAGCATACCTAGGGTGGCTGCTAGCACAGGTTCTTACATCTGCTTTTCTAAAGGAAAGCAACTCGAAATGGGTTAACAATCTTCCCATAATAAAACATACAGATCATTTACCTAGTTCAGGGGAAAATGTCAGCGCTCTGAACTCCAGAGAATACAAACACAAGTTACAAGCAGACAAAGAAACAGATCAGCAGACAGGCTTCCAATCATGTGACCATCACATCCATTACCTATTCAAGTTACCAGAGAGGAAAGCACTAACATTTGGGTTTTTCAAAGCTGGGGGGCTCGACGGCTTCCCAGAGTCTCATCTGGCCAAATCAAACAACTCTTCTCAAAATGAGTCCCAAAGGAAAGCCTCACATCAGAGTGTATATATAGCCTTCTCCTGAGTCAGAGAATGTCAAAGCCCTCTTGACCCACCGTCCAATTACAAAGTAAAAAGGTGTGGCCATTCCCAAAAAACAAGCTTATCTCCACAGGTTCCATGTGACCACATTCAGCCTATTAGGAGGCAGAGTATATTTTTAAATCAGGGAACATTCTCAGAGTCACTTAAGCCTATCAAAGGGTCTAGGGGCAAAAAAGATCTTCAGATTCTCATTACAGGTATGTGTTGCCTTCCTCCCATTCCATATTTTGATCCTTTTTGTCCTCAAAAAAGGATTCTAGAGTTTGGCTACTGTTTTTATTTTGCTTTCTTTTCCTGCTTATGTTGCCAGTGAATTACTTGGTTTTTTTTTAGCTCTGTGGAATTCTGCTTCCAGAGGGGGAAGCTCTGTCCCAAATTGCTGGGGTTTTAACAGCTGCTGGAGTTACTGGGAGGCTGTTCCAGCCCCTACCAGCTTGGGCTCACTGCAAACATACCCCAGGACCACCACCCAAGACCACGATCCAGAGACAGGCCGCTCAATGCAAGAGCACTTACCCTCTGAACAATTGTTTTGCTCCCCTGCAGTCTGCAGGCTGGGAGCTCTGAAGCAGCCACATGGAGGCAGCTGCAGGGCTGCCACTTATGCTACTTACTTGCCCTGGAGGCAGTTTGGCCAGACTGCTTTTCTCTCCCAGATTTAGCTGAGTTCCACCAACCTTTCTCTTAGTCCTTGTTTGTTACAGCTTGATAATTCTGAAAACTGCTACAGCTGCTGCTGACCCACTCTCCTGAAGCCTCCAGCTGAGGCTCATCGTGGACACCCTGGGGCCAAATTGCAGTTTCAGGTTTGGCTGTTTTTGGCTCCCAGTGTGCTGTGATGAGCCCTTTCTGCCGAGCTGGCTTCAGTGGAAGATGTGTTTTTCTGTTGTGAGTTTTGGAGCCCTGAAATTTGTTTAGAGACATATTTTATGGGTATTTGAGGTGGCAATGTGGGAGCTGTGGAAACTTGTTGCTTCTGTGCTGCCATCTTGCCTCTGCACCCCACCCATTATTCTGATTCTTAATTCTAACACATGTTTCCTCATATATTTCACCATATTGCCTTACCTTTGCATTGAAATATCTGTGAATTGAAGTAGTGTATTGTTATTTCTGCATTGAAATAGTTGTGTTTTGATGTATATATCTATCGAATTTGGAGAGTCTTGCCAGATTCTTCATAGAATTCCTCTACTCTTCAATACAGGTCAGCAATGAGCTGCATTTATTTTTCTATTGATATTTTTGCAAATCATTATCATTAACTGTAAAATGACATGATTATACATCTTAAAAAATTATGTTTCTTCTAGTTTTTGCAAAGTAAAACTCAATGCCAATTCTTTTTTTTAACCATAGAGAATTTGTAACATGTTCTTTACTTACCTTCATGTTTTATTTCTCTTCTGGTTTCGTTTTCAATGAGAATTCGTATTTTTTCAGGTTCTACAATGTTCATTGAACAATTATCTTAAGGGAATATTTATGGATAGCTTAAAAAACAGTAACTGATTTTAAACACTTCTGCTCCTATTTCTTCTACATCTTGCCACTGTTACTGAAGAAATAGAAGGAAAATGGATAGGATTAAGATTAATCTTACATTTCTCTTTGATTCATATTTTGCTTCAGCCAAAGAGTTATCCACCAAGTGGCCAAAGAACTGGAGAGGACCCTCTTTATACTTAGCTAGATTGGACCTCAGTAAACATTCACTGTATAGTTGTGAGATAATTGAAATCTTCCCAGCATGAGAGAACCTGTTAGTGCTCACAGTCCATTGGGATAGTAAAGACTTTCTATGAATTCATTCTACCATGTCATGATTATGCATTCCAATGAGCCATTCTGCAGGATGAGAGGCGAAGGTGGAGAGAAAGTTTACCTATCTCTTTGGTGTTTCATATTGATGTGGAAGATAATTAGGTAAAGTCAACAGTAACCATAAAAAGTTGTGAGGTTTTGGAGAAAGAACTTTATAAAGAGCTTTACTTTATAAAGAATTTGGACTTCTCTGGGTGGAGCTAAGATGCCTGAATAAATCAATCATTCAACTGAGGTCTCCAAACCTTCTCCTCCAAACAATTATAAGATAATATCACAGATCAAATTCTGGAGTGACAGAGCTAATCAAAGGTTATGGTGAGAAGTTGTAGTCCAATACAAGTTATGAGGTTGGAAGGAGAACCCTATAATATGGGAGTAAGGTATAGGACAGAGTGAATCTAGAAGCAATACCAAAAGAGGGATTAGATAATTGTAAGAGGGGAAGGAGCAGTCTTTGGGGTTCTCAAGTCAGAGATAAGCAATGGATGTGGTAATTGATGAGAGAAATGAAAAAGAATAGCTATGTTAGCACTGGACATAAAACCAGTTGTTGTTTGGTGATTCCAGTGTTGAAATCCCCTTCTGTGTCACATTCAAGGACAAACAGAAGAAATTTCAGGCAGAAGGAAGTAGGGCCTCAGAGGGACAGTATTGATTGTAATTCTAAGGGATCAGGGGCCTTTCCTCAGTAAGGTCATAACACAGGACAAGAGAGCAGTGACCATATATCTCCCTAGATCACAGTACCTTGGGAACACTGAAAAGTTCCAAATACCCAAACCTAACGCTAAAAGCAGCAGTGTGAAAAACCTGAAGTTTGGAATAGAGCTCCTACACACTCTATGTCAGGAACAAATCCCAACTTTGACATAAAATTCAAAACAACAGCAAAAACAAAGATGGGAAAATGAGCAAACAGGGGCTGCTAGGTGGCACAGTGAATAGAGCACCAGCCCTGGAGTCAGGGGGACCTAAGTTCAAATCTAGCCTCAGACACAACTCAAAAACTAGCCATGTGATCTTGGAAAAGTCACTTAACCACAACTGCCCTCTAAAAAGCAAAAAAAAAGAGGAAAAAGAAAAATAAGCAAAAAAAGGAAAAGATGACTGAACTATAAAAATATATATTAGGATGACAGGGAAGATTGAAATGCAAGCTCAGGGGAAAAACCAATGAATTAAAAAAAGAACCTTCAAGCAAAGGCTCAAAGGGAAAAAAATGAATCAGGTATAAGTCCAACAAGAATTCCTGGAGGAGTTTGAAACATGACTTTTTAAAATTAAATGAGTGGTAGAAGGAAAAATAGGTAAATAAATGAGAGCAAAGAAAAGTAATGGAGAGAATTTACAGTTTAATAAAAGAAGTACACTAAATGTTGAAGAAAATAACATCATAAAAATAAAATTGGTCAAATGGGGGGAAAATATAACGTTTTGTTGATGGAACTAGCTATCTAAAAAGGAGAACTGGCCAAATAAAAAAGAACTTATTGACAAAAATAATTCCTTAAAAATTAGAATTGGGAAATTAGAAGCTAGTAATTACATGAGGCATAAAAAAGAAGATTAAAAGATGTAAAAAAAATAGAAGAGAATGTGAAATGCTTCATAAAAAAACAAATGACCTTAAAATAGATCAAGGAGCAATAATTTGAGAATTATTGGACTACCTGAAGTCCATGATCAATAAAAGCATCTAAACATCATATTTGGAGAAATCATGCAGGTAAACTGCCCTTATTATCCTAGAACCAGAAGCTAAAATAGTAGTTGAAAAACTCTATAGATTACCACCTGAAGATGTCTCAAAATGAAAATTCTCAGGGAGATAAGGACAATTCCAGAGTACTCAGGTCAAAGAAAAGAAGTAATTCTGGCAGGCAGAAAAAAAAAACACAAAACGTTCAAATGTCATGGAGACATAGTAGGCTTTCATTATGAAGGGCTTGGAAAATTAAACTCTGGGTGGAGACTGCGATTCCAACCAAGCATAACTTACCCAGAAAATCTGAGCATAATCCTTCAAGGGAAAAAAATGGATATTTAATGAAAGAGGAATTTCAACTATTCCTGATGCAAAGACCAGAGTGGAAAAGAAAATTTGACTGTGAAATGCAAGACCCAAGAGAACGATAATAGGGTAAACATGAAAGATAAATCATAAGGTACTCAATAAGTTTTAACAGCTTATCTTTCTATATGGGAAGATGATACATGTAACTTCTAAAATCTTTATCATTATTAGGGCAGTTATTATTATTCTATATCTAAAAAGAAGGTGGGAGTTAAATGATCATGTTGACATGAAGAAAATATGAATAGGCAAGAAAAGAGTGATGCCCTCAGAGGGGGGAAAGAGAAAGGAAATATGTGGATAATTATTTAACATAAAAGAAATATAAGAAGAACAGGACAAAAAGAGAGAGGTAAGGATATATAGAAGAAAATAGGATAGAGGGAAAGAACAACTAGTAATCATAACTGCAAATATGATTAATCTGCCCATAAAATGGAAGCAAGATAGCAGAATGGATTAGAAAGGAGAATCTAACAATATGTTGTTTATAAGAAAATTTTTTGAAAAAGCGGGACACACATAGAGTCAAAATAGGGAGCTGGAGCAGAATTTTAAAGACTTTGGCTGATTCAAAAAGGCACTTGTAGTAAACATGATCTCAGACAAAACGAAACAAAAATAAGCCTAATTAATAGGATGAGGAAGCAAGGTAAATCTTGCTAAAAGACATCATAGACAATGAATAAATGTCAATATTAAACAAATGTACATCACATGGCATAGCATCCAATTTTTTAATGATGAAAACTATCTGGCACTAGTTAAGAAAGAGAGTGTTGGGTGAGTGGAATGAATTAGGTACACAATAATGAGTGATAATAATAAGCTTGTTTTTGATAGACTAAAAGACCTAAGCTTTTGGAGATTTAGAACTCACCATCAGACAAAAAAATTGCTGGGAAAACTGGAGATCAGTTTGAAAAATAAAACAACAACAACAATAATACTAGGTATAGACACATATCACAAATTGCACATTAACATAAGTTCAAAATGGATAAATGATTCAGACGTAAAGGGTGATAACATAATAAACTAAAGGAGTATATGCAGTTGAGTCTGTCAAATCTATGGATAAAGGACCAACCAAATGATAGAGGCATTACGGAAAGTAAAGTACAACATTTTTATTATATGAAAGTAAAAGTTTTTGAGCAAAATTAATGAAGTCAAAATCAGAAGGAAAATGAAACTGGGAAATAAAATTTTACAGTAAATTTCTCTGATAAAGGCCTCATTCTCAAAAATAAAAGCAACTGAGATTATTGTGCTTCCACACATTGAATTCCACAATTGATAAATGGCTGAAGAAATGGATAGTCAGTTTTCAGAAAAAAAATACTATCAATAGTCACATGAAAAATCTTCTAAATCACTATTGAGAAAGAAATGCAAATTGAAACAACTTTGACATACTACCTCACATTTACCAGAAAGCCTAACATGAGAGAAAAGAAAAATAACAAATGCTGGAGTAGATGTTTGAAAACTGGAACAGTATGCAGTGTTGCTGGTGTTGGGAAGTGGTATAATCCGTCTGGAGAACAATTGAAACAATCCCCAAAGGGCTATGCATACTCTTGAATCTAACAATACCCACAGAGAAGTATGTATCCCAAAAAGATCAAAGAAAAGGGAAAAGGACTTATATATATGACTAAAATGAAAATATTTTGCAAGACTTGATATGATATTTCTTGACTTTGCAAAAATTGGGGGAGGGGAAGAAGGAAAGGAGAGCATTTTTAATAGAGAATTTTTAAATGAATATTTAAAATTTGTTTTTAATTGTGAAATATTTAATGTAATGAATAAATTATATTTTAAAAATTGATCTATCACAGAGACTTGTTAGCAAATACTAGGCTAAGACAACAGGGGCAAGCAGTCCTCATTAATTTAGATCTCTTGTGATTTATCTGCCTTTAACATTTATCTTATTTTCATTAATCTATGGTTCCTCGATCTCCTCAATAGGTAAAATAATACCCCACGGATTCAGTTCCCACTTCACATTCCTGATGAACAGTTCTACATTTGTTTATATTCTAAGTATTCCACCCTAGAAAGGGACCATGGAGAGAAGCAAAAAGGTAGTAAAAGTATAAACATTAATTGGGGGTGCAACCAACAGTTTTGTTACTACTCATTAAATAAAAAAGATTTAAAGATTTAGTCAAGAACTGGAATTATAACCAAGAACAACCTACCCAAGAAAACTGAGCATGATCCTTCAAGGGAAAAAAACAACAACAGTATTTAATGAAATAGAGAAATTTCAAGCATTCCTGATAAAAAAAAAAAAGACCAGAGTGGAACAGAAAATTAGACTTTAAAATACAAGACCCAAGAGAACATAAAAAGGGTAAACATGAAAGAGAAATGATAAGGTCCTCAATTAGTTGGGATACCCAAACAGCATGATTTCTCATTGGGTATTTTGACTTTTCATTTCCACTGAGTACAGGATGATAAATATCAGATGGGCTCTTTCAACATTTTCCTTTCTCCTTGTAGGTGACTGCCCTCTTGGGTGTCTTTTCCAAGCTAATGTAATAATTAATATAGTATTCTACTGCTCAGGTAACACTAGAAAAGAGGAGGATTCTAGCTGTCTTTCTAGATAGCACAATGCCCTGTGGCAAATGAAAGAAAACATAAATATGCAGTGGTCTTATCCCAAAAGGACGTGTTCACAGGTCCTGTCTGGTTTTAGAGGACAGAGATTTTCCTAATACTACTATGTACACTCTGGATATCAGAAAAGTATACTTACACCTTAAAGTTGACAGAAAGAAAGGAAATGACAGGTGATTGTTCTTTTAAAATATCATTATAGTTACAGCTAGGCAGCCATTTAAAAAGTATCATATTGAGAGACATGAAGCACTCAGAAGAAATTTCTACTTGCTATGAAGAATGGAAAACAGCTTCCTCCATCATAAGCCCTAAGAAGATGCTCCTCTCACATTTGTCCAGTTCCATGTAATGCGCTTTGTTTTTCCTTTAGGTATAAAACTTCCCTGACCTCTTATTTTGTATTTCTTATCCTCCTGATCCAGAATCCCCCTTATCTCTTAAGTAGAGATTGATCTTCCCCCGTGTGTTCCATTTTCTTCAACATATACTTGCCCTTTTTCAGTTGTGATATAAAGCTTCTTTTTTTTTTTTTTACACTGTGTTCCTGCTGAACTAGCATGAGACGTTAGAAGTCTGTGTTACTGTCAGGCCTTACTGCAGAACGGATACTTTTTTCCCCCTGTAATTAATTTTTATTTATTTATCTTTAGTTTTCAACATTCTTTTCCACAAAATTTTGAGTTACACAGTTTCACCCTGTCTTTCCCCTACCCCCATGCCAAGTTATCAAGCCTACTGAATACCCCTTCCCCAATCTGCTCTCTCTTATATTCTCCTCCAACTTACTAATAGGGCAATATGGATTTCTATACCCCAGTGCCTGTATACTTTATTTCCCGGTTTCATTTTAAAACAATTTTTTTAGACATTTGTTTT
>CM053599.1:173634552-173656911 GCA_028646575.1 Pseudocheirus occidentalis | reverse complement strand
CAGTTCCTGCCCTTCCCCCACTGCTTCCTTGCTCTGGGGGTTGATTGGCCTAACTGCTTTACCTCCCCCAAATTTAGCTTGAAAGCTTCACTCACTTTCACTGACCTTTATTCCTGGCTTAGTAGATGTGAAGATTGCTCCAGGTGCTTTAGATCTTCCCTGAAGTAGACTCATGCTGGGGCTTGTGAGGCTTGGCTCCTCCCGGCCACCCTGGAGCCTGTCCAAATGGTGGTTTCATGCTGGTCTGGTCTTGGCTCCCAGCTTGCCATGATAAGCCCCTGATGCCAAGCTGCCTTTCTCTAATCCCTATTTTTCACACCTTGGTAGATGTGAGTTGCTGGAGGCTGTAGATCTTCTCCCTTATAGACTGACTGCTACGTGGAGTGGATTGGCTCCTCTTGACTGCCCTGGGGCCTGGCCCCATTTTGATTTCAGGCCGCTGCGATGATCCCCTGCTGCCAAGCTTCCTCCGTGAGAATCGTGTTTTCTGTATTTTTGTGAGCTTGAGAGTCCTAGAATTTGTCCAGAGTCATATTTATGGCCATTTAGGGTGACTGTGTGGAAGCTGCGGGACCTTGCTGCTTCTATGCCACCATCTTGGCTCCACCCCGGTTGTATCTGTTTAATAGTATCTTGATTTCTCATAATGTCATTAGCTTCTACTTGCTGCACTCTAATTCTGAAGGAATTATTCTCTTCAGAATGCTTTTGAGATTCTTTTTCCATCTGGCAAATTCGACTTTTTAAGTCATTCTTCTCTTCATTGGCTTTTTAGGCCTCTTTTGCCATTTGAGTTCATTTGTTCTTTAAGGTGTTACTTTCTTCAGTTTTAAAAGCGCACCTCAGGACCACTACCCAAGACCACAATCTGGATCCAGGCCACTCAATGCAAGAGCACATGGCCTCTGGTCAATCACCTTCCCTTCCTGCCCCTGAAATCTTCATGCTCGGAGCTCTGGAGCAGCTTGGTTTTGGCAACTGTTACTGGCAGACATTTCTGCTGCTGCTGCCATTTCTGCTGCTTCCTTTCCCTTGGAGGCATTTTCGCCACAGTACTTTTCTCCCCAAAATTTAGCTGAATTCCCATGATCTTTCTCTTAGCCTTATTTCTCCTGGTTTGACAAATCTGGAAACTGCCACAGCTGCCGTTGATCCACTCTCCTAAAGACTCCAGCTGCAGCTCCTCCTGATTGCCCTGGGACCAGTCTGCAGTTTCAGTCTGGGATGGTTTTGGCTCCCAGCCTGCTGTGATGATCCCCACCTGCCAAGCTGCCTTCAGGGAGAGATGTGTTTTCTGTATTTTTTTGAGTTTTGGAGCACTATAATCTGTTTAGAGTCACATTTTATGGGTATTTAAGGTGACTGTGTGGGAGCTGTGAAACCTTGCTGCTTCTACACTGCCATCTTGGCTCCACGTCCAACATTTCTGATTCTTTTGGGTCTATATACATGGAGCAGTTATTTTAGAATCTTCAGAGCAGCTAGTTGCTGCCATCTGCGAAGGCATGATATTTTATTGCTTATTGTGTTCTGAAGCAAAAGCAATGGAGGCATAGAAGAGGGAGTGCCACCTTTGTGCAAAACTGCTTAAACTGATGGCTAGTTCTGACTACAATGTGTAGTATTTAATACATAGCCTTTCTTGAAATGTAAATTTATTTTGAATCCTCTTGCCTTCTGCTGTTCACATGGCAATTTTTTCTTTTCTTATTCTGTATCTATGTTAAAAATAAATTATTGAAAGAAACTTATTCCACATAGCAAAAAAAAAGCTTCCTGAGCTAGAGGGTGAGTAAATGAATTGATCATACCCTCACCCCCTCTATACCTTGCTGTCTCCATTTCAGGAAACTTGTGTTTTAGCCCATGCACCTATCCACCAGAACACCTTAGCCTAGTTCACATTTTTGCCTTTATTTTGCTACCAGATATGTATTCTTTCCTGGCTTACCACACTCCACATCACTTTTATATTTTTCTCAAGAAATTGATCAAATCAATATTACCCTTGCTAATGGAGAGAACACAGCAATCTACTGCTCTCTGGTGCCACTCACAATGACTACTTTTTCAAAGCTCCCTCACTTGCCTACACTTCCCATATGAGTTCAATCCCCTCTACTATAGGAACTCTTAATCTAGGGCCTGAGGCAATAGATTTCAGGAGTTTCAATGGGGAAAATACATTTATTTAAGCATAATCTCTTTCCTCTGTAATTTTAATTTTATTCACGTAATACATTATTTTGAGAAGGGGTTTGCCGGCTTCGCTAGACTGCCGAAGTGGTACATGATAGAAAAAAGGATAAGAATCCCTCCTCTTCTAGAATATTCATGCATTCAGAGCAGAAAATGTCTCATTCTTTATCTATATTCTCAGAGCCTAGCACAGTGACCATCACATGCTAGATTCTTAACAGTGGTTTGCTGATAGATTGAATAAGTGAGTAGACAATGTGTGGAGAGAGGGCCAATATATGTCAGAGATGAGCAATATTTAACAGATTCAGAAGTCAAGAATAAACTCTAGACAGAAGATAGTGTGATATAAGTGGAATACCAGAAAGATGAGCTGAAAGGCCTGATTTAAGAATTCACAGACATATAACATTCAGAGAGCTATGCAGGAATTTGCAAAATATATGAAAAAAAAATCCTAAAATGTGAAAGTTCCCCAAAAAATTATTTCAGGAAAAGATCTTGGGAGAATTGTATTGGGATGGCACATATAGAACATATAGAAGAAGTTTTACCAAATTAGGAAATAACTCAACAGTATCTTATTTATGGTAACATCGTGTTAGTCAGGACTTCCTTTCATTTAACTACACCCATATAGCTTGGCTAGTAAATGGGAGATTTGGAATGTATGTATGTAAAGTGGGGGTGGGGTGAAGACTGGATTTTCTCCACCTACATCCTGGCACAGTCAGTGAAGTCACAGAATATAATCACAAAAATGTAATAATTATGAAATCTGTAATTTCTTTTGCCTAGGGAACTCCCAGGTGAGAAAATTCGCTCTTATAGTGCAAGAAGTCATTTTATCTTCTTAGAAGTTGTCAAGAGCACTGAGAGGCAAAAGGGCTTGCTCATTGTTTTAGACAATATGGCAAGTTAGGACTTACACTAGGTCTTTCTTGGCTCTAAGCTTGCTTTCTCTACATTCTGCCTACAAGATGACAATGTGTTAGCACTCCAGGTATATTAACACATAAGGAGATTGCAAATCAAGCTTAAATCCATCCTTACCCACTGTCATCCCCTTTACTAAATATAAATACTTCTTCTCAATTGAATTGGAAGAGGCAATAGCATTGAGTGAACTTAAAATTGCCAACATTCCTCAAGGCTTCAAAGATTAAGTAATGAAGAGGGATAGTAACACTTTGCCATCCTGTGACTGCATCAACAAAACTAGGGGTGAAGGAGAGGCCAAATTCCTCTTCTACCCTTAAACATTCATCAGAAACCAAATAGGAATCTTTATCTCATCTGTTTTGAAAATTGTCTAAATTTCATGATACATTTAAAATAGGCATATCTACAAATTTTACTCATTGCAATTAAAATACTGCTGGATTTAGAAGCAGAGACATTGGATTCAAATTCCAATTCAGTCACTCCCTAGCTGTGTCACCATTTGACAAGTCATTTAACCTCTGTGGGATCCAGTTTGCTTATAATTTAAAAATTATAAAGGGTGAACCTAAATGATGTCAAAACTTCTTTGAAATGCACACGGAGAATTTTGAACTAAATTACTCAGGTTTTCTCTTTGTATAAACTACAACACTTTGGGAGCAAGTTAAGATATTTTTGGTTTTTGAAAATTTTATTAGATTATTTTCCCCTAGAATAGTAGTGGTTATACATAGTGTTTTGAACAAATTAAAAGAATAAAGTCATTTAGTACTCCTCAAACAACTTTATATCAACTCTGTAAAAACAAAAAGTAATTTATTTCCTTCTTTTAATTCTCAAAGATTACATTGTATAATAATTAGGAGATAGCATTATGACAGAATAACAGTAGGCTTTGCAAAACATAAAATTATATTTAGAATTTGTGAAATTCATTGTTGTTTAATTTCTCCTCTTCTTTCTCAATGTTCTTCTTATTTATTTACTTTTGTTTTCTAGAGTTTCCAATGGCATTCTTGTGTATACTGTATCATCCCAAAGGAGGCACCAAATTGGCAGAAGTAATTCGATATTTAGTTTCTGCCCTCCACATTCCATTCGTCTTCTCATTAGGGTAGTTCCCTAGGTCCCTGGCAGAATATCAGTGAAAAAATAAGAATGTATGTGGTGTTATTCCAAAGCTTGTGGGTGGCATGAGCATACGTAAGAGATTATCATAGCTTTTTCAAATACCAGAGAAAAATGACTCTTCAGTGCCCCTAAAGCTTACATGTTGGAAAGAAGAATTGTGAAAGAGTTAAATACATAAATAAAAGTTAAAATTGGAGATATGATTGAGTTACTCCTTGAGTCAGGGAGTAACCTACCACTGAGAATGAAATACCCCACAAATGAAAAATTAAACATTAAATTAATGTAAGCTTGCAGTCCATTTTTATGTACATCTATATCTTAACTTGCTGATAGCGAACAGGAAACATTGGGAATGCTTCATGTTGCTTTAGTGGGAATATTAAGCAACTGAAAAACATTCTATAACAGTGTGGATCCTGTACATTACTATCAGCTGCCAGTCAATGAGATTCCACATATATATCTGCTGTCACTTAATATGAATTCTAACACTCTTTTTCTGATATGGAACATCAGAACATTTAACAGAAAACAGATAAATGGCCACCAAGAAGGTAATCTGACAAGCTTTCAAAATCATGTAGAGCATCAAAGACTGATTTTCAGTGGAGTGAGTGAGAAGATAGTTCAGAAAATCTGACCCATATTCATCAAATTCTAGTCCCATGTATTTATCAAGACTTCAAACTGAAAAGTAAATATATATATATATATATTTTTTTTTAAAAAAAGTAAAGAAATTTGTTGTAGCAATAATTCTATAAACAAACATAAAAAATGCAAGTACATATGTTTGTAAGCATATTCATTTCATAAATATACTAACCCACTGAAATGAAGGATTTAACCAAAAACAAATACAATAATCCTAAATTTTTTCCAAGGTCAGATTTGAAAATTTCATTTTTTTTCTAGAATACAATCCAATAAATAACATAAAAGTTTCTAAGTTCTATTATTTCTAATGGATGTCACAAATGTCACATATATTCATAAGGAAATCCTGTAGGCCATTATTTGTATTCTCTGTACTCTTCTTTTTGTGAACAATTATAGTAATCTTGGCTGTCTTTATTCCTAACCCTTGTTGTTGTTGTTGCTTCTGCTGCAGCTAGCTTTCAGTCATATCTGACACTGCATGAGCCTGTTTGACATTTTCCTTGCAAAGATACTACAGTGGTTTGTAATTGCCTTTCCCAGTTTGTTTTACAGGAGAGGAAACTGAGGCAAACGGTGTTAAGTGGCTTACCTATAATATTAATACAAAATTAAGTGGAACAATTTTAATTTCAGAAAAAAATATAGCTGACAATTTGACTATGAGGGAGGTTGACAGAAGAACTCACATATCAAAGCTATATGAAAGTATATCAGAGGAAATAGTTCAATACATCAAACAACTCCTAAGGGCATCACTATATTACAGTACAATATACTCAAGTTGAAAATACTGATTAACAAGTGTAAGGTCAATCACCAGCAGCTCGCCTGAGAACTGCTGCTGTGAGTAACTTTAAGGATCTAATCACATACTATAGAGAACTCTCCACTTATTCAGCAGTAAACTAAAGCTAAACATTCAAGAAACTGAAGCACAACATTCACAAGAACATAACCTAACTACTTATTACCAAGGTGTCCATATAGTATTAAACAAAACAGATCATTCAATAAGTCACAATCTCCTCAATCAATACAGTGTACCCAAATCTCGTCTTTCATCTTGACTCCAGGCTGGCTTTCAATCATCTTTAAGGGATAGCAGAAAATACAAATATTATCCACCCCTAGGTCACAATGTTACAGTATCATCAACATTGAGTACCCAGAGCAAATTCTCCTTTCATCTTAACTTGAGGCTGACTTCCAAACCCAATAGCTCTTCTTCCAGGTCCCAGGTCTTGCCTGAATTCACGTGACTATGATCTGAATTGACAGATAAGCAGCTCTTTCTGATCTTGTCTGAATTCACCCAACTGTGGCTTGGATTCATAGGAAGGCAACTCTTCTGGTTCTTTCCTGGATTCATTCATCTGCTGCCTGGATTCACAGGTAGGAAGTTTTTTACTCCTGTTTCATATCACAGCTCATGGGGACTGTTCCACCCCAAGTTCTTCACAGTTTCTGTTTCTAGGAAAACAAAACTCAACAAAGCTGAAACAATATGTATATACATTGCCAGCACTTTCATCTCAATTTACTTCCTATCTGAGAAATCAACAGAAATCAACAGATAGAATGCTTCTGTCAAACATAATAACACTAATACATATCAACAGACAGAGCACTTCTGTCTAACAAAGTAACACCAACACAAAACAACAGGGTGCCAACATCACAAACATTTTCTCTTTTTGCTAGATCTGCTCTCAGCTCATGCTAAAGATGTTTATCTGTTGTGTTCCTTCCTGCTCCATTCTACCTGTTCTGCCCTCCCTGTTCTGCCTTTTTGGCAAGTTCCTCTAACTGTGGGTTCCTTGTGATGATATTAGGGATATTAAGAGCAGAGAAGGTCTCCCAGCTCCATTAGGTGTATTAAGGGCAGCACATTGAATATTGTTTACAACAAAGATTTGATACAATCAAAGGTGAGACTCAAAGGCTCTTGAATAACTGAAACAAGCAGCTAAGTATTACTTTGCTTCACATTATACCAACTCATAAGGAAGGGATTAAATAAATTTGAGATACTCTCTTTAAGATAGTAGCAATGCAGGGAAGAGTTCAATATTTTTATTTCAAAATAAATATCCTAAGCAGTCAATTTTTAAAGGGCATTTAAATGAGAAGGCTGCAATTATCTTGAAATCATCCTCATTCAGGACACCTCCTTTTCTGATGATGTGGGTGCTGTAGTAACAACTTAAAAATTATCTATTTCATTAAGCATAATTAAAAGAAAATGTAGATCTAAGATTTAAAATAGTATATTAGGTGTCCTAAAGTTCTTAGTGCAATTTTAAGCTTTAATGGATTTAATAAATCAATGCAAAGTTAAGCTTTAATAGATTAAAATTGTCCTAAGAGTTTTGGGAAACCCTGTATTTTCATTCCATAATATACCACTAAATGATGATAATTGGATTCTGTAAACTTAGTCATAATTTTCAAATGACAACTTTTGGAAATTAATCTGTAGGTTTCACTACTATTTAAAATATAAATTTAGGGTGGGAGGTGAGCTGAGATGGCGGCATAGAAGCAACAAGATTCTGCAGTTCTCACATAGCCACCTCAAATATCCATAAAATATGACGCTAAACAAATTTTAGGGCTCTAACACTCACACAAAACTACATAAAAACACATCTTCCACTGAAGGAACCTTGAAGGGCTCATCACAATGCTGGGAGCCAAAACCAGCCCAGCCTGAAACTGTGACTTAGCCCCAAGGTGGCCAGGACATGCTGCAGCTGGAGCCTTCAGAAGAGTGGATCAGCAGCACCTGTAGCAGTTTCCAGAATTATGAAGCTATAAGAAACAAGGACTATGTGAAAGGTCAGTGGAACTCAGCCAAATTTGGGGCAGAAAAGCTGTTTGGCCAAAATGCCTCCAGGGCAAGGAAGCTGCAGAAGCAGCAGCCCTTCAGTGACCTCCAGGTGGCTGCTTAAGAACTCCTGGCCTACAAATGGCAGGCGGGCAAGTGGTTGTTCAAAGGGCAAGTGCTCTTGTGTTGATCAGCCTGGCTCCAGGTCATGGTCTTGGGTGGTGGGCTTGGGGTGCATTTTTAGTGAGCCAAAGCTGGTGTGAGCAGCAAAAAAATGGCACCCTTCCAATAGCTCTGGCAGCTGCAAAAGCACCAGCAATTTGGGACAGAGCTTTTCCCTCTGCAAGAAATCAAAGTTTAGAATCATTTGGGGGGGACAAAAAGGATCAAAGCATGGAATGGGAGGAAGACAACACAGAACCACCACACCAAAAGCTTCCAAGAAATATATAGAATGCCTACAAGCCATAGATGAGCTTAAGAAGGATTTTGAAAACCAAATAAGAGGAGTGGAGGAAAAATTGGGAAGAGAAATGAAAATGATACAAGAAGATCATGAAAAGAGAGTCAACAACTTGACTGAAGAAAATAACACCTTAAAAATAAATTAACTCTCGGGGCAGCTAGGTGGCGCAGTGAGTAGAGCACCGGCCCTGGAGTCAGGAGGACCTGAGTTCAAATCCGATCTCAGACACTTGACACACTAACTAGCCATGTGGCTTTGGGCAAGTCACTTAACCCCAACTGCCCTCCAAAAAAAAAAAAGCAAAAAAAAAATTAACTCACATGGCAAAAGAGGCCCAAAAAGCCAATGAGGAGAGGAATGCCTTAAAAAGTTGAATTTGCCAAGTGGAAAAAGAATCTCAAAAGCTTTATGAAGAGAATAATTCCTTCACAATTAGAGTAGAGCAAATGGAAGCAAATGACTTTAGGAGAAATCAAGGTACTATTAAAAATATGCAAACAAATGAAAAAATAGAAGGCAAAGTGAAATATCTCCTCAAAAAAGAAACACTGACCTGGAAAACAGATTCAGGAGAGACAAGTTAAAAATTATTGAACTATCTGAAAGCAATGTTAAAAAAAAGAACTTAGAAAGCATCCTTCAAGAAATTCTCAAGGAAAATTGCCCTGATATTTTAGCGTCAAAATCTTGTGGAAATGAGTGATGTAAACAAGAAAATTAATTTATAATATAATAAAATTAAATTTATGTTTTGGTCCTTCCATTCCAATTTTTCTCAAATTAGTTTTATTGTTGTTATTTTAAAGTTTGTGCAATCCTTTCTTTCAACAACTTTCAGTAGTATTTTTTTACCAGTTGCATAAAAAATAACCTTTTTTTAAAAAAAATTTGGGAGTTCTAAATCCTCTTCTTCCCTTTCTCCTCTCACCCTTCCTCCCTTCCTGAGACAGAAAGCAATTTAATGTAAGGTATACAAGTTTAGTCAACCAAACCTGTTTCAATATTAATCACATTGTGCAAGAAATCACAGACAAAAGAAAAACAGAAAAAAGTTAAAGTAAGTGAAAAAATAGTATGCTTCACTTTGCAGACCCTATCAGACCTCTCTCTTGGATGTGAGCAACAGTTTTCATCCTGTCTTTCTTGGAAGTGTTCTGGATCATTGTATTGCTGAGAACTAAATCATTTATTGTTAATCATCACACAATGTTGCTGTTACTATGTACAATATCCTCCTGTTTCTGCTCCCTCAATTCTGTAGCAGTTCTTACAAATCCTTCCAGGTTTATCAGAAATCTGCTTGCTCATCATTTTTAAAAATACAATGGTATTTTATTATAATCATATATAATAACTTGTTCTGCTGTTCCCCAAATGATAGGTGTCCATTCAATTTCCATTTCTTAGCTACTATAAATAAAACTGTGATCTACATCTATATCTATGGAAATACACACATATGCATATATATATATATATATATATGCATTTGTATGTGTTCACACAAACACAGATAGATAAGATAGATAGATAGATAGATAGATAGATAAATAGATAGATAGATATATAGATAGATAGGAGATAGGTAGTTAAGTAGGTGGGTGGATGTATGTATAGATAGATAGATAGATAGATAGATAGATAGATAGATAGATAGATAGATAGATAGATAGATAGAGATGTTTTTCTGCTTGTTTGTCTTTTTCCTTTTAAGTAAGGAATCTTTGGGATATATTTTAGGGACAAAGAACTAATAGTGGAATTGCTTGAGCAAAGGGCAAACATAGTTTGCTGCCATTTGAGCATAGCTCCAAATTGTTTTCCAGAAATTTTAGATCAGTCCATAACTTCACCTACAATACATTAGCATCCAAATTTCCTAACATCTTCTCCAACATATGCCACATTCTTTTTCTGTCATATTAGCCAACTTAATAGGTGTGAAATGGTGCATCAAAGTAGTTTTAATTTGTGTTTCTCTCATCAGTAGTGGCTTACAGCTTATCTTCATATGATTATAGAAAGCTTTGATTTCTTCATCTGAAGACAGTCTATATCCTTTGCCTCTTTATCAATTGTGAGATGGCTTGTATTCTTATATTACTAAAATCTGTAGCTTTTAAGTTTGAGACTGACTATGGACTCTCCACTTAAATTCCCAAAGCGTCAAGCAGTTTTTAAGACTATGAAGTATAATTCCTAGAGCTAGAAAAAAATAACAAAATACATCTAGAAGAAATGTTCTAAAGTAACACTGGGATCACTAGGAAAAAGAGAAAAAAATGAAGGGAATGATTAGTGGTACCAGATCCCAAATATTATTTCCATGAGGTATTCATCAAAAGAATCTGGTAATGACTAAGAAATAGAATGGTGGATTAGTGGAACAGATCAAGTACAGCATACATAGTAGTAAATGATCAACGTAGTCTAGTCTAGTGAAGTATAATGTAGTCTAATGTTGTCTGGTGTTTTATAAATGCAAGATCCAAATTTGGGGGATAAAATTTCTCTTTTTGACAAAAAATGCTCATATAACTAGAAAGCAATTTAGAAGAAACTAAGTATGAATCAATATCTTACAAACTTACCAAGATAAGTACAAAATGGGTGCATGATTTAGACATAAAGGTTGATACACTGGGCAAATTAGGTAAACATGGAATAGTTAACCTGTCATATCTATGATTAAGGAAAGATTTTGTGATCAAGTAAAATATAGAGACCATTTCAAGGTATAAAAATGATAAAGTTAATTGTATTATCATTATTTTTTATTTCCCAAAGAAAACCAGTGGAGTAAAGACAAGAAAGAAGACAGAAAACTAAGGCAAAAAATATAGGAAGTTTTTGTGATGAAGACTTCATTTCTCAGATACACATGCATGCACACACATACAGATATGTGCAGGCATGTATTATGCATGTATGTATTTTAATGTATTTTTCACATGTGTACATATTTTATTGTTATGTTACATACATGTACATGTATGTGTATATACTTATATGCATGTTTATATATGGGGATGATGGAATAAATGTGTCTATATACATCACACACTCATTCATATGCACACACATGCACATTATCACAGATGTATTTTGTGTGATTGATGTGTATGCATTGTGTTCCTATACATATGCACACACATATGTGTATATACATACACATGCATACACACATATAATTGTACCCATATACATATATGCACATGTATATGTGTGTATATATATGTCTGTCTATATAAATACAAGCTATTTAAATGATATTCAAAGTCTATGAACAGGCAGTTTTATTTTGTCTATATTCATAAAAAGTTCCAATCACAATTGATTATAAAAATGAAAAAATAAAACAACTCTGAGGTACTACATACCTATGAAGTTGGCTAATATGACAGGAAAGGAAAATGACAAATGTTGGAGAGAGCGTGGAAAAATTGGTACACTAAAACCCTATTGGTGGACTTGTGATCCTAACGTCCTGGAGAGCAATTTGGAACTGTACTCAAATGGTTATAAAATTGTGCATATTCTTTGACCCAGCAATACCAATACTATGTCAGTATCTTAAAAAGATAAAAAGAAAAGGACCTGTATTTACTAAAGACATTTATAGGAGCTATTTTGGTAGTGATACAATTTAGAAATTGAAGGTATACCCATCAGTTAGGGAATGGTTGAACATGTGGTAAAAAGATTTTAATCTAATATTACTGTTGTATAAGAAATCACAAACAGGATGGTTTTAGAAAGACTTGGGAAATTTTATATGAAATCAGGGAAAATGAAGTGAGCAGAAACAGTAGAACATGGTGCACAGTAACAGCAATATCATATTATGAAGAACTATAAATTGTGTGGCTATTCTCATCATTTAAAATAGTCCAAGACAATTCTAATGGACTCTAGAGAAAGAACTGATGTAGTTTGAATGCAGATTGAAGCACACTTTTAAAGTTTTATATTTATTGTCATTTTTCTTGTCTGTTCTTTCTTTTGGAATATGACTATCATGGAAATACATTTTGCATCCCTGTATATGTGTAATCTATATCAAAGTGCATGCCTTCTTGAGGAGGGCAGGAGAGAGGGAGAGAAATGCTGAAAAATGAATGTTAAAAATGTTTTTAATGTAACTGAAAAAATAAAATATTTTTAAAAGATTATAAATTGAAGATCAGTTCCTAATGCATGTAAGAGTAAGTTGCTTTTCCAGGAATCAAGTTCTTCAATAAATTGAATTACATCTCTGGATAAACATCATTACAGAGGCAGCAGAGTCTCTCTATAATCTTCCAGTGTCCTCCTTTTACCTCTATGATCAAATATCAGCTGCTTTGTTTGGCATTTAAAAGCTATAATCTAACACCAACCTATCTTTCCATCCTTATTATGCATTACTAACCTCTATAAAGTCAATGCTGTAGCCAAACGGGCCTTCTTGCTTTCTATCACACAAGACATTACCTTTCCTGGCTCTGCATATTTTTGCAGGCTTTTTCCTATGTCTGGAGACAGATTCCCCTTTCCCTCTACTTTGTTTCCTTTAAACTTCAGTTTAAACATAAAGTTCTTTGTGAAATATTTCCGACTCTCCCAGCTGCTAGTGCCTTTCTGCCAAAAATTAACTTGGATATATTTTGTATGTAGCTATATAAGAGCTCCTTTTGACAAAGAATGTTTTATTTTTGTCTTTTTAGCTCTAGTCCTTAGCATAGTGCCTAGCATGTAGTGTGTAGTTAAAAATGCTTACTGATTCGTGTTATACTGTAAAGCAAATAAGCATTCAAGTTTCTGCTCTGTACAATGTATTAAATGTTAGAAGATCTAAATCAAAGCAAAAAAAAAGAGCCCCTGTTCTTCTTGATACACAAACATACATACACACATACATGCAAACAGGCATGCATGCATATATATGTACATATATACACATGTACATATTTATGCATATGTGGATGTATATGTGTGTATATGTGCATATGTGTGTTTATATTCCAATGTTCATATCCATATATCCACATACACATGCATATGTGCCCATGTATGTATGAGTATTCACACTCACAATTCATATATATTATATGTATACAAAGGTATATATGTGTACATGTATTTATGTATGTTTCCATAGTTGTACATACACATGTGTGTATATGTCTATACATTGTGTGTTTGTGTAGCAAAAGTCACTGAGTCAAGTAAGAAGAAGTAAGGAAGGCTGGCAAAGATTCCTGTAGAAGCTAAGATTTTAGTCAGTACTTGAAAAAAGCAATCCACAGGAACCAAGAGGTAGCTATAAAAAGGAAAAGAATTCCAGGTGTGGAGAATAGCCAATAAAAATATAGTTTAGAGACAGAATATCATGTTCGTGAAAAAGCCAGCAGGACAGTATAACTGGAATGTAGAGTGTATGGGAGTAAGATGTAAGAAAGCTGGAAAGAGAGAAAATGTCCAGGTTATAAAAGTTTTGAAAAGCCAGATAGAATATTTTATATTTGTTCCTGCAGTAATGTGAGCTGACTGGATTTTTTTTCCAACAGTAAAAGGATATCTTTATTTACTTTTAGTTTACAAGATTCAGTTCTAGAGTCCCTTTAGTTTCAAGTTTTCTCCCCACCCTCCAGCCCCCATGGTGGCATGCAATCAAATGTAGAATCTGTGAATACTTTCACATTGGACATTAGTCTGGTTGCATAGAAGGGTTGCAAGCAATGGAATGAACAATAGGAAAAAGGAAACAAAACAAAACATAGAAAAGAATGATAAAATGTAGATTGCTTCAGTCTCCATTTAAACTCTGTTCTTTCTAGATCTTTCTCTGAATGTAGGTATCTCCCTCCATCCTGAGACTTGTGGAGTTGTCTTATAGCTGTGCGTTGCTGAGAAGAGTCTAGTTTATCAAGGTTGGTCATCACACATATGATGTATCTCAGATTGTGTACAAGTTTTTTCCTGATTCTGCTCTTCTCACTTAGCATCAATTCGTATAAGCTTCTCCAGGTAAAAATGAAGTCCATCTCCTCCCCATTTCTTATAGCACAATAGTATTCAATCACATTCATGTACCACAACTTGTTTAGCCATTCCCCAATTGATAGGCAGCCCTTTAATTTCCAGTTTTTTTTTGCCACCACAAAGAGAACTGCAATCAATATTTTTGTACATATGGGTCCTTTTCCCAATTCTATTATCTCTTTGGTATATAACCCCAAAAGTAGTATTACTAGGTCAAAGGGTAAGCAATTATTCATAGCCCTTTGATCATAGTTCCAGATTGCTCTCCAAAACGGTTATATCAGTTCACAGCTCCACCAACAGTGAATTAGTGTTCCAATTTTCCCACATCATCTCCAGCATTTGTCGTTTTCCTGTTTTCTCATCTTAGCCAATCTGGCTGGTGAGATGTGGTACCTCAAGTTGTTTAGATTTGCATTTCTCGTATCAAGAGTGATTTAGAGATTTTTTTCATGTGCTTATAGACATCTTTAATTTCTACCTGTGAGAATTGCCTGTTAATATCCTTTGACCATTTATCAATTGGGGAATGACTTGTATTCTTATTTGGCTTAATTTCCTGTATATTTTAGAAATGAGGCCTTTGTCAGAGACACTGATTGTAAAAATTCTTTCCCAGTTTCCCACTTCCCTCTTAATCTTGGTTACTTTGGCTTTGATTGTACAGAAACTTTTCAATTTAATGCAATCAAGATCATCCATTGTACGTTTTATAATGCTCTCTATCTCTTCTTTCATCACAAAGTCTTTCCTATTCTTAAATCTGACAGGTAGACTACTCCTTGCTGCCCCAGATTATTTACAGTATCAGCCTTTATAACTAGGTGGTGTTCCATTTAGACTTGACTTTGGTGTATGACATAAGATGATGGTCTAAGCCCAGTTTCTGTCATACTATGTTCCAGTTTTCCCAGTAGTTTTGGTAAAATAGTGAGTTTTTATCCCCAAAACTGGACTCTTTGGGCTTATCAAACAGTATATTACTGTAATTGTTGACTACTAAGTCATTTGTATCCAATCTATTCCATTGTTCCATTACTCTATTCTTCAGCCAGTATCAAGTAGTTTTGATGACTGCTGCTTTATAACAGAGATTAACATCTGGTATTGCTGGGCTTCCATAGCATTTCTTTTCATTAAGTGCCTTCATATTCTGGACCTTTTTTTCCAAATGAATATTGTCACTATTTTTTCTAGCAAAGTAAAGTAATATTTGGGTAGATTGACTGGTATGGCACTAAATATGTAATTTAATTTAGGTAAAATTATCATTTTAATTCTATTAGCTTGATCCAGCCATGAGCAATTCATGTTTCCCTAATTGATTAGATCTGATTTTATTTGTGTGAAAAGTGTTTTGTAATTGTGTTCACAGAGGTAATGGATTTGTTTTGGCAAGCAGATTCCCAAATATTTCATAATGTCTACAGTAACTTTAAATGGGGTTTCTCTTACTCTCTCTTGCTATTGGGCTTCGTTGGAAATATATAGGAATGCTGAGAATTTATGTGGGTTTTATTTTATATCTGCAATTTTGCTAAATTTATTGTCTCAGGAAGTTTTTTACTTGATTTTCTAGGGTTCTCCAAGTTTATCATCATATAATCTGCAAAGAGTGACAGATTAGTCTCTAATGCCATGATTTATGTGTTAATACATATTTTAGTATCTTGCAGCTGTATAAATAGGGTTTTAACTAATTGCTACGTAACTGAATCTTTTGTATATCTGGAGAATTTTCAGAACAAATAGGCCAACTTTTCCATTATAACAGAATTCTATTATAACAGAATATTACTAGAAAAACCAACTTGCACTACATTGACTGTTGTAATGTTGGGAATAGGCATACTAGTTTGTGGTTCTTGTTGTTTTAGCTTAAATTATTAACTAAGAAGTGGATATAAATAATTTTCTATGAGTTTTCACTATTTTTTTCACAATTGAAAGATATTCATGGCTGTTTGGTAAATCAGACTCCATAACTAGGATCAAGTTTTTTGTTGAAATTTTTTTAGAATGACACTACAGGGAAATAAATAAGAGAAAATTAATAAATAAATGAAAGGTATATATTTTGATATTACCTAGTTTCTGTTTTAAAACTATGAGATATATGAAAGAATGAAAGATAATTTAGAAAATAGAAATACTTTTCCCAACACGATTAGGTTTAGGTTGAAATAATATTTTTAGTGTCCTTATAATTGTCTATTGTATTGGAAAATTAGTCAGGATGTAGACAAGGAGTTTAATGGATTTATCTCTGCCTTTACAAAAAGACTATTAAAAAAGAACCTTAGTAGTTTCCCTATTTCAAGACAAATGGAATAAATAGGAGGAATTGTAGATCACGTTTTCAGGTCAGCAATATTTTCAGAATGGGTTGTAGAACCATCTTGTGAGCATTGGCAGATGTATGGGTACCATATAAGAGATGATTTCTTAAGAACAATCAATAATCATTTACTAAGTATCTAATATGTGCGTGCCACTGGGCTAGGTGCTGTATTTATGAATACAAAAATGGATGTTGCTACCTTCAAATAGTTTGTATTTCATCACTTTTACCATACTTTTATCAATGGGAAATGTTCTGTGTCCTTTAAGTGCTTCACTATTATAAAGTAAATACATTAGCAATTGGAATGTGATGGTATTGAATAATTTTCATTATTTTCTAATATAATTAATATAAATATTTTATTATATATTTAGTAATTAATAATTTCATAAAAGGTAGATATAAGAGGTTTATTTGCCAGCAATATTCCTTTCCTACCTTACAAAATTCTATAGCATTTGGTTGCTAAAAGTAATAAAATGTAGCTTTGCTTATATGTTTAAAAAAGGTGTGATTACAAAAAGGTCTTTGTTTTCAAGTTTTTGAATGAATGAATTAATTAATTTTATAGCCATTTTGAAATTTATAAATAAATTGTGTCCTGAAGGTTAAATTGTAAGTTAAAATCTTTACAACTTAATACATTTTCTAATAGAAATAATGATGTAAATCACATGATGAGTCTTTTAAAAGGACTATGTGTCAGCCATTGTATGAGACAGCAGGCATGAGAGTCCATATCCAAAAGAATTTTACTCTATAGAGGTAACCAACATTGATTCATATAAATACATACTAAACAAACAAACAAATTAAACAAAATATGATATGATTATAATATCATATGACATGACATGATATGATATATGATAATAATGTTATGTATTATAATATAATGTTATATAATATAACACAGTACAGTCCAATACATTATAGTATAATATGGTGTGATGTGATACAATGTGATATAACAATATGGTATAACATAATATGATATGATATGATATGACATATGATGTAATATAATAAATATAATATAATGTAACATAATGCAATGTAATATAACATGAGGTAATATAGTACAACATAATACGTTGTAATACAACACAATACAATACAATACAACATAACATGACATGACATGACACAATATAACAATATAATATAATATAATATAATATAATATAATATAACATAACATAACATATCATAGCATAACATAATATGATATAACATGGCATAACATAAATTAAAATAACATAAATGCAAAATAATTTTGCAGGGGGACATTGCAATTGAAATCACTCATACTTTTGGAACTTCTTGTATAATTATTGTTGATGTTAAAAGTCAACGTATGGGAGATGATTTTCTACATGTATTCACTTCTTCACAGCTGTACAGATGAAGTATTTTAGAAAATCCAATATTCCATGTGTTTATTGTTTGTTGATGCACAAAATAAGATGGCAAAGATCAAAATTCAGATTTAACATCTCTCTTCCAGAAATATGGTAAAATCATATATGGTTACATAATAGATATGGTCAGAGAATAAATTTGTTCAATAATCATCTGAGTATCAATTTCAAAAAAAGTTACATAAGAGGTAACTATGGCATCAATACTTTACAATGGAGTTATCTGTGAAATCCTCAGTCAAGTCTAAATAGATCAATAGATGTGACACTTCATATAGATGGGGAGTTTACTTAACAGTCATATTTTTCCGTTGGTGGGTAAATAATCTTTTATTTTTCTAATTTCCTGTGAAAATAGTTTTCAACATTCATTTTTTAAATCAGATTTGTCGTTGTTTTCTTTTGACTTTTACCTTTTGTTCTCTTCTTTAACAAAATGACTACTGTGGAAAACAACAACAAAAGTGAAAATACATAGCATGCTTCAATGTGCATTCAGACATTTTAGTTTTCTCTTTGAATGTGAATGGTGTTAGTCATAGTTGTCACACAATGTTGCTGTTACTGTGTACAGTGTTCTCCTGGTTTCACTTACTTCACTCAGTGAACTTACATGAACTGAAAGTCTTTTTAGGTTTTTCTGAAATCCACTTGTTCATCATTTTTTTCTTTAATTTTTATATTTATTTGCTTTTCAATATTAACTTTCACAAAATTTTGAGTTCTAAATTTTCTCCCCATCTCTCCCCTACCCTCCACCCCCAAAGAGCAAGCATACTGCTTATCCCATCCCCTAGTCTGCCCTGTCTTCTATCCCCCACTATCTCCCTGTTACTCCCTTTCCCCTTGGAACTGACTAGTAGCATGGGGAGTTTGTTCATCTGAGAAGATTACAACAAGAGGATGAATTCAAGTCCTGATGCAGCTTTCCAGATGATATCATCATGGAGAAAGAAAGTACAAAGTGAGATGAAATTTAAATGATCCGTACCAACAGCTTCATGTCCTATTGTTTTAAGTCTCAATATCCTGGGTAAATACAATAGTAGTCAAAAAGTTATATTAATGATTGCTTAAGGTTTTTTTTTTTTGCTTTTTGGAGAGCAGTTGGAGGTTAAGTGACTTGCCCAAGGTCACATGACTAGTTTGTGTGTGTGTGTGTGTGTGTGTGTGTGTGTGTGTGTGTGTGTGAAGTGTCTGAGTGTCTGAGGCCGGATCTGAACTCAGGTCCTCCTGACTCCAGGGCCAGTGCTCTATTCACTGCGCCACCTAGCTGCCCCCCCTTTTTTTTTTGCTTAATGATTGCTTAAGTTTTGTCAATTTGTATTCTTTCAGAACCTTTTATTTTAAGCATATCTTTAATGTGTAGAAAATAAATAACTTTGATTCTTGATTTGAATCATAAATTTCATATCTGTCCAGTTATTACTTTTTAGAGACTGAAGTCATAAGTCAAAATCTAACTAACAACTATTTTCCTCCTCAGAAATCCAACATGAGTGCATTAAGTAAGTGCAAGAAGTATGAGAAAGTATCTGGCCTTTCTTTTAGGCCATTAGGTTTACTCCAGGGCTTAGCACGAGGGTAGGTTAGGGTTAGTACAAAAGAAGAAAACATGACACTCCAAACCTTCAGATACAGCAGCCCTTGAAATTATTACAAATAACCAAGACTTTTCAAATAATTTAGAATAAATTTTTCAAGGTCATGGATCCAGTAAGAATATATTGGTATAGGAAAATGGAAATTTCCTTAAGGAGAAAAACTGATAGCAGAAAATTTGGCAGAAAAATATTGTACTGAAAAGAAACATACTCATAACATGACTGTTCCTTTCTTTAAACCAGACAGAAGGCAGTGAGAAGGACAGACAAATTTGGGCAATAATGAAGACTGAAATATATCTAGTGAAGTGAGAGACAAGAAATTAAGCATCATTATACACAAGAACCATTTGCTGTGGAACAGACAAGATCCCTCTGAGGGAGCAGTAGCATGAAGAAAAATAATTAAGCTATGAAAGGTTTGGGACATATTCAGAAATCTGATCCACATTTTTTTCATTGTATTATTTATATAAAGAGCTAAAATTATTTAGAGAATTGCCTCCTTAGTCTTATAATGTATGATTTGAGTAAGAGACATTGACAAACATATTCTCTTTGTCTTGGACTAGTATAATTAAATGGTTTTATAATTTCATAACTTTTTCTGATTCTTAAACTGCAAAAATATCACATTAATAACTCAAAAAGGTGATCATATCCATACATTCCCAAGAATTCTTGAAGAATATAACATTATTATTAGAGAACTAAATTATTTTAGTTAATCTTAGTTGAATTTTTGAAACTTGTCTGAGGTGATTATAATAGCATCCCCCAAAGTAATTAATTTATTTTCTTTTTGCCTAAACTTATTGCCTCAATTACTATGTAGTATTTTATTGTAATAGTTAGCATTGCTATAGCAAAGTAAAATAGTACAAATGGCCATAGACATTCTTGTTTATGCCTGATAATAATGTTGTTGTTTTCGTTTTAGACAGATATTGTATCTTATATTAGAAAAAGGCTAATTTATTCTCTTTTTAATATTTTAACATAAAATAATATTCTATTATTTTCTAAAAATTATTCTGAATATATTGATATGATTGCATACATTTTTATTATTAATTACATTTACATTTATGATGTATCTAATATTGAACCATCCCTTATTCACTGTCACTATACATATTGTGTAGCTTTTTTAATATATTATTTTAAATTCTGAAGGAATCTCATTTTAAATATTTTACATTAACATTCAATATAAATATTGGTCTATAGTTTGCTTTCTCGTATTTATCTTCTTCCAATTACTTCTTAAAGAGAAATTATATAATTTATAATTTCATTCTTTATATGACCTGGAGAACAGATCAAGATGACAAGACATAAGAATAATCAGAGTACCAGAAAAAAATTGTGATACAACAACATAAGAAATAAATAAAGGAAAATGTCCTGAAGTGTTAGAACAGCAGGGAAACATAGAACTAGGAAAAATACAGTGATCACCACCTGAAAAATATCCCATGAGGAAAAGTTACAGGAAGATTATACCTATATTATGAAACCTCCAATTCAAGTATGGAATATTATGAGAAATAAAAAAAATCAAATATGACAGAGTCATGATTAGAATCAAGCTAGAATCAAATAGAGGAAATATAAACTGTATGTCTAAGATTTTAATTAGTAATTAGGTAGTTCAAAATAAAGATTGGAATAGAACTGTGTATGATGTGATCCTAGAAAGTAATAAAGTCTAGGAAAAAGGTTAAAAAAGTAAGCATCTTATACAAATGAAATGCAAGAGAAATAACTGATACAGAGGAATTAGATAGTAGAGGAGAGCCTTTAGGAATGGGTGAAAGGGGGCACCATAAATAAATACATACATACACACATACATACTGTACATACATTTATACATACATATGCATGCATATGCACTCATGCATACATACATATCGTGTGTGTGTGTGAAATTTGTCTAAATTGAGAAAGAAACAAAAGGCTAAGGGGATAAGGAGGGAGGAAAAGATAAAGGCCAGAAAATATGTGAGGAAAAAGAATAAGGAGGTAATAGAAGGGTGTTTGTATTAATGGGAATGGGATAAAGAGGGAACAAAATATGTATTTGGAAGACTATAAAAGTATAAATTCGAATAGAAACAGAAGAGGAAAGGGAAGGAAGGGGTTGGGAGGTGTAATACTAATCCTGGTAGCTCTCTTGAGGACTATGCTGTAAATAAGTTTAAGGGTCTGTAATGGTAATCAATTTGTTGGATATTTAGGGCTAAGTATGGAAGGTGTGAGCTCTGTCTGGAAGGTGAGAGCTCTGTATGGAAGGTGTGAGCCTTGTCTGTAAGATGTGAATTCTCCTGTTCATGTGGAAGAATGCTATTGGCTGAGACACTCCCCTGTTGACTTGGGAGAAGGCCAGTGTTTATAAGCAGGAGAATTTTATAGAGACAGACAGATTTTGGATTTGGTTCCTCAGTGAAGCTGACTGAAGATATGAACAGGATGGGACTTGGTTTGCTGGTGGCCTGGCTGATCCTTAAGTTCAAGGCAAGAGAAGTCCTGAAGGGTTTGAGGTGTGCTGAATCCGGTGAAGTTCAGTGTGTGCCGGGGATTGCCTTGAGCACTGGACAAGGACCTCGGAGCTGTTCATCTCTGAGGACTGGATGAGAACCTGTAAGCTTTCAGCTCTTGAATCTAGGTGATTGTCTGGCAGATTCAGGAGGGAACTGGGACCAGGGAAGGGGATCCAGGGAATCAGAGAG
>CM053599.1:173612510-173634052 GCA_028646575.1 Pseudocheirus occidentalis | reverse complement strand
AGCTGATTCTTCTCTTGTTCCTTGTTCCTTTCTGTAATAAGATATAATATTGAGTCTTTCCTTGTTCTGAAGATTGTATATAATATTGTGAACTGTTGAAACTGTGAATATTGTACTGAATCTGATTTTGTAATGGAATAAACAATTTTCACTAATACTGTGTAATTCGAATCTTAAAGGCTATTCACAGTAGCATTCTCTCAAGAATCTGCTGCTGATTGGCTTTACAGGGTCTAATCACATATTGTATTGAACTCAATTTATTCATTGACAAACTAAAGCATAAACACTGAAGAAACTAAAGTATAATATTCACAACATATCAACTTGCTACTAAGGTGGCCACATAGTCTTAAAGAAAACATATCATTCAGTGTATCTTATAGTCCTGTTTAAGGGGTAGCAGACAAGAGAAACACCATCCACCCCTTGGATCTCAGTAAGTTACAGTTTTCATCAGTCAATACAGAGTATCCAAAGTAAAGTCTTCTTTCATCTTGACATGAGGTATGCTTCCAAACCCCATGACTCCTCCTCCACTTGCTGACACTCATAACTCTTGCCTGAGTTTACCTGACTTTTGTCTGGATTCATATGCAGGCTGTTCTCTGCTCCTGTTCCACATCTCAGATGATGGGGACTATTCCATTCTGAGCTCTGCACAGTTTCTGCTTCTGGGAAAACAAAGCTTAACAGGGCAACAACAATATTTACACACATTACTAGTGCTATCATCTCAACTGACTTTCTGTTTAAGAAACCAATACATAACAAGAGACAGGGCTTCTATCAGAAATCAACACAAATCAATAGACAGGGCTTCTGTCTGAGAAAGTAACACAGGTCAACAGACAGAGTGACATCACCACAAACATTCTCTCTCTCAGAGTTCTACCTTCTTCCAGCTCTGTGCTTTCTCTTATCCACTCCTTCTTGCTCCACCTTTCTGTCAAGCTCCTTAGGTCATGGACTCCATGTGATTACATTAGCCCTGTTAAGGGAAGGGACATCTTCAAATTCCCTTAGACTTATTAAGGGCAATACAATGTATACTATTTGTAATCAAAGACTCTTGATACAATCAAAGGTGAGGCTTGAAGAAGGCACTTGATTAGCTAAAACTCAATCCAGGAAAAAAACAGCAAAAAACAACTCTTTTGGATTATTACTGGGGGCAGAGCAAAGATGGCTGTGTAGAAGCAGCAAAGTTCCACAGCTCCCACACCAGCACCCTAAATACCCATAAAATACAACTCGAAACAAATCCTAGGGCTCTCATACTCACAAAAATATAGAAAACACATCTCTTGCTGAATGCAGCTTGGCAGGAACGGCTCAACATGGCAGGCCAGGAGCCGAGGCCAGCCCAGCCCAAAACCGAAATCAAGGCCAGGCCCCAGGGTGGTTGGGAGGAGCCAAGCCTCCCAAGCTGCAGCGTGAGTCTACTTCAGAGAAGATCTACAGCATCTATAACGATCTTCACATCTATCAAGCCAGGATTAGAGGTCAGTGAAAGTGAAACTTTCAAGCTAAATTTCGGGGAAGAAAAGCAGTTCAGCCAATCTTCCCCCAGGGCAGGGAAGCAGTGGGGGGAAAAGCAGGAGCTGCTGTAACTGGTGGCTGCCCCCACTGGGTTGCTTCAGAGTTTCTTATCAAAGATATTATCCATCCTTATAGAAACCAAGCAAAATAAAGTAAAGTACATAGATCCATATGAATTCATATTGCTATATAAGAGTATGATTACTGATATTTTAGTATGTCTATGTGTGTGTGTGTGCAAGTGTATGTGTATATAGATATATGTGTCTGTATATATGTATATACGTGTGTGTGTGTATATGCCTTTATGTGGGTGTGTATATATATGTATTTGTGTGTATGTACATATACATATACACATACATGTATATGTAGTTTGTGTGTGTGTGTGTATCTATAATGGAAAGTAAACTAGTACTTTGCTGTTTGTTTCAGGTATTTCAGTGCCTTTGAGCCTCACCTTTGATTATATCAAGAGGTTTTTTTGTTTTTGTTTCTGTTTTTTGGAAACAGTATACATTGTGTAGTTCTTAATAGGCCTAAGGGAATTTGAAGACCTTCCCTGCTCTTAACAGACTTCATATAATTACATAGAGCATGCTATGGGAGTAGTTTACCAAGAGTGGAACAGGAAGGGTGGAACGGAAAGGGTGTAACTAGAAGGAGCAGAGAAGAGAAAAGCTCAAGTAGAGCTAGAAGCAAGAAGAACTGAGACAGAGAATACTTGTGATTTTGGTGCTCTGTTCATCTGTGTTACTTTCAGAGAGAGAAAATGTTTTTGATGTTGGCACTCTGTAGCACTCTGTTGCTCCATCAGACAGAAGCCCTGTCTGTTTTTATGTCAGCCTCTCTGCTGGTATTAGACAGTAGTCCTGAAACAGGACTTTACTGTTGCCACAGAAGTCCTGAAAGAGGACTTTACTATTGATTTGTGTTTGGTTTCTCAGACAGAAGCCTTGTCCGCTGATTTGTGCTATGTTGTCAGAGAGAAAGTTAATTGAGATGATAGTAATAGTAATGTGTGTAAATATTTTTGTAGCTGTGTTAAGCTTTGCTTTCCTAGAAACAGAAATTAATAAGGGCTTGGAGTGGAGCAGTCCCTGTGAGCCAAGATATAGAACAGGAGTGCAGAGCTACCCATGTGTCAGTCCAGGCAAAAGCTGGGAGCAGTCAGCTCATGCAAGAGGAGCCAAGGGGTTGGAAAACCAGTATCAAGTCAAAGTGAAAGAAGACTTCACTTGGGTACTCTGTATTGACTGTTGAGACTGTGACTTACTTTGACCTGTGGGTAGATGATGTTTATACTTTCTGCTACCCCTTAAGGGTGATTGGTTTCAAGATAATTTTGAAGCCAGTGGCAAGGCAAGATGAAAGAAGACTTTACTTAAATACTACGTGTTGATTGAGGAGATTGTAACTTACTTAACGATATGTTTTGTTTAAGACTATGTGGTCGGTCACCTTAGTAATAAGTTGTTATGTTATATTATTGTGAATGCCATACTTTAGTTCCTTAAATGTTATACTTTAGTTTATTGCTAAAGCAAAAGAGAGTTTGCTTTACTATAAGATTAGATCCTTAAAGTTATTCATAGGAGCAGTCCTCAGGAGAGGTGCTTGTGATTGACTTTTCAGCATCTAAATTTAATTTGTCTTATTGTGGATGGGAGGAGGAAGTGGGGGGAAAAGCAAAAAAGTAAAAAGTGCACAGCAGAGAACAAAAGAAAATTACAAGGAAGGAAAGAAAAGCTATATAGCTCAGAAGATAATGTTTAAGATTTATTGTATAGACTTTTTATCATGGAAATTTGTTGTTAAATATTTTGAATCCTCTCTTTAGTTCTCCTATGTACATGGAAATGATTTTGTTGTTCTTTTCTTATTTTGTATTTAAATTTTAGCACACATGTTCATAATGTCTTTCTGTTTTCTTGTGGTGTATTTAAGTTTAAAATTCATTAATAAAACTTTTTTAAAAAAACATCACCTTCACTCTCTATTGGAAGTCCTTTTCCAGAGTCCATGAGTTCTTATTCTCTTTGTGCCATACTACTCTGAAGGAAGGAATATTCTATCTTTTTGTCTTTAAATTTCTTAATGATGATGATAGCTAGGGATATTTTTAGATGCTTTAAATTTTAAGGAAACTGTGATCATCTACAATATTTTATATTATCATTATAACAAGAATCTGTATTGGATCTTGGTTGACATGACACACAATAAATTCAAACATTTCTCTATGCAGCCACCAAAATCTGTCTTTAAGGCATAAAAAACTTGCAGAGCATCTTATTCCTAATAGCAGCCTCTCTTCCATAATCAGTCTGATTTCCCTTAAAGCTGATTCAAATGAAAATAGTATCATTCTACTCCTGGTGCAACACTCTAATTCATTAGCTGTAGAACCTGAGGATGAATTTACAGATCATTACTAATGCTGGATGAAGTCAAATTTGAAATATCACTATCTAAACCTAAATACATGTTGGACTAGGAATAAAAAATAACATTTGTAAAAGTTTGCTGTCCTTCATTCTCAAAAAAGACCAAAATGACATCACAATGTTAGAGTCTACTTACAGCGTGTCCAACTGCCACTAATCAGACCAATATGACCTCTACCACAGGTTAGGCACAATAATTCCATGTGAACATTTGGGGTGGATTCTCCAGTTTTCTCTTCTCACAGACCACAGCACCTTTTCTCACGTGGGTTCATCATGCTAAGTGGCCTGTGCCAGTGTCTAATATGTTGTACAATAAAATCTAACATTCTTAAGAGAGACCTTGATAATGTCCTTGTATCACTTTTTCTGTCTATCTTGTGAGTGCTTGCCCTGTGTGTATTCTCCATGATATAGGCTTTTTAGTGAATGTATTTTTGTCATTTGGACAACATAGCAAGCCTTTTAGCATTTGAATATTTGGCAGTGTAGTTAGAGAAAGGACCTCAGTGTCTGGAATCTTATTCTGCCAACTGATCTTCAGAATCTTCCTAAGACAATGCACATATAAACAATTCAGTTTCCTGGCAAGTTGCTGGAATATAGTCCAGGTTTGAAAGGCATACAACAATGAGGTCAGCACAATGGATCTGCAGTCCTTCAGTTTGGTAGTCAGTCTAATATCTCTTCTCCCCCACACTTTCATTTGATGCCTCCCAAACACTGAACTAGCTCTGGAAATGCATGTGTTAACCTTATTATAAATGTGTATATCCCTGGAAAGTACACTACCTAGGTAAGTGAACTTATCCACAGCATTCAGAACTTCTGCATTTGCTGTAACTGATGGTTCCATGTATGGATGGTGTGGTGGTGGCTGATGAAACACCTGTATTTTCATGATGTTAACTGTAAGGTCAAAATTAGTACAAGAAGCAGGGAATTGTTTCATATTTTATTGCATCTCAGGTTCAAAAACTTCATTGAGTGCACAATCACCTGCAAACAGAAAATTCTGCACCAACTCTCCTTTCACTTTAGTTTTGGCTTGTAACCTTTTCAATTTTAAGAATTTACCTTCAGCACAGTAGCTAACCTTGCTGTTGTGTTTGTCCTCATTGAAGGCATCAGACAACATGGCTGAAAGCATCATGTTAAAAAGCATGGAAATAGGTGCACAGCTTTGTTTCACTCTTTTGTTGATTAAAAAAACAGAAGAGTATTGTCCATTATCCAGAATCTGGGGAAGCCATCATGAAATTGACACACACTACTGGTGAACTTTTAAGGGAAAACAGATTTTGGCACAATTTCCCATAAGTCCACATTATTGACAGTATCAAGGGCCTTGCTAAGACATACAAATGTTGCATACAGATGTCTCTTCTGCTCCTAGCATTTCTCCTGAAGTTGTTGGATAGTAAACACCTTATCTACCATTCCTCAACAATTTTTGAAGCTGCAATGATTTTCAGAGGACCATAATCCAGGTGATGGATCAGCTTTTTAAGAAGGATTAAGGCAAGGATCTTGACAACAATGACTAAAAGAGAGAGGCCCCTCTATTATTGTCACAAGAGAATCTATTTCCTTCACCTTTATAAAGATGGATAATGGAGGAATTCTTGAACTCTTGGGGGATAATCTCCTCTTGCCATACAATCTGGGAAATTTCAGTCAGTTTTGGTATGAGCAATGGATACCTCACCTTGTAAATTTTAGCTGAAATAGAACTAGCACCAAGTTATTTGACACACAAAAGGAACCTAATGCTATTCAAAACATCTACTTTAGTCCGAACTTCAGCTAGGGAGGGATTGACTTCAACCTGAGGTAAATGGTCAAGGTTTTCAACATAGATTGATGAGACTCTGTTGATAACACTATGGACGTGTTCAGCCCATCTCTCTAGGATCATGTTCTTTTCAATAATCAATGTGGTTCATTCAGCAAGGAGTAACTGAGGTCTTTGACCCATTAATAGCCTCACAGGGCTTTGGCCCATAAGTAGACTTCAGGGCAACACAAAAATGCTTTGGATTGTTACTATCAGCATAAATCAGAATTTCATTTGCCTTGTTACTGAGCCAAAAATTCTGCATCTATCTTAGCTTTGCTTGTACTTTACTTGTGTTAGAATTAAATGCTGCCTTGTTAGAGATGAATTTATTATCCTATTGGTAAACCCTGTGGACCTATAATTTTTCATTTAGCAGTGCCCAAATTTCCCCAGCTTTTTCTTCAAACCAATCTTAATGTTTTTGAGTGTCCTGACCCAGATGAGCAAATGAAGTGCTGTATACCAAATCTCTGAAAGTTAACTACTCCTTTTCTGCTCTGCTATTGTCAACTATTTATTGGTTCAGCTTTCCCTCCAAGTTAGCAACAAACTGTTCCTGTTGAGAGAAGTACTCTAATCTGTTGACAGTAATTCAGATAGTTACTTTGCCCTGAGGATGCCGCTTTCATTCAGTACAAATATTTATCTTGGAGAGAATAGGTTTATGATCAGTCCAGTACTTGGTGCCTCACGTTGCCTTCCTCACTCTCACATCCTGTCTGTCTCTTCTCCTTATAATCACATAGTCTATTAAATTCTAATATTTACTGCAACAGTGAATCCATGAAGTTTTACTGTATTTAAGTAAAAGGAAGATGATGCTGTTGATTTGAAGACCAGAAGATGTTCTAGTCTTCAGTAGTAAGTGACCAGTGCTTTTGCTGTTTCCAACTCCATTCCTCCCAAGGACTCCCTGCCATGTCTGGTAGTCTAAGATTACTCTAGCATTAAAGTCACCCAAAATTATATGCTTGTTCTCTTTTGGCACATTGATGATAAGGGTCTCCCATTATTTACAAAAACATTTTTGACCTCATCAATATTCATGGTGGGAACATAGACACTGATGATGATGTCATAGTATTTTCCTTCAAGTAGCAATTGCATTGTCATGAGCCTGTTATTCACTCCTTTTGATAGGCACACAAGCTTGTTGACTAGATTAGTTTTGATTGAAAAACTGATGCCAGTTTGATGACCCACCCCTTCACTGGGGCAATTAAAAAATAGTATATCCAGCTCCCACTTCAGTAAGCTGGTCTTTATTTGTCAGCTTTGTTTCACTAAGGATTTCTATTTAGGTGTCATACCATCTGAGTTCTCTCACAACAAGAGCTGTTGGTCTTTCAGATCTACAAGATTTTGTATTGTCTATAAGTGTGTGCACATTCTATGCAATATAATAGTGAGTGGGATAATACTTGCATAAGATTTTGTACATTTTTTTTGTATGTGTTTCAACTGGAGGGTGGTCTGCCCATCTGCCGTGGTAATCAGGCCAGGGTTTGGTAAGCAGATGATTTTTTAAGGTAAGTTTTCTAGCCTCTTCCTATCACCAGGACATGAGCAGTGTGACCTCCAAAGGAGGTCTAGACATCCAGGAGGCTGCCAAATGCCACCGCTGCTTCCAGTGAAAGAATATCCTGGTCTTGGTCACCTGTGTGTAGGGCTGTGACTATAGCTTTGAGTGTGTCTGTACCTGCTGCTTTGTCACTAGCCTGACACCATAGGACTTTGAGATAGGTAAATCTGATAAAATTTTATGGATGTTATCTTTTGCATCATTTGTAAATTGCACTTAAGTGAGGCAGAGTTGCACAAAGTTCTCAGGCTCACTGTCTTCCAGAGTTATCACAGTCCAGTGGCAGAACAGGGTCAAAATGACTGGTAATAGCTCAAGATAGAGTAGATGACTTTACTGGCTTTGATGTCTAGCCAAGTTCTAAAAGTTCCACAGAGCCTTTTTCAATTGCTTTCATGGCTGTTGGAACACTTTGTTATCAACTGCCCATTCCACTAGGGGAAGTCTTCATATGTTTGGGGTAGATAGCCTCCTAACTTACCGATGGTTTTGAGGCTCCTTAGCTACCCTCACATTGCTTTAGCCCATTTGTCAACAGGGTTAACCAGGATGTAACCACTATGCAGGCTAAGGCTTTTTGTAGCCACAGATGAGAGGTGGATCAGATGGTCACCAAAGTTAGGAAACAGTCTAAAAAAGGCTTTGCCCTAGAGGTGACAGTCATCTCTGAACTACATCCCAAACTATATTTATAATGGTTTTCTTTCCCATCAAAACTACTATGATTTGATTTTCTTTTTCCTTTTTTGCTATTTCTGTTATTGTTCATTTTTTTTTCAAATATCCCACTAATCTTGAAGAGAATGTCTAATTACATTTCTCCTTATTCCTAACTCCTTTATCCAGGGGGCAAAATTCCATTTACAAAGACAAGATGTCCTGGCTTATTTCAATTTCTTGGTTGCAAAGCAGTTCTGGTCTAGTTAATTTGCTAACTAAATTAAAGGAAGAAGCTTCGAAATATTTCATCCCCTTGTCTACCTTATCTTTATAAACACTTCGTTATTATCATTATTGTTATTGTTCTTGTTAAGTTCAATATTACTGTAATCACTCTTATTTTAACAGCTCTGTTCTACTTGATCTTTTGACCATATTTTTTTAAAAGGCAATTTGTTTTAAGCAGGGCAGATGGTTCAGGTAATTTCTGTCCACTTTCAACTTGGTCTAACTGACATTTCTTATTGGAATTTCTACTTAACAAGTAGTTATCTAGCCTTGTATTCATGTACATATTTAATTATAAGTAATATCTCAGAACCAAAAAAAAGTAGATGGGAATGGAAATAAATGTAATGTTGTTCCAGAAAGTTACTACAAGATGTTCATGCTTTTAAATGAAACAAAATAAGTCTCTCCATGGGGGAGTATTTAACAAATAATTAAGTCCATGTCTCATAATTCTAAAATGTAGGTGGGGAGTCTTCAAGGGAAGGAGGATTATATAGATTTACTTATATATAAACTTTTAATGAAAAGAATAAATATTTTTAAAATACATGACAATAAAAAGCTAAATAAGTTAATAGTTTTGCTTTTTACAAGATGTTAATCATACTTGTTCTTTTGGAGTGCACAAAATTTTATCATTATTCATTTAGTTCTGCTGCAAAATCTTTCCCTATATCTTCATCATAGCCTCTCAAAAGTACAGAGAGCAAAGCTGGCCAGTAAAAGTTATGATATGAGAATGACAAAAGTCTATTTTCTTGACAGATATACTGTGAAATAGTGACACATTGGTTTTCTCAGCTTTTAATAATGTTATCTTTAGAGGCCAAATTGTTAATCATTAGCCATTTAAGATTGTTGTAATGGTTTGAATCTCCAGACTCTTTTTCTTTCCTTAGAGATACTCTGAAGTGATGGGGTAGCACATTAGAAAATTGTCATGAACACTCTGACCTGTGATAATTAAAATCAAAACAGCCATACAAAAAAATAATGAGAAGATAAACTCTTTGTCATAATCCCTATCTCATTAATCTGTCTTTAAACTATCATTCTGGAAAATCATAAAATGTCAGAGCTAGCAATCAAATTCAGAGATCGTCTATTCTAACACAACACTTTCATTTTCTGGATGAGTGAAATGAAACTCACAGAAAGTGAAGTCACCCAGTGATGGTTAGAATTTAGTGCTAGTGCTAAAACTTAAATATCTTACTGCTCAGACCAGGGCTTTTCTCATTACACATACCATACATTTTGATTTCACTAATTCATCTTGCATTTCAGATATTTTCCTCATGTTGTTGAATGCTGTATTGTGGAGTAGCCGTTTTTTGGACTCTAATGCTTCTTTAAAAAAATTGATTTTGAACTTAATTACAAAAAGGCAAAAATCCTTGTACATAGCACAACAAAAATATAATTCAATATAAAATCATGAATTGTCATTTCACACTGTTTACTTTTTTATTTAAGCTATGTAAAAGAGAGGCTTCTGGAAGCCTAAATGGCAAAATAAGTAAGGAATCTACTGAGCTCTACCATTTCTGCCTTCAAAGAACTATAAAATGGCACCCCAAAATGAATTATTGAAAGGGAGAACCACCACAAAGATGAGAAGAACCAATATTCTAGCCCTGGAACTTGGAAGATAGGCAGGGATCTTCTTATCTTCCTTCGATAAAAGGGGAAGCTCAGTCCAGGACAGGAAGCATGCCACGAAGCCATCAGTAGGCCTCAAAGTCAACAGGAGCCTCTGATCCAGGTGAGCAGGCAAACACTAACATGGTGATACTTCTTTGTGCCTTAGAACAGTTCCTTGCAAACAGGCAGATATAAGCACCAGGATGCAATCCCCATGCCTCCAACACCTTCCCCACACATGCCTCAGCAAAGTGGAGCAATCAGTCACATGCCCGTACTGGGATCCCATATATGCCTCTGTAAAGTGCTGGGAGAATTGGTAGACACCAGTGCCAGGAAGCACATGCACACACACACACACACACACACACACACACACACACACACACACACTGTAGCACAAGACACAAGGGTCCATCATGGGGCACAGGGCAGTACCAGTGCTATACCAGGCAAACGTTCAATGTCTTCAGTCTCTGCACAATAATTTTAGAAAAGCCCCTTCCACTCCAGGAAAAAAAGTTCAAATTTTAAAAATAAGGAAAACGTTGGAAAAGATGAGCAAAAATTATCAATAGCAACAAAAACAAAAGTATCTGACGATAAAAAGTTATTCAAGTAATAGGGAAGATCAAGACACAAACTCAGAAGAAGACAACAATGCCAAAACACGTGTGGGAAAAGCCTGAAAGAAAAATAGGAATGGTTCTGAAGTACAGAAAGAACTCATGGAAGAGCTCTGAAAAGACTGTAAAGTCAAATAAGAGAAATAGAAGAAAAATAGGGGAAAAGAAATGAGAGGGATACAAGAAAATCATTTTTTAAAAAGTCAACAGTTTGATAAAGAAAAAAATAAACAAAAAAATGGGGAAAATGTACAAAAATTCACTGAAAATGCGACTTAGCTTAAAAGTACATTTGGCTTCATGGAAAAGGAAACAAAAAACCTGAGGAAAATAAAGCCTTAGAAATTAGAATTGGACAAGTGGAAGCAAATGATTCAATCAGACATAAAGAATCAATCATACAACTATCCTCAAAGGGTAATAAAACTGTGTATTCCCTTTGACCCAGCAATACCACAGCTAGGATTATATCCCAAAGACATCAAAAAAAAAGGAAATGAATATAAAGGGTTTATTAGTACAAAAATATTTATGAGACCTCTTTTGTGGTGAATGAGAATGGGAACTTGAGAGGATGTCCATCAGTTAAGTAATGGCTAAAGAAGCCATGATATATATAATTTCAATGAAATTCTATCATGCCATAAGAAATGACAAGCAGGATGATTTCAGAAAAATCTGGAAAGACTTACATGAATTGATGGAAAGTGAAGTGAAAAGAACCAGAAAAATGTTATATACAGCCACAGCAATAGTGTATGATGTAGAACTGTGAATGACTTAGCTATTCTCAATAATACAATGATTCAAGACTCTCCCAAAGGATTAATGATGAAGCATACTATCCTCTTCCAGAAATTGGGTGGGGGGGGGGGTAAACTGACACTGAGTAAAGACTGAAGCATGCTATTTTTCCTTTCCTGTCCTTCCTTCCTTCCTTCCTTCCTTCCTTCCTTCCTTCCTTCCTTCCTTCCTTCCTTCCTTCCTTCCTTCCTTCCTTCTTTCCTTTTTGAACCTTCTTATACAAAATAGCTATATGGAAATGTTTTACATAATCTCAAATGTATAAACTATATCAGATTGATTACTGTCTCAGGGAGGTGGGAGGCAAGAGAATGAAAAAGTAATAAAATTTGAGAATCAGAGCTTTTTAAAAAAATTTGTTTTCACATAATTGAGTAAAATAAAATATATTACCTATGTATATACACATCCACACATACATACGCATACACATAAACACATACATATAAATATACATACAAATACATATATATAGAGAGAGAGTGACATATCTATATCTGTATCAACTTATATGTATATATATCTATCTCTATCTCTGTATATGTGTGTGTGTCTGCATTTGTGTTTGTGTTGTGGGAACAGGGCTACACATCACCAGCCTTGAGTGATCAATTTCCAGATCACACCTGTTGAATTGCAAAGTTTTATTTCCCCAGGGTTAAGTTCAAATTCTAATATTCCACAGCATCACAAATTAGAGAAATAAGGAAGGCAGTGCAATAAGACAAATGCAGATATATTGAGCTCTCTATATATAGATATATAGCTCTCTCTATATAGATATATTGCTCTCTACATGCACTTATGTTTCAGTTTTATAACAGTATGAATAAATACTGCAGCTTTAATTTCTTTAAAAAATATAAAAATAAATCAAATGAATTTTAAAAAAATGTAAAATATCTCACTGGAAAAACAACTTACCTGGAAAATAGATCCAGGAAAAATAATTTAAAATCATTGGACTACCTGAAAGCCATGATCAAAAAAGACTAACTGGACAGCATACTTTAAGAAATCATCAAAGAAAAATGTCCAGATATCCTAGAACCAGAGGATAAAATAGACGTTGAAATAATCCACTGATCACCTGGTAGATATCCTAAAATGAAAACTCCAAAGAGCATTCTAACCAAAGTCTGGAACTCCCAAGAAAAGGGTAAAAAAAACCAAAAGAACAATATTGCGATCAATAAGGAAGAAATAAAAAAGATACAAGAATAATAATGAATGAAAAAGTGCAATTAATTAACACAAAATTAACTGACATAAACAGAAGAGAGAAAAAGGAAATTCAGAAAGGGAATCAGGAAAATGCTGCAAATATTACTATATCAAAAAAAAGATATGTAGGTATTATATTGTATAGAATATGAAGCCTAGAGTCATGGTGACCTGAGTTTGAATCTAGCCTCAGATACTAACTAAATTTGACAAGCAGGACAAGTGATTTAATTTCTGTTTCCCTCAGTTCCTCTAATGTAAAAGGGATAATAATAGCACCCACCTCCCACTGGCTTTGTAAAGATCAAACAATTTATCATTTTTAAAGCACCCCTCACATTGCCTGGAACATCACAGGCACTCTATTAAAGCTAGTTGTTATTTTCATCATCATCATCATCATTACTTTGAAAAGAAAAGAACAATCAAGGTAGTTGTGGCTGAGGATATGGAGAATATGGATAATAGAAATTCACATTTTTATATTCTACCTTTTTTTATTTCTAAATTAAAATGCTAGTGTTTGTTGATATTTAATATCATGATAATAACACGTTTATGCTGCTTTTCTGTCAACTTCACCAAAATGAATGATGTAAGGTAGAATTTCAGTATTATTTTGATTCTTATTTCCTCAATTAATGAAGATTGGAACATTTACTTAAAGGACTATTTATACCATTGTTTTCTTACCTCAAAAATTCTCTAAGTAAAATCCTTTGACCATTCCCAGATTTATTCTCATAAACTTGAATTAGTTCTTTTTATGACTTTAAAATAAACCCTCTATCAGTCCTACCACACAGAGGAATTGTAGCTGTGTTATTTTTCTAGTTGCATAAACTCATCTTCTGATAGTTGACAATGAATAAGCAAACTTAGGTAATATTGCCATTTTATTGTATTTACTCAGCAAATTCATGGGCAATCAACATTTCTCAAATTATTTAGGTCTAAGTTTGTGTAAAATGCATTTTATACCTTGTAGCTTCTATATATGACTTACTAGGTAGACTACTAATGTTTTTTTCCATTGACTTGTTTATTTACTTTTAGTTTACAAGATTCAGTTCCTCAGTCACTTGAGCTTCAAATTTCCCCCCCCCTCCTTTCTTCACCCCCTCTCCATGGTGGCATGTGATCATATATAGGATCTACAAATACGACTACTAAAATTTTAAATTTGTAATTTTAATGGAATTTCTCTGTTTCTTTGGGTATATTTTGTAACATACCAAAAAATTGATTTTTGTGGACTTAATAGTCTACAAATCCACTGAAATTATTTTTTCAATTAACTTTTTTTTAAGTTTCTCTGAGTACAACATCAAATCTGATAAAATGGAGTTCTTATCTGAGAGAAGCATGGAATATATAGATTCCAGGAAAAAGTTTTATCAGAATGAAGGGGAGAGCTAGATAGGAGGCCTCCATTTTATCCCTCTGTTTATAGAGGGAGGGGAAGGGATCAAACTCTGGTTGGGAGGAAATAAATCACAGAGGTCTTACCTATAGAGAGAAAATTCTCTGGTAGCATCTAGATGTGATGGCTCATATGAGGGAAAGGGCAAGACAAGGTTCTAGCAGTGAACTTTATTGTAGGAATTCAGACACTTCAGGGAAGAGCTTCTCCAGGTCACTTTTATACTTTCTGGAATTAATTCCAGCAAGAGGTATTGCATAATATCAATAGGAATAAGTGAATAGGAAAATGCAAAGTATAATCCTGGGTACCCAAAACTCAGGTTAAAACTCCTCCTGTAGTTCTATCTAGCTTTCCACAAATGCTCATTCACAAAGGGGGAAGGAATTCTAGAAGTGGGAAGCAAAAAAGAAAAAAAAGGAAATAAAATAATATTTCTTTAAAAGAAGAAATTGACATCACTGATTAGAGAATGGATGAGGTAAGTACATAGGACAAGATTGTTAAGAAAAAGTCCAGAGTTCCCTATAATAGGGAAAAAGAGGGGAAAATAAACATAAAGAGGGGATAACAATAATAAAAATAACCTTGAGGAATTTAAGTTTGCATAGGATAATGAGAACAGGGAGAGTTGGTGGATAGAGACTGGATTTAGATGAGTATAAAGGGAAAGAAAAACAACCTACAGTAACAATTAAAACTAACTGAAATAAGAGCATAATATGTTTTACACACACACACACACACACACACACACACACACACAAAGGAAGGAGAATGGAATATTCCCATAGCTCAACACAAGCTAATACATCAATATGTAAGTAAAATGAGTTCAAATAAAGTAAAAATGTACTCTGTGAGCCTTTCATGAGGTGTAAACATTTTTGATTTGATCAAAAATATCTAACCAAATGAGCTAAACGTGCCTCTGAAGGTTATAAAAAAAAACTAGAGAAATTTTACTAGATCACCAGTATAAGAGTTAGGGCCTGAAGGGGCTCTATTAATAAATTTCTCAGAAGGAGTTGCTCAGAGAAAAGGAAGGGTTTTCTCTACTGCTTTGTCTTGTTCGTATTAAGGTCCTTATTAAGGTCACTGGATAAATAGGAGATAACATACCTAACCTGAAGCAGAAAAACATGCCATGGATATCCACATATGGGAAGAGACAATCCCAAGGGAGAAATACATATCTTCAGTAAGCACGAACTCTTGTATGTAGAGAAGTGTCAGATATAGATAGATTCAAGATATGAAACAATCCCATGAGTCCTGCTGAGGGACTCAATGAACAGAAAATGGTAGCACAAAGATAAGGCAAAAAAAGAAAAGCCTTTGAGGACCAAGAGTAGTGAGTTATCTTTTGCTACAGTATATTTTAAATGTGTTCTCAATACCATACCTCAAATCAGTAAGTTTGAGTCCATTATTTCTAAAGAATTTGTCTATTTGTGGGAGAATATATGTCTGGATTATGGAGAAGTGTTTTGTAGTGGTAATGTTAAAACCAGTCAGCCTTAGTCAAATAGTTAGCATTTATATAGAGAGTTTTAAGCTTTGCCAAGTATTTTATATGTGTTGTTTAATCCTTACAAAACACACTATGAGATAATTGAGTTTTTTCACATTTACAGATGAATAAACTGAGGCTGACAGAAATGAAAATGATTTGCTCAGGATAAGGTAACTATTAAGTATCTAAGACAGGATATAATCTCAGATGTCCTTTAGTACAAATCTTGCACTCTGTCTGCTTTGTCATCAAATTGTTTTTATTTTGTCATTTTTTAAGATGTTTTGTACCAGTTCTTTTTGTTATTATGTCTTACTTAGTAAATTCCTTAGTCAAAAGCTAAGTCTACTGTCTGGGTGGAAAGCTTTAAAGTGCAAAATGCAAGTTGGAGAAAGACATTATTAAATACTTATACACATCTATACTTATGTGTATACACATGCTTATGTATATGTGAATATGTATATATCCAGTGCCTGACACATAGTATGCAGTTAACAAAAGTTTATTGAATAAAATATAAATGTATATGTCCATCATTAGGTGTATATATGTGCATGTAACTGGGGACTCATTGATACTTGTCTTCTTGGAAGGATTTGCATAGGCCTGGAACTGGAATCTCAGTCTCTCCTTTTCCAAGAAAGAGAAAGGGAAATAGAAAACAATGAGGCCTAGAAGTATGTGGACAGAGTAAGAACATGGACAGAGAGTGGTGGGAGAGCAAGATGAAGCTGGGCCTTCACCACAACCTTCTTGACAAATGGCAAGACAAGCATAAAAAAATAACAGAGAGTATGGGGTTCAGCCATGCTTACTGCTGTAGTGAATTGCATGACAAACATGAAAAACTATCTAAGGCACTGGTTCTCAACCTATGGGTTATATTCAATTAATAACAATGAAAATACATCCTGTGTATCAGATATTTGCATTATGATTCATAACCGTAGCAAAATTACAGTTATGAAGTAGTAATGAGAATAATTTTATGGTTGGGGGTCATCACAACATGAGGAACTGCCTTAAAGGGTCATTAGGAAGGTTAAGAAACACTGATCTAAGGAATGTAGGCCCAGTGGGAAGACATGGAAAGCAGTAATGTAACTGTCTTGATTTCCAATTCAATTGTGAAATTTCTACCTTTCATAACTTACCTCACTCAAGGTCTCTTGATAATAAATTTCTTTAAAAGTTTCTTATGATTACATTTTTTATTGTCATGTGTTCTCAAAAGAAATTGCTTTATCTAAGATGCCACTATTTTGTGTATGTATATAATTAAAGAAAAAATAAAAATAGGTTGGAAAATAAAGTTTGTTGATTACACAAAGAAAAAGAAATTCATTTGCTTCAATGCCAGCTGGAGGCTCAGAAAAAACAGTGAAATTATTGAAAGCAGATTTTTAAACTCTGCCAATTCAGAGACCAATATGAATCTTGACTGGTCATGGATTCCTTTGGGTATGATTGAGCTAAACAATGGCATTGGGGAAAGGAAGCAAGTTGCTTCCCAAAGAGTCAGTTATCTTTAGTGCCTTAGAAGACCTTTGCTTCTTCATCAATAAGTTTCTGAATGAAGGACAGGGGATATGCATGTTAGCTAGATCAAAAATCATGGTTGAAGGAAAGAATGTGGACTATGATGGCTTCATTATTTTCATCATCTCTCTCTGTGTCATATAGTTTTTTAATTACAAATCATATATACATATATACACACACACTTATATACACATGTGCATACATATATACATGTTTATATAAACACATATAAATGCATATACACATACACATATATACATGTATACTTGCGTGTATATATATATTCTATTCTGGTGCCTTAGTGAGGCCTGGATTCTTGAAAGAAGATCACAAGTGCTGACACATTCGTCTATATTGGAAAGGCTTTGAATATGGGTTTAGGCAACAAATACAGTTTGGTTTCTAAGATATTAGTCTAGCTAATCACATAATCAGTAGGATGGCCATTTGTTGATAGAGATATTCTGATTTTCATGCCCCATGAAACACAGAATTAAAACAAGTATCCTTTAGTTCTATCTAGCCCTCACCCACTTTTGTGATGATAATGGGAAAGTGGCAGGAAAGATGGTAGGTACTAATAATCACACAGTATTTAGATTTTAAGAAACTTTAATTTGACTATTTGTATACTAAATGCGAAATTTTCATTAAATGACCAATGGGTGCATTTATTGCTTAGGGATCTGAGTGATATAATTTTAATATTCATACCATAAGTGAAACAGGAAGAACAAAGGATGTTGTAGCTAAATGGAATGAAGACTCAAATTATGTTTTGGAAAGAAGAAATAATTAATCATAGTGAGTTTTAGCATATGCAAACAAATACAATAAATGTTATTTCAGGGGACAATTGGTCATCACATATTATAGTACTAATAAAATTATCAGAAAAAAATCACCAGGAAAAAAAATTGAACTAATGCACCAGTGTCAGTTACTGAGGACAAAGTGGTAAAAGAATTATATGAAGATTTTGATAAAAAAAAACCAAACTTTCTGAATCAAATCACCATACCCTTTGATACTTTGTGCCTTCAATATAAAGATAGGAAAAGGTGAACATGAAAAGAAGTGTATGGGAAAGTGTGATTCAGGAGAAATAAAAGAGAGTCAGAATACTTGTACATTAGAAGCCTCATGTCTCTATAATATGAACACATTCTTTAAAGAAAATAATGTTAAGTCCTGGACATTACAAGTATCAAATGACTTAAAAAGGAATGAGATTGCATACAATTTAATAGGAAGCAATAGACATTGTAGACATAGGAGATATCCCTGAGTCAGATGACTGCTCACAATTAAGCTATCACCTTGTCACTGCTAAAATCAGAGTTTATAATATGTTAGTAAAAATAATATTTTGAAAAATATATAGTACATAAATTTACCCTAAATTATTTAAACAAGCTATTAGAAATAAAAAATTGGAAGAGGTTAAAAGGAATGTTATCCATATATCAAAATCAGTCAAGATTCCATGGAAAATGTAATAACAACAAGAACAACAAAAGTATGTTCTATGAGAACAATAATAAATGTTTAGGTGAGACATAAACAAGCCAGGGAGATACACACTCACCAAAGCTATTTGTAGGAGATCCTGCATACTGTCCATGTCAAGAAGGGATTCTCTGTGAATGGTGAAGTGCTCCAGATGTTTCTATTTGTGGATGATATTATGCTTCTTGCATCAAGCCCCAGGGCATTACTTAGCCTTCTGGTGGAGACCTGGGACCGCTCAAAGTAGTAAGGTCTGTCAATCCACACAAGAGAGAATAAATAAAGAATTGCTATAGCATGCGGTAGAACATAAACCCTATAGAGTTTGCTCAGTATTATAATTAGCTTTGCCATAGATGCACAATGAGCTGATCCCAATTTTTAATAGGAGCAAGAGAATGATCTCGACAGTTATCAGGGGAAAACTGTAATTTTTTTACTGGACTCAAGTTTTCCATTGCTGTTGTATGGTAGCAAGACCTAAGACATTATTTTCTCTGAAAATTCAAATTAAGCATCACATAAAGGGTAATGATAAAACACAGTGGGTGAGAGCATTATCCAAGCAGAAATTTAAAAGATCAGAAGTGAGTGAAAACATCAAAAACTGTAAGACAGAGAAGATGCATTGCTCATATGATGAGAGTTGGAGATAAGTGAATAGTCTAAGTTCACCACTGGAACCTTATTGATGTCAGGAGAAAGTGAGGACTAAGAAGGCCTGCAGCATGTTGGGTGTGGCAAACTTTTGTGAAGAAACAGATGAGAGAAAGAGGGGATGAACAGGTGGATGGCTTGCAATCTGCATCATTGGAGGAACTCTCCAAATAGATGCGATCACATGTATTTAAATCTTTCATTTCATTTCATTCAGAGAATTTTAGTTTTGCATGGGTATTTCCTATAGTCAGTACTATTTGTAGTCATGCAAATGTACCAAAGTAGATTGTCTGTAAAATTTCTAAAAATTTCTAAAATTTCTAAAACTAGAAGAGACACTGACGATTAGCATAGTCATAGAGTTGAAAGAATATTGGATCTAGAATGAAAGTACTTAGGTTCATCTTTCACATCTGACAACAATTACCTTTGTGTTCCTGAGCAAGTTGTATGATTTCCTTAGTCCTCACTTTCCTAAAGTATAAATTGAAGAGGTTTGACAAGATTGCCTCTGAGAAGCCTTCAAGGTTCCATGCTTATGCTCTAGTTTCATGTGCTACAAAGTGGGGCAAGCAAAATGATCCTTTGAGGTACGTGTAAAAATCAATAGAAAATATATTGAGGTTTATTTTTATTTATTTGAAAAATAATTAAATGCATCTTTACTAATACTTAACATGTGGTTTCATATTTGTGCCCTCAGCTGGTTCAGATTTAGAAAGACAGGTATCTGTTATGGCATAGGAGATAATGAGGGAAGAGCAGAAGTTTCACAGCGTAGAGGAACTAACAGTGATAATTCTATTTGTTTTAAGAATATGGTGACACAGTTTGCGTATGCCTAGTTAAGTGAATAAATTACATAATTTTCACCAAATTAAAGGTCAGAGAATAGACAAAGCACTTAAAAAGATTATTTCTGAGAAACGATGAAGTGATTAGAATACTACTAATGATAGAGAGCATCAATTTACTACTTCTAGTGAGAACTTTATAAGTTGCATTCCAAAGGGGGGAGGAATCAATGAAATCTGACAATACCATTTATAAAACATCTTAAACAATCAAGAATATTATTTGAAATATGTGCTGAACCTCTCCTTAAGTGTATGCTGTGCCTTAGAAATTAGCTAATGATAATATAAAAGTATAAGACTTTAGCAAGATATTTAAAAATGTAACTTTATTTTCTGAATGTCACGTGTGTCACTTATATAAAAGTAAATATATATATATATATATATATATATTTACCAATTAAAATAAAACCTTGGAAATTGTGTTTTAAACTTATTTTTACATTTTCTGAATGAAGAATTTTAATGTATTTGAACCCTAAAATGCCATACTTTTGAATTAATTTGCGAGAACAATTGATTGACACCAAGGAAAATGGGCATTTATGATCCAAATTCAAATGAATTCTTTTGCAAAATTGGTGGGTGGCTTGGAAAAATGAGTATCATTTTTTATGTAGCTCAACCAAAGATACATTTGCTCCATTATTATCTATTTCTCATTGTGAGGCATTTTTTTCAGCAATAGCATGAAAACCATTAAAATCAAGTGTTGAAATAAAATGAACATATGGCCAGGCTTTTGAATAGCTAGATCACAAAATATTAAGCCAAGATATGTGTAATTATTTTTGTCCATTAATCTTCCTAAAATATTGATCAAACTAACATAATTAAATATTAATGATAGGCCAAGATGGCGGCGTAGAAGCAGCAAGGTCCCGCAGCTACCAAACCGCCACCCTAAACACCCATAAAATATGAGCCCAGACAAAGTCTAGGAAAGTCTAGGACTCTCAGACTCACAAAAATACAGAGAACACATCTCTCGCTGAAGGCAGCTTGGCAGCAGGGGCTCATCAATGCAGCCAGATCGGAGGCTGGAACAGCCTGAAGCTGAGACCTTGGCCAGGCCTGGGATGGTGGGAAGGAGCTGAGCCGAGCCCCGCAGCCAGTCAGCAGTGGTTCTACAGCCTCCAGCACATCCACATATGCCAAGGTGTGAGGAAGGGGACAAGAGAGGGGCAGCTCGCACAGCAGAGCAGAGAACCGCCAGCCCAAAAGCACAGCCGCGGCAAGGCAAGGCCCCAGCCGGCCATGAGGAGCAGAGCCTCCCAAGGAGCAGCTTGAATCTACTTCAAAGAAAACCTAAAGCACCTGCCTGAGGGGAGCTTCGGTTAGAGACAGTTAGTGAAAGTTGAAACTTTGAAAC
>CM053599.1:173575573-173594874 GCA_028646575.1 Pseudocheirus occidentalis | reverse complement strand
AGACAGAGACAGAGAGACAGAGACAGAGACAGAGAGACAGAGACAGACAGAGACAGAGAGAGACAGAGACAGAGAAAGAGACAGAGAGACAGAGACAGACAGAGACAGAGAGACAGAGACAGACAGAGACAGAGAGACAGAGACAGAGACAGAGAGTTCCTCTCCCAGTATCTGGAAGTTGACTGAAAACTGAATTGGAGTTTTCCTGAGACCAGAATCTGATGAAGGACATCCAGAAGGCCAATATTCCTTCTCAGTCCTAGAGCCAGCTAACATGAAACATGAACAGGATAAGACTTTGTTTATTAGTGGCCTGGCTAATCCTCGAGTTCCAGGCAAGAGAAGTGGTGAAGGGTTTGAGATGTATTGAACCCTGTGAATTTCAGTGTGTGCCCGGGATTGCCCTGAGGACTGGACACGGATCTGGGATCAGTCTACCTCTGAGGACTAGACAAGAAGCTAGCAGCTGTTTCCTTCTGAACCCAGGTGATTGTTTGACAGATTCAGGAGGGAGCTGGAACCATAGAAGGGGATCCAGGGAATCAGAGAGACCACCCAGAGTCAAGATGAAGAAAAGACCTTCCCTTGGACGAGATTGAGGATTGCTGGAAACCAAGGGGTGGAAAGTTTGTGTGGTTTTCTAATGACTCTATTAGTGACTAATGTTATTTAGTAATTGGGAATTTAGCTTAGTGACTGACTGCTAGATGAGTGACCAATCAAGGTAATGGTTGCCTGATGAGTGGACAATTGGTATACTGTGAACTGATTGATTGAATCTTTAAGCGAGAAGGGTTTCCCCCTTAGGGAAAACAGGTGATTACTCTTCTGTTAATTGATTGATTGAATCTTTAAGTGAAAAGGGTTTCCCCCTTAGAAAAAAAAAGGTTTTTTGCATGAATTATGTATAAATACCTGTGACCTCCTACTTAATGAAATCCTCAATTACTTCCCTAAACAGTTTGTTACCTGCCCACCCCACTTCTCTTGTTATTTTATTAGTAGTGGACATGTGCTCAAAGTCTTAGAAGTTTCTTCATCTAATTTTGTTTCATTTGTCTCTCACACAACTTTGTCTTAGGATTCTGGTCCCAAAGCAGACCCAGCTAGACTCACAGCAGCCTTTTCTTCCACCACATGGAACATTCCAGCTTGCTCTTCTAAAGGAAATTTTGAATACTGTAGAATAGAAAGCTTCTCATGAAAATCAACTCCTTTTCCATCTGAAGCTTTTCCTTCAGGATTTTATCTCTGATTTTACATATAATAACATGTTAATAAGACCCATCCTCCTCTACATACCCCTGCCATTTCTTTCCATGGTTCTATTGGCATTCTTTGCAAATGCTTTTCTAAATCTCTGGGTTCTACCTTCTGTAGGCTAAGTTCCCAGTTTTCATGAAGTCCTTTACTTTTAGCCCATTGTCTCACTGGGAAGGAATAAGGTAAATCCTCCCAATCTGAGATTCCAGTTTCCTTTTTGAGAGCCTTTTTTGTCTCCAAGTAGAGGCTCCATATCTTGAGATCCTATTTGTGACACCAAATTCATCTCCAATTTGTTACCCACATCTACTGCTACCAATATACAAGCATATTCCCAGGTTTGAATTGCAAGATATAACAGACTCTCTTCTTCAAAGACAAAATAAAGATATTTATTCATATGCCAGAAAGCCAAATACACTACGATAATAAAGAAGTTAGTAGACATTACCAATGCAGGGAGTGCTGCCATCCCCAAGCATTCCCTTCATTAGGTCTCCCCCAAAACCATCTCCCTTAAGCAAAATGCCCCTCTCTCACCCATGCTAGCTTCTTGGCCTCTCTCTGCCTCCTCTATCTCAGTTCTCCATCACTTTTTCTCAGCTCTGCCTCACCCATACTTCTTGGTCCACCCCTTCTTGATCCATCCCTTTGGCAAATTCTTCCCACTACAGATTCGTGTGACTCCGGTTTCCATATGACTCATATTCAAAGCAGGTCACATGTACCTGTTAATGCTCAGCAAACATTTTCCCATTCCATTAACAATACATTAACAATAAACACATAGAGACTAAGAAACAGACAGTTGAAATATTCCAGGTGTGAGGTGCTGTGGGACAACCATGGTTAATGGGTGTACCTTGAAGATTCAGAAAAGAGAGAAGTAATTTTCAGATAAGTAGAAGGAGAATCAAAGGAGTAGTGTCATGAAAAACCCAGAAAGCACAGTTTATAAAGGAGATGAGTAAAACTGACAATTTCAAAGGTTACAGAAAAATAATTATGAGAACTGAGAAAAGCTTTTTAGATTTTGCAGTGAAAGAATCTTCAGAAACTTTGGAGAATACAGTTTTAATGGAATGATGAGATTAAAAGCCAGAGTGCCAAGGGATTTCTTTACCATGACAGGAGAAACTAGAGAAGACAATGCTTCCCTTGAATCAATCTTCTATGAGGAAATGGATGAGTCACACAAGATTGGCATGTATGGAAGGGTTGCAATCTATATTAATAGGAAGAATTCTGAAATCAATGATATCAAACATCCTTTTGAATGTTTCAACATACTTTTCTGTTAAAATACCTTCAACACTTTCCTACTGACGTTAGGATAGAGTCCAAACTCTTCAGCCCAATATTCAAGCATCGTACCCACCTAATTCCCCCTTAATATTCAATTTTCCTTCTCTCTCTTCTTCAACAAGACTCCATCACTGGATCAAGGCAAAGCACATTGTTAATTTTGAAGTATGTCATGCTCTGCCTTTGAACTTCTATTATAGTTGTGAATTACCTCTATAATACCCCATAGAAGCTTGAGGTCACCAAAAGTGAATTATTAAATAACATAGAAAATCATCGGTAGATAGGAACATTACCTCACACAAAGAAAACCAAAAAATTGGGTTTGTGTAGAAGACTGCAAAGCTACTATATATGCATTAAATTTAATGTGGCAATAACAATATTCATAGCAATACCAATCCACCATAAAACCTTCTTAATTCTTACCCATCCCCACCCCATTATTGCTCTCCTCTAATATCTCCTCCTTTCTTGTTGCAACACTATCATTAAAAATGCTTCAATGATTCTGTTTTTCTCTTTTTCCTTTCCTTTTTGCTTTTTGGCCAACTTATCCCCAACATTCTACTCCTCCCACCCATAAAAAGAGAAGAAAACCAAAACCCTTAAAACAAATATGTGTTGTCAAATAAAATGTATTCTCATGTTTTCCTTGCTCAAAATTATATTTCTTATTCTACATTTTTAGTGCCTCACCCTTTGGCAAGAGGTTGGTAACATAGTTCATCAACAATTATCTGGAATCATCATTAGTTATTACACTGATGTTATTAAACATTAAAGTTACTTTGACTTCTAGTATTGTTTTTAATGTATAAACAAATCCCTCCCTTCCACTCATTTCACTTTTTTTCCCCTTATATGCCTGATGATTATGAGGTAGAACTAGAGAGTTGTTTTCTTTGGTTTTAAATCAACTTTTTTCTGTTTTATGAACAGAATTCATTTTGTTTTGTGTAAAAAATACAATTGGAAAACTTAAGAATTATTATTCATCAGTCTACGATGTTAGAAGACCAATGATTAAAGCATACTTTCAATCTCTTAGTACAGATGTGATTGACTAGAGATGCAGAATGGGATATACATTATCAGAAACAGCTAAAAATGAGTCAGTATTCTTTGCTTTACTCATTACTTGTTACATGCGAAGGCTTTTTATGAGATTGAAGAGAATGGGCTTTAAGGAGAATAAGTTAATACTATATTCTTGGCCTTATTTACCTCACTTAAAAAGTGAAGGTGTTTAAATTAATGGTTTCTAAACTTTCTTCTGGGCCTAAATCCTTCAGATTTATCACAAAAAACTATTTGCAATTTAATAGCATCTCACAGCCTGATCCTTAAGTACTTCTTCCATAAGTACAATTTTTATTTGCTGTTATTTTCAAAGAAGGGGAGTGAAGGCTTCTATCATTAATCGAACAAAAATAGTCAGTAGGAAGTTCTAGTATATAATTATAAAAGTTCCCAATTTAGAAAAAAGAATCCTAGAAACAGATAATACTACTAAATTCAGTTAAATAGTATTTGAGGAATGTTGTGAGGAAGGAAAGGCCTGAGGCTGCCAAATGCCCATCTGTTTTTATCTCTAGCTTCTTCCTGTAAGAGCTATAAGAAAGCTCATTACTTTGCCTCTTGGTACTTAGTGTCCATTGTCATGCTCACTCACAGATACTCATTTTACCATATGGCAGTTTAGATGTGGGTGCTTGTCAGCTTAAATGTCTCTGTAAGACCATTAACTGTTCTTATTACTAGTTTTAATGTGCTGCCATGTTTTTAGGGCTTGACTGCCAGATACTATTTTAATACTGGCATATCTCTTTCAAGGAAGCAATTTGATTCATTATTATTAACTTATCTTTTTGGCAGCAAGTCCTGCCTGGCTAAGAGATAATTTAGAAGAAGAAGAATGGCCTCTCATGATCACAGTTGCTTTCTTGACATTATTTTTCTGATAAACTTGTTTTGTATTATCATCTGTCTCTTACTTGGGCATGGATTCCAAGATTACATTGTAGCTTGGGTGACAGGGACTTTTTGTCGTTGTTGTTGTCCTTGCTATTGTTTAGGTAAACTGGCATGTGCTAAATTGGCTTTGATATGAGAACAACTCAATCAAAAATGACATTGTCTGTTTTGTGTTTCACTAATATGCCTGCTAGTGTTTGTTAAATATTGGTGGGGAGGCATCAGTTCCAGGCAGAACATTAAATCAATGGAAAAAGGTTGTGTACTAATGCTGGGAATTAGCACAGTTACTAAAAACTCTTGGGAAAAAATGGTATGAAACTCCTGAAGAAGATTCTGGCTTTGGGGCTTTCAAGAGTAGATATATTAATTCATTAAATTGTTTAAGCATGCTACATAGAAATACTGACAGGGATTTGAAGCTTTGTTTTCTATTATTCATTTATTATTTATATCATTTTTACCAGAGGCATTAGAATATATGTGATTAAAATCTCATTTATATTGTTCTTGTGAGAAATTATCATTGGCTCTGCTCTAGGCGACTTTGTTTTCTTCCAAGTAAACCCCAGTAGAATAGTAGATGATAATAAAATCTCTGACTTTTTTACCATGATTGCAGAATGTTTCCAAACAAGCATGGCTGTTATACTTGACTTAGCTTGTATTTAAGAACAATTGTTGTGATGTATTAAGAGAATTATTTTTTGCTTTTTCCTTTTAACCTCACATGGAAGTGTTGAATTTTGGGAGAGGGAAGAAAGATGGCACATTAAAAGTAGCAAGTCACCTGAATTCTCCAAAATTCCATTTCACACAGCTTCAAAATATTGCTTTAAATAAAATTACAGAATGCAAGAACCAGCAAACAGTCATGATGAAATCATTTTCTAGTTCATGAAATTTTAGGAGGTCAGGAGGGAAGTTCTGTCTTAGTAGGGTCATGGTTGAACCTGAAGCCTAGTGCAGATAGAATCCCAGAAAGCCAGAAGAGGAGTCTGGAGGCAATTAATCATCATCAACAATTTGGGGAATTCTCAGTCCACAGATACTAAGGGTGTTGGGTAACTTGTCAGGAGGAGATTACTTTGGACCCCTTGTTGGCATTGCATGAAGGACTCTGTTACATTGCCAATATGTAGTTCTGGGTCACAATCCCAGAGCTAAGAGGAACATTAGCTGACTAAAGTTTCATCTGCACAGGTTTAGGGGCCCTGATGACAATTCTAAGGTGAAGAAGAGTTTGTGGTGTCTCAAAGACAAGCAGATAGTTCAAAAGAACAGTGATCACACATCTCCTTAGGTCATACCACATTGGAAGAACTAAAAACCACACAGAACCCCAAAGTGAGGTCTGAAAATAGCAAGAAAAGTCTGAAGCTTGGAATAGTTCCTACTTCACCATAGGAGGAAAGCACAGTTTTAACATAAAGTTATAGGCAAAGAAAAAAAAGAACTGGAAAATGAAAACAGCAACTAAAGAATTAGATCCTAGCAAGTTACTATAATAACAGGGTAGATCAAGGAATAAATTCAGAAACAGATAAAAAAGAACCTTATTGAAGGTTTTAAAGAAAAATGTGAAATTATCACAGCTCGCCCCTAAAAAATTCCTGTTAAGTACTCAGAAAGGGATTTGTTTTTTAAATCAAATAAGAGAGATAGAGTAAAAATTAGTAAAAAGAAATTTTAATGATGCAAGAAAATTATGAAACAAGGGCAACAGTTTAATAAAGGAGAAACAACAAATATTCTGAAGAAAATAAAATTTTCAAAACAGAATTGACCAAATACTAAGAGAGATACAAAAATTTAGTGAAGAAAAGAACTCCTTAAAAAGTAGAACTGGTCAATTTTAAAAAGAGGTACAAAAACTCATTGAAGAAAATAATTTCTTAAACAGTAGAGTTGGAAAAGTGGAAGCATGTTACTCTATAAGACTTTAAAAAAATCAAATAAATAAAAAAGAAACAGAAAATGTCAACTAGTTCATTGTAAAAGAACTGACCTGGAAAATAGATCAAAAAGAGAAAATTTAAGTATTATTGGAATACTTGAAAATCATGATAAAAAAGGGCGTGATATCATATTTGCAGAAACTACTAAAGGAAATTGCCCCAATATTCTAGAGCAGTGTTTCTCAATCTTCTTAATGCTGCAACCCTTTAATACTCATGAATGTGGACATATCTGCATGTGGGAGGAATCACCTGGAGATGAATAGAGGAGTGTTGTCTCGGTTCCTAAGACAATCAGAAATATGTGTTTTCTGATGGTCTTAGGTGACCCCATTAGACCCGCAAAGGAGTCACGACCTACAGGTTGAGAATCTTTGTTCTAGAGTATTAAATAGAAATTGAAAGGCACTGTCATTCATCTCCTGAGAGAAATCCCAAAGTGAAAAGTCTGAAGAATAAAATAGCCAAATTTCAGAGCTCCCTGGAGCTGTCATTCAATAAGAATGCATTGCAAGTAGCCAGAAAGAAACAATACCAATATCATGGAGCCAAAGTTAGGATAATTCAATATTTAGCAATTTCTATATTAAAGGATCAGAGGGCTTGGAATGTGACATTCCAGAAAGCAAAGGAGTTAGGATTACAACTAGGAATGACCTACTGAGCAAAACTGAATATATAATTCTTTTGGGAAAAACATGGATGTTCAACAAAATGGAGAGCTTTCTAGCATTCCTAATGAAAAGACCCAGAGTAAAATAGAAAATTAGGCTTTCACATACAAGACTCAAGAAAAACATAAAAATGTTAACAGGAAATGGAAATTACAGTGGATTCAATAAGGCTCAACTTCAACTACAAGGAAAGATGATATTTATAACTCCTAAGATCTTTTTCATTATTAGGACAATTAGAAGGAGTATACATAGACAGAGGGCATGGGTGTGAGTTAACTATATGGCAATTTAAAACAAAATAAAAATTGGGGTGAGACGACATGGAGCAGTAGAAAGTCAGCGCAAAACAGTCATGTTTCTGAGACAATTTTAGAAGAACCCACGAAAAACCTGACTTTCAGGGGTGGAGGCTGGACCTGAAAGAAGTGCAAATACCTCCAGGTCAACCATACAGAACTAACAAACAACAAGCCCTGGGGGCAGTTGCTGTTGAGAGGCAGGCAGACCTTTAGAAATTTTCACCTCACAGGCAGTGTGGGGAATCTGATAGGCTGAGTATGAGAAGACTGAATGGCCTTCCACTGTTGAGGGATGCAAAGTACAGCTTTCCAGACCAGAGAGACCCCAACTGCAGTTGCAGAGGAGGAGTTAGAACAGAACTGCTGTGTGGCAGAGGGGTGAGGATCTTGCTGGATGTGGGCCTTGAAGGAGAGCAGAGTCCCTGGTTTCAGTTCCAGGTTGGAGATGTTATCTGTAGTTTGTAGCCATTGGAGGTATCAGAAAAAGCAAAATCATTTGTGGGACAGCATGAACTGAAGCCCTATCTATGGCTTAGGAGTAGATGGGAGATCTTAATGTCGAGCTTTAGGACAGGTGTTAGAAAATAACAGTAAGAAGGACATGAGGCTTAGGGTTTACCCATACCTCAGGAATTGAACTTGATTATACGAATACCTGTTAAAAAAAACAAAATTTAAAGAAAATAATAAAAATCTGCTAGAAAAGGAGAAACAACGCAAACATAGATAGCTGTTATGGGAATAGAGAAAATCTGGAGTCATATTCACAACAAGAAAAGAAACTAAAAGAACAAAATAAAAATTAAAAAAAACACTCTTCAATGAAACAAGCCAAATAGTCCCAAGCACAAGAGTTCTTGGGGGGGGGGAAACAACTTAAAAAGGGCTTTAATGATCAAATAAGAGTCCAGGATGGTAGAGTAGGGGCAGGGACTTGCTTGAACTGTCCCCTAAACCCCTCCAAATACCTGAAAAAAGGATTCTATACAAATTCTAGACCACCAGAGCCCACAAAATGACAGAGTGAAACAAATTTCCAGCCCCAGATCACCTGGAAACAACAGGAAAGTCCTGTTAAAACTGTCTGAGAGTGGAGTGTGCCCCAGTACAAATTATGCCAGCACAGACTGGCCCCCTTTCATACCTGGAGCAGGTTTCAGGGGACTGAATCCCTGGCAGCTGGGGCAGTTTCCAGACTTCTAAACACACAAGGGCAAAACACAACTTAGAAGGTCAATAGGAAAGGTCTGTTAGGCCTGATGAGAAAGGATTGCAGTCTGATGCCAGCCCAGGTTGGGCAGCAGCTGTGGCAGTGACTGCTTCCAGAGATCGTGGCCCACAGATGATGGGGCAGTTGACTAGAGGAGGATTGCAGGAATCACTTTGCTGGCACTGAGGCAAGGTTCTCTTGCTTTGTCTATGCTTGCATCTGAGTTGCAGCCCTGCGTGGTAGCCTGGGGTGAGGAGGAGCCCTGGTGTGGCAGAAATTGTAGTAACAGTGGAGATGAAATCCTCCTCATAGTTTCAAGGTGGAAAAAAGTGCTTGTGACCACTCACAGACCTGAGAAAAGGCCAAGAGAGGAGTAAACACCTCTCCTTTGATCCAACCAGGTTGAAAGAAGTGAAAATTTAGAGATCCCTGGAATTATCTCTGAAAACAGCTGCACTAAATAAAGTCTTGAAGCTAAGGACAGTATATCCTTCACAATGGAAGCAGAGTCCTATCTTAACAAAGAGTTAAAACATCAGATAATTGGCACGGGAAATGAGTAAAAAGCAAAGGGAGAAAAAACTCAGACTATGGAATCTTACACTGGTGACAAAAAAGATCAAAACACACAAGCAGAAGAAGACAGCAAAGTCAAAGCTCCTGAAACCAAAAACTCCAAGAAAAATATGAATTGGTTGTAGGCCATGGAAGAACTGAAGGAATATTTTGAAAATAAAGTAAGAGAAATAGAGTAAAAATTGCAAAGATAGATGACAGTGATGCAAGAAAATCATGAAAAACATATCAACAACTTGCTAAAGTAGAGTAAAAAAATATTGAAGAAAATGACATCTTAAAAAATAGACTAACCAAAATGGCAAAAGGGATCCAAAAGTATATGAGAAGAATGCCTTAAAAAAGTAGAAGTGGCCAAATTGAAGAGGAGTCCAAAAGTTCACTGAGGAAAATAATTCCTTCAAAATTAAAATGTAGCACATGAAAGTTAATGAAAAATGAACAAATAATAAAAAAACAAAAGAATGAAAAGTAGAAGAATGTGAAATATCTCAATAGAAAAATCACTGACCTGAAAAATAGATCCAAGAGAGATAATTTAAAAATTATTGGACTACCTGAAATCCATGATAAAAAGAAAGAGCCTAGCTATCATCTCTCAAGAAATTATCAAGGAAAATGGTTTCCCTGATATTCTAGAACCAGGAGGTAAAATAGAAACGGAAAGAATTCACCAATCACGTCCAGAAAGAGGTCTCATAAGGAAAACTCCTAGGAATATTATAGTCAAGTTATACACACACACACACACACACACACACCAAGCAAAAATATTTTTTCAATATTTAAAAACTCAAAGGTAAGAACTACTCATCTAATTTCTTTGGGGGTATAAGGTTCTAATTATTTCGTATTCCCCACATGATAAATATTTATTACAATGAATTTATGTGTATGTGTGTATGTATGTATATTGTTTGCATGTGTGTATGTAATCTCAAAGAGAAAGGATAGAACTATTTAGAAAGGATAAAATGAATCAAAGAGTGACAACCACAGACATAAACACATACAGAAAAAATAAATTGGTATTACAGTAGTTACACAATCTAAATTAATTGTTTTGCTAGGTTGAAAAGGCTTCATAGAAGTTGACTGAATAGGTTAAGGCCATGGAATAAATTGATACGTTGATTATCAGTGTGGAAAATGGGAATAAAATTAGCTGAAAATTAAATAATTGTAGAGATATTGCTTTTTATTTTCATTTGTATTTGTATTCATCATAGCATGTAGTATAGTGTTATACATAGATCATCTTTAAAGATTTGTTCAATTATTACATAAATTCAATTAAAATAGCTATTATTTATGAGGTAGAGAATCAGAGAATTTTAGAACTGGAAGCAAGTCTTTAAGATCACCTAATTCAGCATTTTCTTTCCAAAAGAAAAACATCAAAACAAATAAGATATTACAAAATCCTTTCCAAATAGGCATTTAGACTTTCCTTGATGACTATTAACATCACAAGATAGGAAGCACTTCCAGCATTTTAAATATAGATCTAACTGTCATGAAGTAAGCATTCTACACAATGTTGTGTCTTTGAAAGAGAAAGGGAAATTGAGTTGTAGGTGGAGAAAGGCATAACTGCTTTTATTTACTCTAACATACACATTAGTATCCTTCTACTATGAGGTTTGTATAGATTGTAAACAGACATAGAAAGTCCTAGACATGCTATCTGTAAACCAATTGTCTTTATGTGAAGTACAAGTTAAACTGATGATATCTAAACATGACAGAGTAGTGTGACCTGTTGACTTTCTCTCTGTTCTGTTATATATGTCCCCACAGAAGTATTATGGTCTAGACAGAACTGAAAAGTGCTTGAAGTCTTAAGCATAGAAAACAAGTAAAGGGCAAACAGTGAAGGAGCCAGTGTCACAATGTGGGAGACAGCTATCTTCACACTAGCATAATTGAGGGTTTAACCCTATTCTTTACGGCATATCTGTGTCAAAAATGGTTAGCACTTACATAGTCAAAGATCACTGGATTCTGACACAAAGTTCAAAGAAAGACACAGGAGGGCCCCCTAACTCACTGAAACTTGGACTGGAGTGTGGGACAAATAAGTTGGGCAAGGGTAAAAGATGAAGCAGTTGCATCTAATGACTTAAAATATCTTAATCAAGTAGAAAGTGAAGTCATTTGATTAGATAGAAAGAAAATTAGAAATTTGAATTAGAAAATTAGGTTTGTAAAAAGTTGCTTGGGGAATGGGTTAAAAAATCAACAAGAACAGAGTACTTTATGTAGTGTTAGATATAGTCATATTAAATATATTTGCTTGTTTGTTTTTGTCACAAGGGAGCATTCAATCTAGAGAACTGGTGAAATGAATATGATGTAAAGACAAGAGACATCAATAACTTTTTTTAAAGAAAATCAATGAGATGACTAGAAGGATTTTTTTGCAGGAATGATGGACCAAGTGAGATTAAATAACATGAATTTTAATGTTTTTAATCCTCACAGTTTTAAGACTTATTATGGCAACTTTTTGTAATTCTGGAGCTAGAAAGGAGACATTATCCTATTAGAAGACTAGGGGCAGAACCAGATGTTATTTCAAGTTTCTTTATATATGTGTTTCCCTCCCCCAAACATGAGTTAGTGGCATGATCCCTATGTGTGTGTATATATGTTTTCTTGTGAACAATTTATATTTTCAGATAAAAAACTATGAAAACTTATTGGTACAAAATCAACGAGCAGGAAAATATGTATTCTAGCCATAAGGGAAAACATAACAAATTTTTGTGACAGAAGAAAAAAGACAAAAGGTGTGGCAATGTCTTCCTTCCACTAGGCAACTATCTTTGTATCTAGCATAGTTTACTTTATTTTACAGTACATATTAGTTCTTTCAAAGTCTTCCAATCCTATGACTCTAAGATAAGTTCTTCCAATTATAATTTTTAGGTGAAGAAAGCAATTTTCACACATTTGGCATTTTGCTCACTGTTCCAGATACTTTGATTCTAACATTAGAAAAGATTATTTCCTAAAGTCTAGTTGTTCCTTTGCAGTTTTCCCATAAACAGCCTCTGTTACATCTCACATAGCAGTTAGTTGATATTGTAGCCCTGTCTTGATGTAGCCAAGGAAATCAACTGATCCCAGTCCACACTCCCTCCAAGGATCCTCAGGTAGTTTTTACTTTCTTGAGGACTAGTCAAGCTGGGTCATGGATCCACCCTATTATTTTAAGAGATGGTGGGATATAGAACCTGAAAAGTCAAGAAAGTGGGGCAATAGGAAGCATCACTCAAGATTTTGGAACTGGCCAAGGAGGCAGAATCCAAATACCTGGGACCAAGCTGGTAGGATGGTATTGTCCAGTAGACATGGCACAGGGTCTATGGTGCTAAAAACTGGTCAAGATTTCTGAACTGATGATTGCTCCCTTCTTTTTTTCCACCTTTCAAGTCTCTGCACTCTCCAATGAGCATGAAAGCCTGATGCTTTTAATGGTTGGAGAAGATGGAGAAGAGGGGATGGTATGTTTACCTTCATTTAAACATTTGCATTGTGTCTTAAACTAATAATATTCTTAACAATGTATAAACCAAAGGAACTGCTAAGGGAAATGCCATTGGGGATTCATTTGGCTAAAGATAACTGCATCAAGAAAAAGAAATTTATGTTAGTAGAATTTTGTCAAGATCTCATCTTTGGCTAGGTCCTCAGAACTGAAAGGGCACATGTTTGATTTATTTTTACATCTTCTCACGGTAGATATACTACTTATATCAGGATTCCTCTAACTAATGAGTCAGCAATAACTGGAAGACTATAAATAGTTGGGTTGGTAACATATCTAGGCTTCTGCCATTATCCTAAAATTGTTTTGTGATGAAAATCACTCTCATACATGAGGGGGTAAGTGTGTAGCTGTAGAATTAATCACGCCCAGGGCAATTTGTATCTTGCCTCATTAAAAGAAAATGTTTGGACAAATAAAAGTGATTTGCATTTTTGTTTGATTCGTGAAACCTTCACAATTTTGCTGCTTCCTTCTGTTCCAGTCTTCTTCCATTTTATTTCCCTCCTCCTTATAATCTATAATTCCAGAAACACTGACCTTGCTATTCCTAATAATGGGTAATCCTTGTCCCGACTCCATGCCTTTTCATTGCCTATTCCAAATGCTTATGATGCTCTCCCTTCCCATCTTTGTCTCCGGGCTTTCCTGTATTTCTTTAATATTTGGTTCAAACACTATCTTCTCTGATAAAACTTCTATTCAGTATTACTGAAGATTTTATACACACACACACACACGCACACACTAATGTTAATGGAATATAAGATCTTGCCTCCCTACCATAAGCCTCATGTGGAGTCCATTAAAAGAAGTTTAATTAGGGGAGGCTTGTTTTTCAGAAAGGCTCACACCTTTTGTTACTTTGTAACTTTGTAATTAGGCAGTGGGTCAAGTGGGTTGTTATGGCCTCTGACCCTGAAGAAGGGTATATCTATTCTGAGATTAGTATTTTGCTTTGAGGCTTACTCATTGGAAGAATATTCTTGTTATTTGACTGTATACACTGGGTAACTGTTAAAGAACCCCATGACTTTGAAAAACCCAGATGTTGGTGCTTCTTTCTTTGGTAACTCTGTATGTATTGCCTTGATCGGACATTTGGATCTGTCTTTTAATCTGTGCTAATTTTTCAATTAGAAACCCTGTCTGTTGGTCTTTATTTCTCTACTTGTATTTTCTCTGAAGTTCAGGGTGCTAACTTTTCCCCTAAATGGTTTACCCCTTAAATAGCTACCTTTCCTAGTAAAACTGATCTAAGAAGCTGTGCTAGCAGCCATCCTGGGTATGCCAGAGTGGTTGTCACTACACAAACGTGTGTGGTATATGTGTGTATAATAATTTGTGACTTCCTTCCCATTAGAACATTAATTTTGAAGGCAGGAAGTGCAGTTTGCTTTCTTTATTTCCCTTCAGTTTAGCACAGTGCCAGTGATATAGTAAATAACAAACATTTGTTGACTTACTGATTTATTTAATTATGATTCAGTGGACTTGTAATGAAAAATCAGTCTTTTCTTTCATAATCTCTTTATCTAAACCATATGACAACAGCCTTATTGGCATCATATCTGCTCAGCATAAAGTGAAATGGAATTTTCTTAATTATTTGCTAAGTTTGATCAAAGATATTTACTTTGGCCAAAGTATTGTTTTGCTTTCCTACATGATCAAATTGTTAGAATATTTGACGAATTGCCCTTTCTTTTGGTACTGCCTAGAAACCTGTGGTAATATTACCCACCATAATTTATCTCACTTCCCACTCTAGGGCATGGAGAATGCTAAGTTAGAAACCAATTAAAATGAGGGCACCCTGCAGTCTCTTTTTCTACATAACCCTTGATGTAAAAGGATCATCTCACATAAAATATATTTATGATCTGAACAGTACATACTCTGTACATTTTTAGATCTCCATTTCGAAGACAACATGCCGACTTTCCTCTCCTGAAGTAGGATCCATCTAAGGAACATCACAGATGGCCTGTCATGAATCAAGACATAAATTGCTCATTGGAGAATTAAAGCCAAAGAAAAGGAAACATTCTGTTTTTTTCTCTCTGAAACTCCTGAATGCTTACAGATTTTTACCTTTGCTCACCTGTACTCTAGTTCCCAGCATCAACACTTGGTTTCCCTTAGGCTAAAATCTTATCAGAAAATGGCTTGTGCTCCATTTTACTTGGGGTAAATCATGTAAATTTCATACAGTAAAATGAAGAAAAGCTTGGCAAAGTTTATATTTACTTAGCCACACAGGAAGCACGCAAAATAAGACTAGACATGTGGAAACTTGGTAATTAATAACTTTCACACATTAGACTGGGCTAACCATTTGGAAAATTTCATTGAGAAAACTCATTATGATTAATGTTTAATTAATGTATTCTATTCCTTACTTTCATGATCATCACAATGCACTGCTCAAAGGGATGGTAGAAAAGCAGGGCTTGAGGTAGTCAGATTACATTTAACATTGTTTTTTTCATGCTAAGACAAAGTGAAGAAGAAAATGTCAGATCAGAAACTTCTGTCTGCCTTTTCTAGATGTCACAGATACTGGAGAACTACTTTGCATTAAAAAGAAAAATCTGGAGTCTTCTCAGCTTCCGGACATAGTAAAGTGAAATGACAGCAGAATATACAAATAAGTTCAGGGCCAAGATGTACTATTAAAATGAGAGTACTTGGAGTGGAAGTTTTTTTTTTCTTCTTCTCTTTTTAAACAGTACAAAGGATGAATGTATTAACAGCAGAAAAACAGAGATATTGATGATAAAATAGAGAAAAGACTTGACAGGAAGGTAAAAGAGTCGACTAATTACAAAGAAACAAGAGGCTAAAAGAAAAATTAAAAATGAGAAGAGGAATTGAAATAAAGATGAAATTGAAATATATTAAAAGAGAAAAAAGATATAAAAGCATAGCAGATATATCTAAAAGAATGACAACTAATATATGTAGCAATATGGTTGGGGTAGAATAACAATTGTAATGTTTCTTTTATAGATAAGAATATTGAGGTTCACAAATGACAAGCAATTTGCCCATAGTCCTGGGCTATTAACAATAAACAAGTTGTTCAGTAGATATGATGAAGAAGAAAGGATAAAATAATTAAAACCTACAACATAGTATTTGATGCCAGATAAACTACTCCCACCCCATTTTCATTCTAAAATTGCATTCTCTAGATGTCTTGTGCATTTTCTATTATTATTATTATTATTATTATTATTATTATTATTATTATTATTATTACTACAGTTTTTTGTCTCCTTTAAGCTCTCCTTGCAATAACTACTTTTAAAAGTAATTACTAATCAAGCCCATCGTCAATACTTGCAGAGATCCAACTGTTTCTGGGTCTTTTAAAATTGTTTTTGTACTATTTCTGCCTCAATCAGTCATCTACCTATATATCTACTTTTTTTTTTAACATGCCGACAGAACTAGTATGTGAGGGCTATAATTATTATGGGCCTTGAAAATAATTCTTATGTGAATGATAAAATAAAAAAAACTGCCAAAATGAATGATAATAACGATGATGATGATGATAATGATGATGATAATAGCTAACATTTATATGCCATTTCAAGGTTTGCAAAGCACTTTATGTAAGTCATCTTATATGACCAATTGATTGGAGCTAATTTAGTGATTGCTGCCTCTTCAGTTGCAGGTTTGATAATGTCTAGTGTCTTAGATACCTGCTATGTTAAAATAGTACTTGCAGGATCAATATTTGCTGTCGAACACCTGATGTGAGTGGTGCTTTCTAATGTCAGGAAGAAGAAAAGGAAAGGAAATATATAAGTATATACATTCACACAGACACATATATTGGTTGGGGTTGTATATTGAGAGTTTGGGGCATGAATTAGGTAGACAAGAACCCAATAAAATGGAGAGGGATCAGGAATTTAAATCAGAAAATCTCATTTCAAATCACAATTTATTATTTTATAACCCTGGAAAAAGTAACTGTACTTCTCTGCTTCTCATTTTATTCAAATTTAAGATCCAAGTGTTGGATTAGTTATTCTCCAAGGTCACTTCTAGCTCTTTAATCACATGATCTTATAAGCATCCTTGACATTTTATATTTTCATTGATCAATATAACATGAAAAAATACATGTATTTTATCAATTAGAGTAAAATATATTTTTACATAGAAAAAGTCCAGAGAGAATAAAATGGAGACGAGTGGTTTTCTCCTTAGGATTTCTTTATTCACTAAGAATTTTTTTTCCTTTTCCTTTTTCATTTAGTTAAAGAAAAATATAACTCAAAATTTAGATTAGACTATTAACAATATTGAGGGGTTTTTTGTCTTTACACAAGAAGCACACTTTTGAGCTATCCTAAAACTCTGAATAAATAAAAATTAAATCAGCTAAAAGTCAAATCTTTGAAAAGTTTAACTAGAGATTTAAAAATATGCATTATTCATACTGTTTATCTTTGGAAGAGGTCTTAAAAGAAGGTTTCTAGGGCTTTTTGTTTCTTTATAATTTTCATCGACCTGTTCACTTCATTTTTCCAATTTACAATATCTTCTATTTTATCCAAACTCTTAACTTTTTTATTTGTTATTGTAGCTAATGTTATTATTTCTTGGAATAATTTAGTTCTGTTTCCTCTGTTTGTTTTTCCCACATTAAGTAAGATAATTCTTATACCTTATGTTTTAATCTGTTTGCTTTCATTTCAAATTTTTCTCCTACACTGTCATTTCAAAATGATTAAAAATATTTTGATTCACATCTCCCAGGCAAAAATACCATACTTTGAACACAATTGCTTTTTCCTCTTTACTTGTAGTTACTGTGTGATGAGTTATTCTCAGTCTACTTCTTGAACTTCTCTAACCCCATAGAATTGTTGCGTTCTACTTGGAGTATTGTTAATTTGTGTTTTTAGCCTAATTTATTTATTTTGAATTTTGATTTTGGGTCAGTACCCTTCATCAGTTGTTTGTGAATTAGGGACACATTGTCTTTTCCTTGTGTCTGTATGACCTGAATGTTGCTTCTGCGTCAAACTGAATATGTCAACTCGTTAGGCCCCATATTTCAGGACACATATCCTCATTTCTGCCTCTGTCTCTGAGTGGTCCAACGTGGACTTGTAACTTGGTCATATTTTCCTCCTTGCATAAACTTCAAAGGAAATTTGTTTTATCCTCCATTTTAGATATGGCATTCTTCAGTGAGATTTTGGAGATCACACTGATCTCAGATGTGTCATCTTAATGGCCAGACACCTGTTTCCAGCTTTGATCCCAAGTACTTTGATAAGTGCTTGGACAGATTTCCTATGCTTAAGTAGTGAACTTTCAGGAGCTAGTTCTCTCTTCTACTTCTGTTCTCATAGTTCAGGGCTTGAATTTAATTGTAAACACTCAATTGGAAATCGTAATTCATGTTTTCATGGAGCTGAAGGTCTTTAAATTTATTTGCAAGACTGCAACGAGCCTTGTCCTACTACCCTAAAAAATAAATAACAATTTATTAAGTGTCTACTATGTGTCAGACACAAAAGAGGCAAAGATAGCCCCCACCCTCAAAAATGCAATAATCTAACGGGAGAAACAATGTGTTTTTTTATTTTTTATGTAATAGTGGCATTCAAATATACTCAAAACATTTTATTGGAAATTCATACAACTATGTCTTAAACTTCTAGCTGTCACTTGAAAACATATTAATTTATTCCTTAGGGAATGTTGTCAACATATCTTGTTCTTGTTGCATATGTATGTTACCATTGAGAATCAGGTACTATTATGACATAATTATCTGTACTTAAAGAAAGATTTTTAAGCTTTTATTTTCTCTGTTCGTGCTCAATAGAAACTTGAATTTAAAAGAAGCCATTTTTATTTTCACTTTGTGAGATTTAGTTACTTTGAGTGAGAAATGGGACCATTGCCTCCAGTAGTATCGTAAGCAATTAAAATATGATATTATTCCGTTATATCTTGTAATGTGTTTTTAGAGATACCAAAGTGGAAGGAAGTAAAACATTTATTTGGTTGCCTTAAATTTGGATGACTGAAATTGAAACTGTATAAGCTTTTTATTTTTTTTAATTTAAGGATGATTAAAAAATATTTAAGCATGTTTATTTTAAACTGCCTTGATATATATAAGAAAAAGGTTTTTTTTGGGGGGGGACAGAGAAACATATTATTATGGCTCTTTAGAGACTGTAGTGCTCAAAACTTTACAGTCATATTGCATCACCAGAAGAACATTGGTGACTATACACACGCACACACACACACACACACACACACACATACACACACACATTTAGGAATTAACTTAGGAAATACAAATGCTACAAAAATTCCCAGATATAATCTAATCTGTTCTTCTCTCTTGTTAGTTTTTGGCCTACTTCACTGGACAGCATTTTTTTTTAACCAGGAATTTCAGATATATAGAAACATACATATATAATAGCCATG
>CM053599.1:173554389-173575073 GCA_028646575.1 Pseudocheirus occidentalis | reverse complement strand
AAACTTCAAATATCTTGCAAAATATAAGCAACCAAAATTATATTCCTATAGACAAAGCACTCACATGTAAGGCTATGGCACCTGAAATGGAGAGAGGAAGCACATGTGGTGAGGTGCTATATTTAAGTGTGGCAATAGGGGAGGTGTAATCAACATTTCTTTATCTCCATCATTTTGAAAGGTGAGTAACAAAAGTAGTTCTGGAACAAAGTGTATTACTTAAAAGACAATAGAACAAAATTGAGTTAAAGATGAGATTTATTTTATTTATTTATCTGAAACTTTAAAAAATTTAAATTTTGTCATCTCAATTTATGTTAATAATCAATTACTGAATGTAAATACATTTGCAGAATATAAGGATTTTTTTTCTTTTTATGTAATTGATTTTTATGATTCCAGCAAAACAATATCCCTAGGAAAATGCAACATATATATATTTATATATATGACACAATTGAAGGACAATATTATACACAACACAAGCAATCAAGTGTGAGATATAAATTTTTATTGTATGTTCTAAGGGTGGTAAAGATATCAGACAAGTTTTCTGATGGAAGAAAACTGATGAAGAGTAATAGAACTTAAAATTGGAAAGGTATGATCAGGTCAGGTTGTGAGATTTAGATATTAAGATATTAAACTTACTATTTAAATTTTAAACTTACTGTGCAAATCAAAAAAGGCCTTCCCCTTAACATTAACTTTTTTAAAAGGCAAATGTCATTAATTTTTTTTCAATTTTTTTATTTTATATATCTGTCAGTCATTCTTATACCAACATAGATTAATCAAACAGTTGTTTACTCCACTTCCTATTTTAGTGTTGAGCAATGGAATTTGAAAGCCTGGCTTCTACTGAAAGATGAAACATGTAGTACGATTCCTATACTATAGGAAATTCCTCTTCAACATCCACAAGTAGGAAAAAAGAAAATCAGCATGAACACTTTATATGCATAATTAATGGCTACAAGATTAGGAAACATTTAATCTACATGCATATTGTTTAAAAATAGCACTATATTTGGTGAAAATAAAACAATCCTGGAAAGCACCACAGCTGCAAGTGACTCAGTGTCATGAGATCTACCATATCTGTGCCAGCATGGCCCATGCCAGAATGCACTCCTGTCCCAGCCTGGTGTTATGTGCCTTTCCTGACCACCTTCCAAGTTGTCTTGGGCTAGAGTTTTACTCTGTCCTTTTGTGGCTTCTGTAGCTCTAGAATTTGTTTAGAGTAATTTTTTACAGGCATTTGGAGAGGTTTGGGGTAAGCTCAAGCAAATTCTTATCTTTTACTCTGCTGTCTTGGTCTGTTCCCCTGTATGTCATAATTTTAAATTTAATCTTCATTATCAACATTTTCTCCACAACTTTAGGCAATACAAATAAAATAGGTTAATAAAAATTTAATTTAAGGAAAGAATGTAAGGAACTGGTAGATCTTTTTGATCCCGTTGGTAGTGGTACAGATATCAGCTGGACTCGCAAGGTGAAGTTTCACAGTACATCTCCCTCATATGGAATTCTCCACAACAGTTCCTTCTGATTGTACTCTCATAACCCCTTCTGACCCACAGACATTGTTCTAGCTCTCTGAAATTCTCATAAATCAGGCTCTTGGGGATCTTTGATTTCTTACAATATACATAAAATAAAGAAATGTAGTTTTAGGTTAAACAGAACTATTCTTGACTACATCTGTTGTATAAAGTGAGATTTACTCTTTTTTAAAAAATACATACATTTCTATATATATCTCCACCATCTTTTATTGAACATGGCTCCGCCAAAGGCACAGAATATCCACAAGTCTTTTCTTAACGGTGTTGAGTTTGGAACTAGCAGCCATCTATGAGAAGATCAGGAGCTAGATTATTAGTCAAGTAGGAAAAGTAAAAGCTGCATAGAGTTTAAAAAACATGAGGCAAAGAAATCAGGAACTTATAAGAAGTTAAACTTTAGGATGTCAAAAAAACTCAAATAATGATCAGAGGTAAATCACATGTCTTTATACTGTAGCAAATCAATTAATATTAAGGAAAGAAATATGATTTTAGTGTCAATGCAGAGTAAATGGAACAAAATTCCAAAAGTGGAACAAAATTCCAAAGGCTTGGTTGTCCTTCATAAGGGGAAACTACATCTTTATTTTCAGTAAGGGCTCTCTAGGTTTAAAAAAGAGTAAAGGGATTCATAGTTCATACAAGAAATGTTAAGAACTCTTGATTCAAACAGTACTTTTTATAGTTTCTTATACTCATTAATACATGACACCTGAAGGAAAGATGAGGATGCATGGAACTAATGTAGTACACCTGCTCTCCCTGACTAGCTGCTTTGTGTGGGTGTCTCTGGCTCTGAAATGACCTTCATGGGAGGCAGAGTGGTTATTAATTGAGATAGATTTCTTTTCTTCTTCATAGGGATAGCTCTGGATCATGGGATCTGGAAACAGTGGGAACACAAGGAGGGAAAATCTATACCATTCTCAAGGATGGAGCTATAATTCAGACGCACAAGTCTGTCCTATAACATCTCCTTTCCTCCATTTTTGGTGCCTCCAAACTGTAAAGCCGTAACTGTCATTTTGAGTGAATTTCTATTACTTCTTTAGTTTGACTTGGTGGGAGTAACCTAGGCACTAATGTGAAACCAATCCAGAAAAAACAACTTGCTGAATAATAATCTAATGTTTAAAAGCAAAAATATGTAAAAGTTAATGTACATGCTCAGTTTGGCAGCACACATACTAAAATATTGGAAAGATACAGAGAAGATTACCAAGGCCCCTGTGCAAGGATGACATGCAAATTCGTGAAAAGTTAATGTAAAAGAAATCAAAATTCAAGTCAATTTTGACCAGCTGTGAATCCAGGGTGTAGTGGGTTACATACCTCTGTCCTATTAGCCTTAGGAAGTTGCTGTTTAGTTACAGGATGAAGCCCACCATGTCAGATACAATTGAACTGTCAGTTGGTTTTGCTTAGCTATTCTTTGTTATAAGGGAGAGTTCTTAGGGGAGTTATTAGAAAATGTCCGTGATGTAAAGAAACAACCAGACGCATCACTCAAACACTTTAAAAGTTGATGTGCTACAAATAGTGGTCATTGATTATAAAGAATCTGTGCTGTACTAGCCATTAGCTCACAAATAAATTTCTTGTTTGTACATAAGCAACTTGTCTTTGAGTACCGCAATAAGCATACTATTCTAAATCTGTCAAGATTAAAAGACTTCATAGTTTCTACCTGTCAGTGCATGCAGGGACATACATCTTTCCTCTTCAATGCTCTCATCTTTGCTACACCATATCAAGATTATGGGTACCATATGGCAAAGTATTGATGCAGAGGTGCCTTCACATGCTCCCTCCCCCAAGCACTATATTCATCCAAAATCTCAAACTGTGTATTTATACTCATTTAGTCATTTCAGCCAAATTGATCATTTACCATGCATCATTTCCTTAAACCAGCAACTGAGAAATGTCAACTCTTTAAAATGAGGAAAATGGAAATTTTTACCCAGATCTAATTTTAACTGAAAAAAGATTTTCTAAAGAATATGTGTCTATGTATGTATGAATACACACATACATACAAATATATATATATATATATATATATATGTATGTATGCATATGTATATGTGTGTGTATGTATTTTAAAATATCTTCTAATAAGAAAAAAATCACATTGTTTTTCCAAATGATATAATAACTTGGTGTTTTGACCCCAGAATTATGTGTTTGGGAATTTTTATCAGTATACATCTATGTGTTATACACACGCTGACACAGTTACATGTATTTCCTTAATATTTATCTATATCCAGTATACTGTATGTATTTGTAGTACATATGAATATGGTATTCATTATACAGCTTCCATAATATACATATCATTAACAAACACTAAATTTTTCTCAGATAAATATAACATGTGAAGAAGAAGGAGGAAGAGGAGGAGCTTATATGAGTTAGGCATTGTGCTAAGTACTTTATAAATAACTTTTAATTGCTTATAACTTCAAAAACAAGACTCAGAGACTAAAAACAGGATTTGAAGAAATGTAGATATTTTCAAATTGAAAACTTTTGAAAAAAATAATTAATACTAATGAGATGAAATCATTTTTGTATATTTCAAGAAAGAGAACCTAATCCCAAAAGGTAGAAAATATTAAATCCAAAAATACGATCAAATATTTGAACTAAGAAATTGTTTTCAAATTTTATTTTATTTTATTTTTTATTGATTTGTTTATTTACTTTTAGTTTACAAGATTCGGTTCCATAATCCCTTGAGTTTCAAATTTTCTCCTCTCCCCACCTCCCCACCATGACAGCATTCTATCAAGTATAGGATCTGCAAATGCTTTCACACTGGATATTAGTCTGATTGTATAGAAAGGTTGAAACCGCTGGAATGAACAATGGGAAAGAGGAAACAAAACCAAACATGGAAAAGAAAGAGAACATGCAGTTTGCTTTAGTCTGCATGTAAACTCTGGTCTTTCCAGATCTTTCTCTGAATGTAGACATCTTCAATCCTGAGTCTTTTAGAGTTGTCTTATAACCCTGTGTTGCTGAAAAGAGTCCAGTTTATCAAAGCTGGCTGTCTCACATATGTTGTGTCTGTCATTGTGAACAAATTTCTCCTGGTTCTACTCTTCTCACTTAGCATTAGTTTGTATAAGCCTCTCCAGGTAAATATGAAGCCCATACGCTCCTCATTTCTTATAACACAATAGTATTATATTACATTCATATACCACAACTTGTTTAGCCATTCCCCGATTGATGGGCATCCCCTTAATTTCCAATTTTTTTGCCACCACAAAGAGAGTTGCAATAAATATATTTTGTACATATGGGTCTTCCTCCCACTTCTGTGATCTCTTTGGTATACAGCCCTAGAAGTGGAGTTACTGGGTCAAAGGGTATGCAATTATTTGTAGCCCCTTGGTCATATGAACTAGGAAATTTCTTGTTGACAGAGCCATGTGACGTATTTTTTTAACTTAAGACTTATATAGCAATCTATACATGGATCAATCATCATAAAAGGTGTATTAAATTGTGGGTTGGGGGAAGAATGATGGTCAGAAACTTTAGGGCATCATACTCTGGGTAATAGATCCCAGAACCCTGAAAGGCCTCTGCTAGATGGATTGTTCATGTCTTTCCAAAACTAAAAAGAAATAAACATAAAAAAAACACCCCACCAATCTGACTTGATCTGTCCATTCCTGATATCATCCTATTTAGTTTCTACCATTTCCAGCTATTTCTCAAAATTTATGTGCTTCAACTTTGTCTCCATTTGATCTCTTCTTAACTCTTTACAATCTGGCTTTCAACCTTATAAATCCACTGAAATTACTTTCTCCAAAATTACTAATAATCTTGTAGTTGTCAAATCCAATAGTCCTTTCTTAATCCTTATTCTCCTTAACCTCTTTTCAATCTTTGACACTGTCAGTCTTCCTTGATACTTTCTTCTCTATGTCTTAGGGAAATCATTCTCTCCTGCTTTTTCTCTTTCCTATCTGTCCACTCATTCTATCTTCTTTGCCGATGCTCCTATAGGTAATGCCCTCTAATCGTAGGTGTACCTCAAGATTCTGGCTTAGGCTCTTTTTTTCTCTCTATAGTACTTCATTGGGTGATCTCTTCAGCTCCCATGAATTTAGTTGCATTTTCTATGCTATTGATCTGTAAATCTACCTTTCCTGCACAAATCTTTCCACTGAATTCCAGTTTCATGTCTCCAACTGCCTTTCAGATATCTCAAATTGGACATCCAGTAGACATTTTAAACTTAACTATGTTTAACAACTCCTTTCCTTCCCAAGTCCTAATCCCCTCCTACCTTCCCTATTACTGTGTTTAGTAATATCATCCTCCCAGTCCCTCAAGTTAGGAACATGTGAGTCCTAGTAGATTTCTCATTATCTCTCACCCACTGCTATATTCACACTGTTTCCAAGGCCTGTAGATTTCATATTTGTAACATCTCTTAAATATTATCCCTTCTATCCTGATACTTTCACCATCCTGATGTAGGCCAACATGATCTCATGCCTAGACTATTACCATAGTGTTAGTGAGTCTGCTAACCTTGAGTCTTTCCCTACTCCATTTCATTCTTCATTGAGTTACTAAACTGATTTTCCTAAGGTAAAAATCTGATCTGATCAGATACTACTCAATAAATTCAAGTGACTCCATATTGCCTCCAGAAACAAATATAAAATGCTCTACTTGACATTTCAAGTCCTTCATAACCTAGCACTCTCCTGTCTTTCCAGTCTTCTTATATCTTCTTCTCCAACAAATGCTCTTCAATCCAAATATGTTTGCCTCCCAACTATTCCACCAACAAGACATCCTATTTCTCAGCTATGGGAATTTTCTCTGACTGTTCCTTGCCTGGAATGCTTTACTACCTCAGCTCCAATTACTAACCTCCCTGACTATTTTTTCAACCTTGTAAATCCACTATAAATTTAGTTCCAACTAAATTCCCACGTTATATAGAAAATTTTCCCTAACCTCTCTGAATTTTAGTGCTTTTCCTCTTTTCTTTATTGCATTTCCTATTTATCCTTTGGCCAGCTTGCATTGCATGTATTTGTTTGCATGTTGTCTCCCCCATTAGATTGTAAACTCCTTGAGCTGTGATGCTCTCTTTCATTTCTTTATTGTATCTCCAGCTCTTACCACAATGCCTTCAACATTATAAGTGCTTCATAAATGTTTATTGAATTACTTTATGTGAAGGAAGTCTCCTATTTGAGGGTTTCCTATTTTAAATAATTCTTCTTCAAAATGGATGCTTAGGTATTACTTCATGTGCACTCCAAGAAACGTGATCATTGGGGATTGGTGGTGGAATAGTAGTCCCTACATTGAAAAATAAATCAATACACATTTATTAAATATGTGGTATATCCAGTGACAGTGTGAGATATTTCACAGAAGAAAATGGAAAATGGCTTAATGTTACACCCTCTAAAAAGCTATAAAATGTAATATAAGAAATAGCATTACTGACAACATGTGAGATTCATCAATCTATTTGTTTCATGTGTGCTCCTTTGCCTCGCTTAGTTTATTTATCTGGATCTGGCAAACCCAAATTGGTATAGTGTTAAAATTTTTCAGTTTTTGTTCTTTCAATCAGTTTTCTTTGATGCTCTCTTGAATTAACTACAATATAAATGATTTTAGGTGTTTTATAAAATTATTTGCCCAAGACTAAGGAGTAGACAAATAATGACTTGTGTTACACAAATGTAGTGTTTCAGAACTTGGTAATCTCTAATTAACAGCCTACAACATTTCATTTTTATATGGTAATTTACCACTAAACTGAGCTCTTTGCTACCTGTAAATCAACAGCACATATGGTTTCATTGATCTCATCATGTCTATTAAGTACAAAAGATGTGAAAATGAATCTTACTTGTTTTTATTGTTTAGAGATCCTGTGTTCCTTGAAATAATGTTGGTAAAGCACTTCATTGCCTATCAAATAACCATGGATGATGACCCAGTCCATGGAGGGCATTTTAGGTATTATATTTTTCACTTATTACACTTTACTCTTATTTTTATTCTTCAAATTAAGTAAAATTTACATGTAGTAAAGTACTAGCTTAGATCCCAAATCAATTATTTTTTCTCCATCTGTATAGATGATCATAAAATTGACTTTTATCCAATTATAATTCTATTAGATTTGTGATAGGAGCATCATTTTTTTTATTCAGTGTCCCTGAGTTTCCTACCTTTTTTGATTTTCTCTTCTTAGGCAACCTGATTGAGTTCAGTTTCTGGGATGCAGTTTATAGCTCAGTCAGATGTACTAACTTTGTGAATACCAGAGCAGGCTGCTTGGGAAGGTTACAAAGCTGACAAGGTCAGCTTCCCTGGACATTGTTGTCTGGAGAAGTTGAATTGCCTTTATAATCAGACAGAAAGCAAACTGGCTTTCCAAACTGAGCAGCTTGAGAGAACTCTTTACTTTCAGGTACTATATGATAAAAGCCAAATGACAAGCATTAGAACTGGTGCCTGTGTGAGTGAAAAGATCTCTCCTAATGTGGGTGGGGACTGAAGGGAGAATATTAGATGTGGTGATGAAATGAGACATTTGTGAGTCATTAAACTCACTGGAGGAGCTCAAAGGAGTCAGTTTAACTTTTTCAAACATAGCAAGGATCTACATCCAGGATACAATGGCACTTAGCTTCTCTAGAGAAGGACTCTCATACTCTCCATCTGAACAGTGTGATGAAAACTTCATCAATATCTGGGAAATTGACCAATTTTAGGCAACTACCAAGTCTGAGAGACCTGATATCTCTAAAGGTGGATCCTATTTTGAAGTGCTAGATTCAATTTTGCTTGTTGACTTAACTCAGCTTTGTAGCTAGACTACTTGACTATAATGACAACTACAGTTCTCTAGATTCTGATTTGTCTAAAATTCCCCTTGGTGTTGCAGTATAAGAAGTAAGCTATTGAGGAATCATGTAGATTGTTGTCTTTCTTCTCCAAGAAATCTCTCTTTAGAACAATAGTTCGTAACCTATAGTATGCTCTGAACCTCTTTTGTTATCTTATAATAACAGTAGAATAATAATATAGTAACAATGAGAATAAACATGAGGGCATGAAAATACAGGGGTTTCCGTAGGAAATTTATAATATTCAAATATTATAAAATATATTTATAAAGTTTACAGGCCCCTGGTAAAGAATCCCCTCTCTAGAAAATCTAGTGTCGATGACTCCTATTCAGTAATTAGGTTGGTGGTGAAAGAAAAATATTACCCATACTCCCTTGAAAGCTTCAAAAAGAAGCAAAAGAAAAAATTGAATACAAAGTTAATTTTTTTTTACTATTTTTTCCTTTATTTATGCTTTTGTGTTTATATTATAGTCACAGTTTACTTTCTTTTCATCAGATGTCTCTTTTACCAAAGTGGAACAATGAAGTGATTGAACTTTCAGAAGCAGAGGCAAAATGATGGAGCAGAGGAGTCCTTTAGCCAAGTTCTTTTAACATTCCTTTCCAAAAAACTTACACATTAAATTGAATTCTGTAGTGACAGAACCAACAAAAGATCAGAGTGAGACATTCTTCTTGCACAAGAAAATTTAGGAGGGCAGAAAGATAGATCTGTGACAGGAGAGTGGAAGTTGGCCTGGAGTCCATGTAGATAAACATCTCTGGTGTATCTAGATGGTGGTGACATAATCAGAAGCAACTTCAGAAGATCTCAAGACAGAAATAGTAAAAGGATCTTGTAACTGGTTAGGAAGAGATTACAAAGGACTTCTCTGCTAGCCCTGGATACAGGAACATATATGGTTTGACAAATGCTTTACCTATACCCACATCTGGGTCAGTTCAAGGGCAAAGAGAAGTACTTTTGGACCAAGAAGTAAATCTGAGAAGCAACTTTCGTTCACAAGGTCCCAGGTTTATTAAGGATCTACTTCACTTGTATCCTGAAGGAAATAAGGGCCATGAGAAGCAGTATAACTTCTGGTACCAATAAATAAGGGACCCTGAAGAGCATTAACTATTGAAATCCCAGGGAATTTGGGCCCCCCCCCCTCTCTTCTCTGCACCACAATGGAGAATAAGAGAACAGTGAGCAAACCTCTCCCCAAATTACTTTGTAAGATCGAAAAACTTTCAACACCCTCCATCCCATGACATACCCCACCCCCCAAAAATTGACATAGTTTTGAAAATGCCAGTCTAAAAATGTAAAGCATGGAAGGGTGCTCTCTCCACCTACCTGGCACCAAAATGGAACTGAGCCAAACTTTAGCATAAACTTCAAAACCAAGAAATAGGGTGGGAAATGAGCAAACAACAAAAAAAAGGGCCTGACCACAAAAATCTTCTATACTGAAAGGGACAATCGAGACTAAAACTATGAAGAAGGCCATGAAGTCTAAACAGCCACAAGCAAAGTTGCAAAAATAAAGGAAAATGTGAATTGGACATAATTTCAACAATAATTCCTGGTAGACGTGAAAAATTATTTTCAAGGCCAAATAAGATTGGCAGAAGAAAAAATAGGTAATGAAATAAAAACAAAGGAAGAAAGTTATGAAAAGAAAATTAACAGCTTAGTTAAAGAAGCACCAAAAAAAAACTGAAGGAAATTCCAATTTAGAAAGCAAAGTAGTCAAACAGAAACAGAGTTACAAAAGCTCACTGAAGAAAAGAAAGGAATTGCTTAAAAATAAAAATTGAACAACTGGAAGTTAATGAGTTCATGAGAAAAAAACATCAAAAGAATGAAAAATATAGACTACCTTTGAAATATTTCAAAAGGAAAAAAACTGACATGGAAAATAGATAAAGGAGAAATAATTAATAATTATTGAGTTATCTGAAATCCATAATAAAAAAAGAACACCATTGACATTATATATGAAGAAATTATCAGGGAATACTCTCCTGATAGCCTACAACCACAGTGTAAAATAAAATTTGGAAGAATCCACTAATCACCACTTGAAATAGAACCCAAAATGAAAATTCCCAGGAATATAATAGACAAATTCCAAAACTCAAATTCTTCAAGCAGTGAAAATAAATCATTCAAATATCATGGAACCACAGCCAGGATCACACAAGATTAGGAGTTACCATGTTAAAGAAGTGGAGGTCTTGGAATGTGAAAATCTATATGGCAAAAGAGCAGAAATTACTCCCAAGAATCATGTAGTCAGTATAACCCTTCAAGAGAAAAATAAAATGGACATTTAATGAAATAGAAAGCCTGCATGCATTTCTGATAAAAAAAGAAAAAAAATGGATAGGAAATTTGACTATAAAGTACGAAAATCAAGAGAAGCATAAAAGAGGACTAAAGAGCAAACTATATACCATTCCATGTGGGAAAATGATACATGTACTCTCTAAGAATGCAATCAATATTAGGTCAATTGGGGGCGGCTAGGTGGCGCAGTGAATAGAGCACTGGCCCTGGAGTCAGGAGTACCTGAGTTCAAATCCAGCCTCAGACACAACACAAAAACTAGCCGTGTGACCTTGGGCAAGTCACTTAACCCCAACTGCCCTCTAAAATAATAAAAACAAATATTAGGTCAATTGGAAAGATCCTACACAGAAAGAAGGTAAAGGAGTAGGTTAAAAGAGGGAAAATACACAAACACACACACAAACACAAACACACAAATAGCAGTAGAAATCTATGTTACTTAAGAGAGAAGTAAAGGGATTTAGAGAAATAGGGGTGGTGACCAAAGGAAGGGCAGATAGAAGAAGGCAATCATTAGAAGAAAAGCAGTCTTTGGAGCAAAGGCAGGGTTAAAAGTGGAAGGACATAGAGAAGAAAACAGGATGGAGGTAAATATATAATAATTATAACTGTGAATGGGAATGGGATGAGTTCACTCCTAAAATGAAAATAGTTAGAAGAATTGATTAGATAACAGAATCCAGGAATATGTTTACAAGATACACACTTGGAACACATTCAAAGTTAAAAGAACAGGTTGCAACAAAATCTATCATGCTTCAGCAGAAGTAAAATGAGGGAGGAGGGGGGAAGCAATCATGACCTCAGATAAAGTAGATGCAGGGGAATAAGTCAATATGGTGGCATAGAAGGAGGAAAACTCCATGAGCTCCCACCATAATCACCTCACATAGCTAGAGAATATGACTCTAAACAAATTTTAGAGCTCCAGAAACCACAAAGTAACAGAGAAACGAATGTGCTGCTGAATGCAGCCTGACAAGCAGACAGGAAGGGTTCATCACAGCACTCTTGGAGCCAAGTCCAACCCCATGGTTTTAGCCCCAGGGTGGCCAGGACCAGCCATGGCTGGAGCATTCCAGAGAGTGGAACACTTGCAGCTGTGGGGGTTTCCAGAATTATCAACCAATAAATGTCAAAGATAAAGTGAAAAGTCCATGGAATTAATCTGAATTTCGGAGGGACAGAGGAGTAGGTCTGGACCTCTACCCCGAGAGACAGAAGCAGCAGAAGTGTTGTCCATGCAGCCCCTTACATGTGGCTGCTTCAGAGCTCCCAGCCTACATATTGAAGGGAGGGCCAAGTGACCAATCAGGGGCTAAGAGTTCTTCCCTTAACCTGCCTGGATTGGGATCTCAGTCTTGGGTGGTGGTCCTGAGGTGCATGAACAATGAACCAAAACTAGTGGGGGCTGTAGAGATGGTAGCCTCCTAATAGTTCTAGCAGCTGTGAAAACTCTAGCAACTTGGGACAAAGCTCTCCTTCTGGAAGCAGAGTACTACTGCAGCAAAGAACTCAAAAGTCAAGTTAATTGACTGGAAACATAAGCAGGCAAAGGAAGGAAAGCAAACATAGCCATATGACTTTAGATTTCTTTTGGGAGGACAAAAGGGATCAAAGCATGGAACTGGATAAAGACAACACAATCAGAACTCCTGCACCAAAAGCTTCCAAGAAGAATATAAACCATTTTCAGGCCACAGAGGAGCTTTAAAAGGATGTTGAAAACCAAATAAGTGGAGGAAAAATTGAGAAGAGAAATGAGAATGATGCAAGACAATCATGAAAAGAGAATCAGCAATCTGAGTGAAGAAAATAACACCTTAAAATAGACTAATTCAAATAGCAAAAGAGACCCAAAAAGCTAACGAGGAGAAAAATGTCTTAAAAAGCTGAATTTGTCAGAAGGAAAAAGAATATCAAAAGCCCACTGAAGAGAATAATTACTTCAGAATTAGAGTGGAGCAAATGGTATCAAATGACATTATGAGAAAGTGGACAAAAGAAGCTGAAGAATCATTATTACAAATACAAGATTTACAGAAACAATGTACAGTTAGAATGAACAAGGAAGAATTATTTTTTGTCTTATTTAAAGATAAGCAATTTTTCAGAGTTTTCATACAAAAACATGGAATTATTGAATGGGCTTATCCTAGTACATGGACCAAAATTCTTCAAAATTATTTTGATTTAATGCTTGAATTTGTAAAAAATGCAATCAAAAGGGGATACACCATCATTGGGCGAACTCCAAAAATATGGATTCAAGGCATAAAAAATATTCAATCCTTTATAGATGATGTTGATTGGTATGAAGTGTTACCTTTGTATCATTGACTCCTCCAGTATTGTCAAAAATATTACAAGCCTATACACAATTGTCTTCTCAAGTCCCTAAGAATATGGTTAGTGGGAGCCCAGTGAATGGACCTAATATATTTACTGATGCTACCAAAAATTGTAAAGCCAGTATTGTTTGTCCTCAATTAAATTTCGCAGAATTGCTAATTACTCCTTATACTTCTACCCAAAAATGATTATGGGCAGTAATACAAGCATTACAAAAGTTTGAGCCTCCTTATAATATTGTTACAGATAGTTTATATACTGCTCAAGTTATCTGACATTTACCTCTAGTATACATTAATTATAGAGCTTCTGAGATAGGTGATTTGTTATTACAAGCCCAGGATCTTTTACAAGATTTGACAACTCTCATTTATATTTTACATGCTCGATCACATACTGGTGGTTTAGGACCTATTTTTGAAGGAAATAAATTGGCTGATAAACTTGTTGCACCCATTTGTATTATATCCTCAAAGGAGATGGCCCAACAAGCTCATGATAAATATCATTTATCCATGAGATCATTATGTCGATTATATGGAATAAAAAAGAATGAAGCTAGAACTATAATTAAAAAATGTTTAGCATGTGTACCTTTTCAACCACCTATAAAAACTACATCCATAAATCCTATAGAGACTATTCCTAATGAAATTTAGCAGATGGATGTTACACATTGGAAAACTCAATATATTCATATTTCGGTAGATACATATTCCAGATTTATAATGGCTTCTATACAGACAGGGGAGGCTTTGAAACATGTTTGTGATCATATATATCATTGCTTTTCCATAGCAGGAGTACTGTTGATATTAAAAACTGATAATGGTCCCTCTTATGCTTCTAAAGGGTATTAGAAATTCTGTTCAGAGTTTGGTATTTCTCACATTTTTGGCATACCATATAATCCCACTGGCCAGTCTATTGTTGAGCATGTAAATCGTACACTAAAAATGATTCTTCTCAAACAACAAAAGGGAGAGAAAGATATTATTCAGGATACACCTAGAAGAAAAATTACAAGGTCTCAGTTAGATATGGCTGTCTTTACTTATAATTACTTAAAAATGGATGATGATGGTTTAACTCCTGCCATGAAATTTTGGTCAATCAATACAAAAGAAAAGCTGAAAAACTCAGAAAAGATGGATATATTAGAAAGTTAAAAGGAAATAATAAAAGTAAATGATTTAGTAAGTTGGAAGAATATGGATGGCACTTGGGGTGGTCCAGGGAGGGTTGTAAGAAAGGGGCCAGGTTATGTTTATGTTGTTTTAGATGGAGATACGGTGGGATGCTGGATACCTGAGAGGAATATATGTATGTCTGGCACTGATGATGCAGGTGGTGATGGGAGGCCCATGGACAGAGATAATGCCAGCAAAGGAAAGGGAAAGTAATATGGATGGAGAATGGTTATGGACAGTAGTAAAGAAACCACCCATGATTCACCTAATGAGTTGGGAAGAAAAAACACCCGTTTTGTATTTGGAAGGGAATATATCCACTGTCATGGGAACAACAGTAAAACATACATCTGAAAGAGACATGAAATGGCCTTTTAATTTTACATTTCTAACTGTATATGAACTAATTTGTTTCTCATTAAACTACTTCAGGCATTGTAAGACACTTACTCTACAGACCTTGTCAACAGGACTTAGACCTATGAACAACACTTCTTTCCATCCAAGACGTGTTAACATTTCTATGTGGACTGTGGAAACCAAAAACACTTATGTTAATAAGTCCATTGTTAAAAACACTTTAAAACTATGTAAATTTGGAACAATGAATATATGGGTTCTGTTGAATCTCTGTTCAACTGGAAGAGTAGAATAAGAACGCTTTTCTACAGATGAATCTTTGTATTCTTGGAATTCTATGTTTAATAGTAGAGGAAACATTTATAAGTTTACTCAAATACTGGCTCCTGTCCCATGTACTAAGAAAGGCACTTGTCATCCTTATATTTGGCAATTAGATTTGGTAATTGGTAAAACTGTAGTACATGTGGAAACATGTCAATGTTTAACTTGTCAGGATTATACATGGGAAGTACGGAACAAAGTTTTTGCAGATGGGAAACAGTATGTTAAGATGACTGAAAGGGGATGTGATGTTTTTGAATATAAATTTGTAGGACAGTTAACAACACCCGCAGGGTTTGCATGGTAAATATGCTATAAAATGGATTTAGAAATGACGACATTGGGAATTTATCAAACCAATGTGTATGATTGCACAATTACTATGCCTATTAATAGACATTCTTTTAATTATGGTAGTGTTATATTTTTAGTTAAACAAACACAATATGTCTTATTACCTGTAAAGGCATCAAAACCATGGGCAGAATCGACAGGAGAAGCCTTATGGAAATTGCTATTGAAGCAATTTATAATAGACAAAAGAGACAAGCATTTGATATCATATTTCATATTATAAAATTGGTTTTCTCAATTTTTCAAGAATTTCAAATACAGCAATTATATCAAGGATTAGGATATTTAGCTTCTGAATTAAAAACATTTATGCAAAAAGAAACACATGCATGGAATGTACAGTTACATATTGATGCTAGATTACAAAAGGAAATTAATGAATTAGAAGAAATAGTGTTAACAATAGGGGATGAATTGGCTTTATTGGAATTATTGAATTCATTATCATGTCATTATAAATATCAACCTTGGATTTGTGTTACTAGATTACCAGTTAATCAAACACCTACATTTCCAGGTTCTTGGGAAAAGTTTAAGGAGCATTTAAAGGGTGTGTTGTTAGCAAATAATACTACATCTGATATAGAAAAATTATCTTTGCTTATTAAGGATATACATGTTTTTATGGATAATTTTACCATGCCATCAATATCCACAAAATCATTTGTAAATTGGATATCAAAACAAACTACTTGGGCATCAGTTATTGGATTACTATCCTCTGGTATATGCTTCTGTATAATCTTAGTTTTGTTGTGTTGCATATGGAAATGTTTGCTGACTATAACGAACAAGAGCTTCTGACAACTTAAATCTGATTTGATGCCTTTAAGCGGTTGCCTGAAAAACAAGAAAAGGGAGATGTAAGGGCTTTAAATTTCTACCTAATGTAAATTCTAAATGTGGAAAGTATGATACATAGAAATCTCCAGAAGGGGGGTTTATACGTGCTGGTAGGAGTACATGAGTCACACAGACAGAGCTCGGAGACATGCAGGAGTGCACGTGGGTGCCTGGAGCTATAGCATATGTGGCAATCACTGCCGGGAGCTATAGCATGCATGGCAATTACTGGCTGGGGCTATAGCATACGTGGAAATTACTACCTGGAGCTATAATGTTCATGGCAATCACTGAGAACATCCTGTGAGAATCAGGTCATCTTACGTGAAACTTCAGGAAACCTCACAATGGCTTGCTGTAACCTGAGCATGCCCTGTAAACGTTGTTTGTGAGTAGGTGGCAGAATTAAAAGGATTTGTAAAGCAGTAAAGAAAAAAGACAGAGTCAGCAGAGTCATAATTTTTTACTAACTTACAATAAATGGCATTATAAAGAAAACTCTCTCTGGGTGATCTTTGAAGCAGTTCTCCAGTCTTATTTTCTGGTGCCAGAGACATCTGAAGGCTGGGTAAGGTAAGCTAATATTAAGTGAGTGAGATATTTCCCAAGGAATTCCGTAACACAAGATACTTAAACAAATCCAAACAAATGGGAAAAAAATAGAAGGCAATGTGAAATATCTCATTGAAAAAAATGACCTGGAAAATAGATCCAGGACAGAAAATTTAAAAATTATTGGACAAGCAGAAAGACATGACCAAAAAAGCAAACAAACAAACAAACCTAGAAACATCCTTCAAGAAATTCTCAAGGAAAATTTCCCTGATGTCTTAGAACCAGAGGGCAAAACAGATTTTGAAAGAATTCACTAATTACCTCTTGGAAAAGATACCCAAAAGTAAGCTCCTAGTAATGTTATAGCCAGATTCTGGATTTCCCATGTCAAGGAGAAAATATTACAAGACACTAAGAAGAAATAATCTTAATACTGTGGAAACACAAGCAGGATAACCCAGGACCTAGCAACTTCCACGTTAAGGGATTTAAAGGCCTGGATTCCAGAGATCAAGTGAGCTATGATTAAAACCAAGAATCACCTACCCAGAAAAATTAAGTATAATGTTTCAGGGGAAAATATGATCATTCAGTGAAGTGGTCTTTCAAGCATTCTTGCCTAAAACAATAGAACTGAATAGAAAATTTGACATTCTAATACAGGAAGCAGGAGAAGGTAAGCATGGAAGAGAAATCAGAAAGAACTTGTCAAAGTTGAACTATTTACATGCCAGCATAGAAAAATGCTAATTGTAACTTATGAAGCTTTTCTCAATAGGAAGATAAGTGATGGGAATAAAGATGCCTGTATAGAAGAGGTAAGGGACAACTGTCACAATGGAGGAGAAGAACAGGAAGGCAAAAGGGAATGGGTCAATCTTACTCTCATTGAATTTTGCTTCTGGAAGGAAAAAAGAAAAAAAAAAGAAATGAAAAACAAAACAAAAAAGAAAAGAAAAAAATAAATTCTCAAGAAAAATTGCCCTGATATCTTAGAACCAGAGGGCAAAATAGAAATTTAAATTGAAAGAATTCAGCAATGGATTCTTGAAAAAGATCCCAAAAAGGAAACTCCTAAGAATGTTATAGACAGATTCTGGAGTTCCCAGATCAAGGATAAAATATTACAAGCTCCCAAGAAGAGCCAATTTGAATATTGTGGAAATACAATCTGGATAATCCCAGGCTCTAGCAGCTTCTACATCAAGGGATCAAAGGGCTGGGAATATGATATTCCAGAAATCAAGAAACTAGGACTTTCAAGCATTCTTTCTTAAAAAACCAGAACTGAGTAAAAAAATTTGACATTCAAATACAAGAAGCAAGAGGAGGTAAACAGGGAAAAGAAATCATAAGGAACTTATCAAAGTTGGACTATTTGCATGCCTATGTGGAAGAACGATAATTATAACTTATGAATCTTTTCTAAGTATGAGAATAGGTGAAGGGAATATAAATGTATATATGTGTAAATATATCTATATATATTTATGTATGTATGTATGTATGTATACATACAAGTATGTCTCTATAGGAACATATATATGCCTATGAATATATATGTGAGTGTGTCTATATGTGTACAGGTATACATAGAGAGAGGTCACAGAATCAATTGAACAGGAAGAGATGATTTTTAAAAGGTGAAATTGAGAGGTGGGAGAGGAATGTAATGAGAGGAGACAGGGAGAGAGAGAATGGGGTTAATTATCTCATAAGGAAAAGTCAAAGGATAACTGTTACAATAGAGGGAAAAGAACAGGAAGGCAAAAGGGAATGGGCCAACCTTACTCTCATTGAATTTGGCTTAAGGATGAATAACATACACTCCAAATTGGGTATCTTGTCCTGCAGGAGGGTAGGGGGGAAGGAGATGGGGGGATGTTGGAAGAGAGGGTAGGTTGGAGGGGAGGGCTGTTAGAAGCACACACTTTTGTAAATGGACAGGGACAAATTAGAAAATAGAAAAAGTAGGGGGAGGGAATAGGAATGAGGGAAATATAGTCAGTATTTCACAATATGTCTATTGAAGAGATGTTTTGTGCAACTACACATATATATCTTGTATTGAATTGCCTGTCTTCCCAGTGTGGGAAGGGGATGAAGGAGGAAGGGAATAAATCTAGAATTTAAAGTTATAAAATCAAATGTTTAAAAAAATGTCATATATATGTATATATATACATATATATATATATAATTATTATTGTTACTATTACTTTTATTATGTATATCCAACTGGGAAATAAGATACACAGGCACTGGGGTCGCTAGATCCATCTTGTCCTAATGGAAAGTCAGAGGGATGATGGGTGAGGATATATGAGAGAGCAGATTGGGGTGGAGGTATGCCGTGGTTATTTTGGGAGGGTTGTGTAAGGGAAAGATAGGGAGAAAATTTGTAACTCCAAATCTTGTGAAAATGAATGATGTAAACTAAAAATAAACAAAAGAATTTAAAAAATGATGTTAAATTTTAATTAAAAAATAATAAATATTAAGCAGCAAAAAAAGTAAATGCCAAAGAATAGATATAGCTAAAATGGAAACTATGGAGAGATATTAAATCTTGCAGAAAGGCGCCATAAATAATGAAGTAATATCAATGCTAAACATATGTTGACCACATGGCATAACATCAAATTCTTGTAGAAAAAGATTAATAAATTAGAAGAGGAAATAGACAGTAAAACTAACCTAGTGTGAGACATGAACTGTCTCCTCTCAGAATTAGATAAATATGTTTGGGGATGGGGCTGGAGGGGAGAAGACAGGACAATTGGGGTAATGTTACTTGCCCAAAGTCACATGGCTAGTAAACATTAAGTGTATGAAGCAGGATTTGAACTCAGGTCCTCCTGATTCCAGGACTAGAAATGTATTCACTGCCCCACCTAACCACACCAAGTATTAGATAAATCTAACCATAAAATAAATAAGACAGAGGTTTAGAAGATGAACAGAATCTCAGAAAATTTAGACATGAAAGTCCTCTGAAGGAAACTGAATGGTAATAAAAAAGATCTATATGTGGCACAATCACAAAAAAAAAACACAACTGTTTTATCAGGGTAAAAATCCTCCCCATCAAATGCAGCAAAGAAGAAATATCAAATATATTTTATACCATAATGCAATAAAATTATATTTAATAAAAGTGTAAAGAAATAGATTAAATTAATTGGAAATTAAATAATCTAATCCCAAAGAACCAGGGGGTCAATTAATAAATCATAGAAACAATAAAAAATTCTTAAAAGATAAGAAAACATGGAGAGCAAAAACATAAAAAGAAATAAACAGATTTCCAAACACCAATTTTCTACAAAGATTTTAAATAAAATATTAAGAAGATTATAGCATTGTATCATAGAAATCATTCAGTATGAGTAGCTGGCAATTATAACAGGAATGCAGGAGAGGGTCAATATACAGAAAATCATCTGCATCATTATCCATATCCATAATAAAATTTGCAATTATATGATTATATTAATAAATGTAAAGTATAATATTCATTCCTATAAAAATAGAGAAAGCATAGGAATAAATGGAACCCTTCTCAATGTGGTTAAATAGTATTTGTCTAAAAACTAAGATCGAGCAGTGTCTGTAATGGGAATATACTGGAAGCCTTGATTGGGGTGAAACAAGTATGTTTATTATAATTGTTTTGTTGTTGTCGTAATTGTTTTTTTTTTAATTTTTTTAAAATTTTCTTGTTTACATCATTCATTTCCATAAGATTTTGAGTTACAAATTTTCTCGCCTTATTTCCCCTGCCCCAAACCCAAAACAGTGATCCCACTGTAAAGCCCCTCCCCTGATTTATTATCTTTTAGGTCCTCCTCCAATGACTCTCTAACTTTCTGGTAGGG
>CM053599.1:173525743-173553889 GCA_028646575.1 Pseudocheirus occidentalis | reverse complement strand
TCGAGGACAACAACACCCTAGTCTTCATTGTGGACATCAAGGCCAATAAGCATCAAATCAAGCAGGCCGTACAGAAGCTGAATGACATCAATGTGGCCAAAGTCAACACACTTATCTGGCCTGATGGAGAGAAGAAGGCCTATGTTTGTCTTGCTCTGGACTACGATGCATAAGATGTTGCCAACAAAATTGGAATCATTTAACTTACTGTGTCCAGCTGTGTACCATTCCACCTACAATAAAGAGTTTTCCAGAATAAAAAAAAAAACAATGGTTTTTAAAAAAGGAATCTAGTGATTCTCTGGACTAGCCCACTGTGCTTCAAACGGAACTACTTGAATATCCAATAATAGTCCCAGTCTAACCTCTATGGTCATTGTTTAGGTTTTGAAGTGTAAATAGCAATTGTTTTCTGCTCTTGACGGAAAGTCTGAGGCTATTCTCCTCCCAGACTGATATTTTGTTTGACTGTAAACATGGCCACTTTTTGTCTCAATTCTTACCTAGCACTTAATCATTGAAAGGAAGTTGGGAGACCTGAGAAAGACTTTAATTTAGAAAGGCCAGGGTCACCCACTGCCTTCCAGGTCATCTCCTGTTGTCTTTACTTCTGTCTTGCCACTGGTTTTGGATGATTCTGGAAGAGTGAGGCACAATAGCTCAGCATCATTTAAATACAACTAAATAAACAATTCTTGAGTAAGTCAAGGCATAATTTTCATGATGTCAGTGGTCCTCTCATAGAACAAAACATGAACAACACAAAACACAGCACAATCCAATGTGACTCCTTTTGGCTGAGCTGTAATTGATGAAACATATTAGGGAGGAAGTGGTATGAAACCTGGCCAATGTGTAACTTTATCTTTACCATGAATTATCACCAGAGATTAAAGGACTGATATGAGGACAGTCTAGAAGCTAACATTTTAAAATATTTAAACACAAGTCTAATTCTTTTTATTAGGGGCAGCATAGTACAGTTGAAAAGACATGAACCAAGAATCATAGGACATAGGCTTGAGTACCCAATTAAATTACTATCAATTCAGGGATTATCTTTGATTCCAGAAGAGTAATAGATTTGAGAGTCACAATAAGATTTTTTTTAACACTGATAATGAGGTAATATATTTTTCATAGCTAATCATATTTGTTAAAATTTATTTTCCCAATTGGGTAGGTTGTAAAAGAGAGAGAAATATATATATACATATATATATGCATATATATATGTTTCTGTTCATTATTTTTCAACATAATTAATAATTAACACACTGGGGATTAAGGTTAAAGTTTGATAATTAAGACATGGGGGTGTGATGTTATATATATGTATGTATGTATATGTACACAGACATATAACATTGTATTACTGTCAGATGAAGTTACTGTATGAATAGTTTTGCTTTATTGTTTTACTTTGTTACAAGAGACCGCTAGTAAAATAAGAGTAATAGGTAAATTGGTGTAATATAAAAACAAAATATCAATAAAACCTAAAAAAAGACTCCTCCAATTTCAGCTCTCTTTGTGACCTTGAGAGAACATCACAAAATTTCTTTGAGTCTTATTTTCCTGTTTCTAAAGTGAGGAAGTTATTGGTCGAAAACATATAAGTTTCCTTCCATATTTTGATCTGTTATTCTATATCTATTCATCCATCTAATGGATGGATAAATCTCAGGATTTTGAAATGAAATTTAATGTTCTTGTGTTACCAGTATAGTATTTAAACATTTGCTCTCATTTAAGAATTTTAAGTTCTAATACTTTGACTTAAAGCTTAAAATGCTTTAGTTTTTGACAAATAATTAATGAATCAACAAATTGTTAAATACATTAGAGGATTTTTCTTTATTACTGTAAACCTTACAGTACTTCCTACATATAAAAACAAATATTTATGTGAAGTGAATACTTCTTTTTTATTATATATTTGTTTTCTATCTGTACATTTATTTATAATTTGCTAAGTTTATTGACTTTTCCTAAGGTAAATCATAATTGTAATCTAGGATTTTTTATGTGGATACAAAAAAAAGAAAGCTTGCTAAAAATTGATATCCAATCCAATATATTATTGCAATTTATGAGTAAAAAGGGAAAAATTTGAATAGTTTTTCATCTTCAAACTTCTGCTGAATTAAGTTATTTTAGAGTAAAGTGTTTTCTTAAAAGTCTGTCGGATCTCTTCTACAAGGGGCAGGATAAAGTGAAATGAGAAATTGTCCCATTTGATAACTGTATGTAGGATGAAAAAAAAGTTGAAGACATATAAACATAGAAAGTTCTATTAGGGGAAATACAGTATATAGCAGTTCCAACATTGAAGATATGGAAACTTCTGTAATAGAAAGTGATAGAGTGAGATAGTATATATTCTTTCCTCAGATCTTAGCATATGAATGGAAGAAACATAGCTAAAGATGGATGCTATTACTTTAGTTTACGGCAAATTAGATTTGACAAACACTTCTATAGTAGGTTTGATCAGTTTGGTATTGTACTGAATTACTTAGGGATTCTAATCATGATGATAAGTGGCTAAAATTTAGTGTAAAATGGGAAAAAATCTACTGGAATTCATTTTTGTTGATTGTATTATTAGTAATCCAATTAATCCTAAGAACATTCTCTACAAAAATATAATGGAAAATGTACTTGTTATGAGAATAAGAGTGATAGTGTTGTGTGTGTATGTGCTAAATGAATGAAAATTTTTTATTAAACAATTACCAAATGCCAATCACTGTATTAAGTATTGGGAACAACAACAACAACAAAAGCAAGTCATTCCTTGCCCACAGAAGGAAGGATCTTGCTTTCTAATAGATAAAGTCACTTCAAATAGGAAAACTGTGACCTGGGAGAAGTGTTTTGGTGTGTGGGATCACTGGCATGGTGAGTGAAGTCATATAGGAATGATTGATGTGCTTTTTTTCTCTCAGTAGAAGTTTTGATTTTCTTATGATATAAATAAATATCTGAAAGTCCCCTCTTTACCTTGGAAATAATTAGTATTTTTGGTTAGAATTAAAATAAATTTGAAAAATTTAGATGATCAATTAATCACTGAGTGACATTTTGTAATATTGTTGAAGTTTAAGGTTTAGATTAGGGATGCTCAAGACTCCAAAATATCAACACACTGGGTCTTGCCAAATGAATTTGACTCAAGTCTTCTCTCAACCACAGTAGAGCAAAGTTTATTGAAGATTCACTTTAACAGGTAAACTTTTAAGGACCCTAAGTATATGTGAAGCTTGTATTGACAAGCAAGCCAGAATAATCTGACACAGAAAGAGTTGGCACTAGATTGAATTTGGGGCCCCTTCATGGAGGCAAGATACATCTTATATACAGAAAGATTGGGGGAGGGATATAAGGGTGGTCTAGAGGAGGAGTTTGGGGAGGGTCTTGAGCAGGAGTCAAATGAGATCAGACTCCAGTAATAAGATTAAGTGTGGGAAATAGCTAGGGGCTACCTAGAGATGACAAATAATGGTTAGTCTAGTTTAAGAGTAACAGATTCTGGTATAGATATTTTGAAAGAATCAAGGGTGGGAAGTAGCTGGACAATAGAGGGCTAGGCTAGTAAGAGGAAAAGATTTGGATCTAGTTATAATAAAAGGCTTATGGCGTCAGGCAAATGCCTCATCAAGTGGGAAAATTCAGTCAGAGTTCAAAGCCTTTCTCAGAGCCCGTACCCCATAATTGTGTAGCAAACCCTATGTATTGCTATGCACTGAGAATGTGAATTTTCTCTTCTTTGTTTCCCTAGAGTATAGCATGAAGACCAAGTGATTTTTAAATAAAGAATGACTATAATATATACGTGATGGAATAATTTCCTTAATTGAATTTGCTTGTTTTTAATAACAAAACTACTGAAATGATTAATAAAAGATTCACAATTTTAGATTGTTTCTTAATAGAACAGGCTGAATAAAGTTCTGACTGAAAGAAGTCTTCATCTTACACTGGATAAAATGTCTTAGAGATGTTGTTCATGAAGACTACCGTGAACATCAATATGAGACCTTCCACACCTTTATTTCTGCAACAAATGTTTTTCTAGAGAAGATTTCTGGATTTGGAAATGATGAATGGAAAGATATTTGCTTGTTTGTTTTTTGGAGAATTTGCCATTAGGCTTACAAATGTAGAGCAGAGAACTTTCATGAATACCATTGTAGGACTCAAAGTGGAAAAGGACATTGAAGATCATTTAATCCAACCCCTTCATTTTCGAGATATGGAGATGAATATCCTGTCACTTGCCTGAAGTCATGTAGCCACTAAATAACAGAGTGGATGAGGACTCCAAGGACTCCAAATTCAGGGCTCTTAAAGTGCTTCTCTACTACCTTATGCATCCTCTCATTATCATAAGTTTATTATATTTTTTTGAGAAATTGCAATTACTTAATCTTTATTCCCATAACACAAAATGTCCAATTCTTGCCCAGTGCAGAGATATAATAGTGAATTATTATCTTTGGACTCTTTTTAAAAAATTTTTTCTCATCTTATTTATCCCTTCCAAGATGATATATTTGTCTTCTATACTTTCCCCTTAAATATTGTCTTTTACCTGGATATGTTATAGCAATAACAAGAATGTATGAATGATTTCTATGACTCAATACATATAAACAGTTACGTTATTGTGTAAGGCATCTCCAATGTCTCAATATAGCTTTAACTACTAAAATCTAACCTTTAATTTTACATAATATTATTTTATTTGATCTAATTAACTCTGCATATGACCCATTGATTGTAATATTCAAAGCAGACTACTGAGTTTTTCATCTATTCTTCTTCTCTACATGGATAACATATTCAAAGTAGTCTTCATCCCTTCATAATTTGGTCAAACCAAGACATTAGTTTTATTGATTTTATTTGAGGTAGCTAAGTAACAGAGTAAGTAAAATTTTGGCTATGGACATGGAGTCCATTCACTTATTGGTTGTATGAACTTGATCAAGTACCATAACCTCTATTTGTCTCTGTTTTCTCAATTGAAAAAAAATTAATGTAATAATGATATTTTACAAGATTGCTGTAAGCATCAAGTGAGACATTTGTAGAGTGCTTAGTGTAAAGTCTGGGACACACATTAGGTTCTTTATACATGCTTATTTCCTTCCCTTCCCTCATTGATTTGGAAATCATCTCTCAGTTCAATGAAATTACATATTTTCAGTAAATGTTATCACCAACTTGCTATAGTAAAACCAAGAATATATTATCATTGAAATATCAATGAAGACAGGATTTAGTTCAAACAGAAGTAGTACCTAAAGTCTTTTCTAGTTTAAACATAACAAACCAGAAAGCAAAACTCTCATGAAATATGTCTTCTCACAGGCTAATCAATATCAACTTTCTTCCTCAGAAAGATAATTAAAGTTAATCCAATTAGTTTTCCAGTACACTCAAACATCCCCCTAGATTAGATGTCATGTAAACAGAGACAAATTATTACAGTTTCTTATTAATCTATGGAAACAGGTTCTAACATAATAACAGCATAATAGTTGAATATTATATATCAGATTAGACAGAGACACTCAGTTATTTGATAGAGGATTTTGCACCCTGAACTCCCTAAAGCTAGGTTAAACTATTAAGAATACTTTTGTAATTTGAAGCTTTGGTAAAATTTCCATATTTCTCACTTAATCTAAAAAAATGGAGTCAATTAAAAAAAAAGACTAATCCTATTTCACCAGAGATTCTGTGGTTATTACCTGAGAAAACATGGAGGAAAAATTTTGAGCATTGTTGAGTAACAACAAACCCGGTGCTGTTGGAAATTACTAGTTTTATGAACACAGACAAGTCACAAATTTCCTTGAGACTTACTTTCTTCTTTTAAAATATGAAAAACAAATATTGTACTATTTATCTCATAGCTCTATGGTGAGTAACAAATGAGACAATGTATGTAAAGTTTTTTTTAGCCTTAAGCACTATATAAAATATCAAGTATTGGGGCGGCTAGGTGGTGCAGTGAATAGAGCACCAACCCTGGAGTCAGGAGGACTGGAGTTCAAATCTGGCCTCAGACTCTTAACACTTACTAGCTTTGTGACCTTGGGCAAGTCACTTAATCCCAATTGCCCTGCCCTCCAAAAAATAAAAAACATAATATAAAATAATATAAAGTGTCAATTGTTACTATTACTTACATTTGAATATTTTAAACACATACAATTCAATAAAATTCCTATAATGACCATTAGATTTCTCCCACATGCATAAAACAATGCTTATTTACTTAAAAAAGCACAAATGAAAATAAATATTTCTATTTATCTGTCCTTATGGTGCCGATTCCAGAAAAAACAACAACAACAAGTTGGAATGGAAAGAGGAGAGATATGTAAGAGAACAAATGCAAAACAAACAAACAAACAAAAAAGTCCTTAGTAGGTTTTCACGTATATCATATATCCAAAAGACTTCAAAGAGCAACAGTTTGTGAGGTTTAATCTCAATGGCTATAAATGAATTTGACTTGACTTTATTGCATATGGCAATGAGAATTGCACCAGATATCCATTGATTAGGAAATAGATAAATTAATTTTGTCATTTTAATGAAATATAATACTGTCAAGCATGAAAACACATATTAATATGAAGAATTCAGAAAAGTATGAAAAGACTTATACGAACTCATATAAAGAAGGCAGAATAGAAAAACAAACTATGTAATGACAAATGCAACCCCTCTTCTTTGAAGAGGGAGAAAATTAGATGAGAGGGATCACATATAGTGTCAGACTTGACCAATTTATTAATTTGACTGAATTTATTTAAAAATATTGTAATTATAGCTTATGGTTAACTGGTCCTGGGGAAGAATATACTTACAAATCAAAGTGATATTAACTTTAAAAATAAGGTAAAAGAAGTAGAAAACTTCTGTGTGTAGAGCGAAGTGTTTTTCTTTAGCTAATATATTTTTTTAAATGAGGTTATATTTGGTCAAAGACCCACTGTGAATGCTAATGAGGCATACACATTGAGTCTTACTTTGTATTTTTGCATGAAACTTGTTAACAGTAACTTCTAATGAAGATATTAATTAAAAGTCCAAAATATTAACTTAATGGAAAAATTCTTGTGCAAATCCATTAGATTTATTTCTGTTACCTCCAAATTAAGCAAATTTCACATATGTTTTGATTATATGTTATTATGGAAATGAAAGGAATATTCCTCAATAATGTTTTACTATTATTTGAAATGCTGAGTAGTATTTTCTGCAGTCAATTTTCTTTGTTATGAATTCTAGATATGTAAAAAAATGTATTAGTGATCTGATTTGATGTCTTAGAATAGTCTCTTTTTGTGGATATGGTTATGTAAACTATGCAAAGAGGTCTTCAGGAACATATCTCAACAATTCTAACCTTGGTGATATTTTCATGATCTTACCTCTTTAAGACAAGTTGATGCAAAAATATGTTAGCTTTAAATGATTATTAAGATAATTTTAAATGGAATAAAGATGAAAGAGTAAAAAAAAGTGAGACAATTCAGTCATGAAAATCTTTGATATAAAGAATAAGACAATAAAAAATTTCCATTCAAATTATAGCTATTGGTGCATTTTCCCCTTACATTTAATCTCAGCTTACTGTAATTTAGTTCATCTGTATCCATTTGTTTCTTGTAGAAAATCATATTATTATTAATAATATAGACAGTAAAGCTCCCAAAATTACATATCAGTAAGTAGTCCTCAAAGTGGATAGATAAAAGGACTAATACGGTGATACAAGCACAAAAAACAGGATATTTTGAGAAAATGTTAGAAACTGTATTGATATTACTAGAGATTGTTAAGTATCTTCCCCCCAAAACAATTTAGTCATGCAAAAATTAAACAGAGACTTTGAAAAGTTCTCAATTCAGATGAGTGAGTAAAAATAATTTTGTTTAAAAAAATCTTTATTGGAGGACAGAACCAAGATGGCAGAGTAAAAAAAGGGACTTGCTAGAGATTTCCCCCAAACCCCTCCAAATACCTGTAAAAATGACTCTAAACAAATTCTAGAGTTATAAAACCCACAAAATGATAGAGTGACACACATCTCCAGCACAAGACAACCTGGACAGTCGACAGCAAGGGTCTGTTGCACTGTGTTGGGAGCAGAGTGCTATCCATTGTGGACCACTCTGGCATAGAAAGGGCTGAAATAGGCCTCAGGGGACTGAATCACTTGCAGCTGCAGCAGTTTCTTGACTTCTCAAGCTACAAATATCAAAGACAGCATAGAAGGTCAGTGAGAAAACTCCGTGGGACCTTGATGAAAGAGGAGAATGGTCTGGCCCTCGTCTAGGGGAAGTAGATTTTTAGAGGAAGCAGCAAAAGTGACTGCTTCTGGAGCTCCCAGCCCAAAGAGGGCAGGGTGATCAATTGACTGATCCAAAAGTGATTACAGGGATCACTTTGTTGACTCTGAGACAGGAATTTCTTTCTTTTCCCTGGTTGGAAATGTGTCACAGTCCTGAATGGCAGTCCTGGGGTGAGTAGGAGTGCTGGTGTTGTGGAACTTGTATCTGTAGTAGTACAGGAATCCTTCTCACAGTTCCAAGGCAGAAAGGAGTGCTTGGTGACACTCACAGACAAAATGGCAGACCAGGAGAGGAATGAACACCTGTCCTTTGTACATATCCCCTTGGAACAGCTGAAAACTTACAGGTCCCTAGAAGTTTCTCTGAAAACAGCTGTACAAAACACCTAAAGCTTGTGACAGTATACCCATCCCAAACCGATGCCACCATCACTGGAAGGACAGTCCTACCTTGACAAAGTGTTAGAAAGTCAAGTATTTGGCTGGAAAAATGAGCAACCACCTTAAAGAAGAAAAAAGGAAAAGAAAAAAAAACCCTTCAGGCTAGAGAACCTTACTTTGGGGACAAAGAAGATGATCAAAACCTACAACCAGAAGACAACAAAGCCAAAGATCCTACATCAAAAACCTCCAAGAAAAATGTGAATTGTTCACAGGCAATGGAAGAGCTCAAAAATGATTTTGAAAATCAGTAAGAGGAGTAGATAAAATGGGAAAAGAAATGAGTGATCAAAAAAATAATAATTAAAAAATATAATTTAAAAATGAGTCAACAGCTTGCTAAAGGACATCCCACAAATACTGAAGAACATAACACCTTAAAGATAGACCAACCCAAATGGCAAAATAGGTCCAAAAAGTCAATGAGGAGAAGAATGCCCTAAAAAGTAGAATTGGGCATATGGGAAAAGAGATCCAAAAGCTCACTGAAGAAAATAATTCCTTCAAAATTAGAATGGAACAAATGGAAGATAATGACTTTATGAGGATTCTAGAAATTATAAAACACAACTAAATACTTGAAGAAATAGAAGATAATGGGAAATATCTCTTTGGAAAAACCACAGACCTGGAAAATATTTCCAGGATAGATTAGTTAAAAATTATTGAACTCCCTGAAATTTATGACCTAAAAAAGAGCCTAGAAAAAATATTTCAAGAAATGATCAAGGAAAACTACCCTGATATTTGAGAATCAGAGGTGAATATAGAAATGGAAAGAATCTAATGATTGTCTCTTGAAAGACATCCCAAAAGGAAAACTTCTAGGAATACTGAAGCCAAACTCCAGAGTTCCCAGGTCAAAGAGAAAATATTTCCAGCAGCCAGAAAGAAACAATTTGAGTATTGTGGAAATACAATCAGGATAACAAAAGATCTAGCAACTTCTACATTAAGGGATTCATGTACTTGGAATATGATATCCTGGAGATTAGAGGAGTTAGGATTAAAACCAAGAATCATGCTGCAAAATTGAGTATAATCCTTGGGTGGGGGATCAATATTCATTAAGGGATTGAAGGGCCTGGAAGGTAATATTCCAGAGATCAAGGGAGATAATATTAAATGACATAGACTCTCAATTGGATATCCTGGCCTAAAGGAAAGGAGAGGGGAAGGGGATGAGAAGTGGGATGACAGAAGGGAGGGCAGGTTGTTGGGGAGGTTTGCTGGTAGAACACACTTCTGTAAAGGAGCACGGAGAGGGTAGAGAATAGAACAAGGGGGTGGGGGAAAGGATAGGAACGAGGGACATATAATCCATGTCTCACAATATGCATATTGTGGAGATGTTCTGTGTAATTACATATGTACAGCCTGTATTAAATTGCTTTTCTTCCAATGAGGGTGGGTGACAAGGGAGGAACTGAATCTAGAATTTAAAGTTCTATAATCAAATGTTAAAAATATATGTGTGTGTGTAAACATTTATATATGTGTATATTTATATTTATGTATACATACAAATTTAAACATTTATATATGTGTATATATTAATGTGTGTATTAATGTGTGTATACATATATACATGCATACATATATATAATTATTATTATTACTATTATTAACTACATCCAATTGGGAATTAAGACATACAGGCATTGTGGCAGGGAGATCCATTTTGCCCTACTGGAAAGTCAGAGGGGTGAGGGGAAGGACACAGGAGAGAGCAGATTGGGGGAAGTGTTATACAGTGGTATAGCTGTTTTGAGGTGTTGGGTAGAGGAAAGATGGGGAGAAAATTTGTAACTCAAAATTTCATGGAAATGGATGATGTAGACAAGAAAAAAATAAATTAATTTATTTTAAAAAAACTTTTTTTCCTTCCTGTTTTCTTTGGAATACTGTAAGGATCATATGTGCTAATGTGCTACGCAAATGAAATGTATTGTCACCATGAGCTCTATGCCTCTTTGTTTGTTGGACTCTATCCTATCTTTTACAATCCAACTCGATTATTTTTTTTTTCATTTTTAAAAATCAGTTATTGGTTATAAATGTCCTCCTCATATCTCATGTAAAATTCAATTCCCCCTTTCCAATGCATTCAAGTTGTAATGTTTTGTACTGTAGTTATCTCTATTTTAGTGTGTTTCCCCCTGTATTATTTCATGGCTCACAAGTTCTTCTTGGTATGTCAATCAAAGGATTTGACAGAATTGACATTACTGTGTATCCATAGGCAACAAGAAACAAAATTTCATAGGACATTTGCTTGCCTTTCCCTGCGCTATTGGACTATACCAACATTTGTGAAAAAGACTATGAAAAAGATTGTGGAGCAGCTTATAGGCCAATATTCAGTTCTATGGATGTCGTGGCAGATACATTTTATTAAGAATTTATTTATATTATGCAAATTAAATTATTTTTTCTTTAATATGTTGTAAGTTAAATGTAAAAACATGTGAAAGGAAAGAAAAATAATTTGGAATATGTTTTTCAGGGAATAAATCAAAAAGGTTGTTAGAGTGCATAAAAGCCTCATACTTATATATAATGGATAATTCCTTCAAGAAGAGAATTGGCACCTATTCAAAAGGATGAATGCCAAGAAAAAACACAAAAGATGAAAGCAATCTTGTTTTAACAGAGAGAAAATGACTGATTACTGATTTGAGAATCATTTGTGAATTAAATACAGTTGGAATATTGACCTCTGGGAACAAAAGTTAAAATCAATATCAGATTAGGTCAGTGTTAATACTGAGGAGCTATGATATGAATTGAAGCAAGTTCAGCTCAATTTGTTTAAACAAACTGTTGAAATTAGAAAAATGCAAATAGATAAAAGAAGATACAGGGATACAAATCACCATCATTTTTTAAAGTGATTGGACTCATGCCAATTACTACAATGAAGTGATCCAAAGAGGCTATAAACCACTTCAGTCAGGAAATATTTGAACTTCTTGACAAGTAAAGAGATATGCCATCTCGGTAATTTTGACTATGAAAATGTTTGTAAAAATCTTATGGAGGAGAATGGTGAAAAATTAAAGCTAATATCATGTCATTAAGTAGCAGGAAATAATGGAAGGAAAATAAAGTTTACAGAAAACAGAGTATGAGAAATAAATAAGTCACATCATCCCAAGAAAGGACAATGAAAAGCCAGAAAATAACCCAGAAAATATATCTATAAATTTTCAATTTTTCATTATTGAAAATAAATTTTAATAGCATAGTCCTATTTTGATGCACAAAAGAATGAAAATGGCACTGAAGAGAATGAAAATTATTCCAAATTGCATCAATACACTGAAAATGCTCATCTTGGAGATGACAACATCAGAAGGTCATTACAGTATTAAATCTCATGATTATATGATTAAGAGGAGGATATCAAAAGCTTTGGGAGTGCAGAAATGGAGATGTTATTTTTATCAAGAAGATATCATTAATTATACTCTCCAAAATACTACTTTTCTATATTTACACAATCTTTATGAAAATAATTATCATGCATATTAAGGACATCCTTGATGAAGGTCCTATAAGGATACAAGAAGTCTTCATCAAGTTGTATTCTTTTGCAGAACAAATTTTTATAGGCATGTAAATGACTAAAATGTTTAGGGAGTGTGAGAACTCTATGTACATTTGATCTAGTAGAACCAAATGCTACCTTAAAAGCTCCCCTACAAAAGTATCTCTCATTCACAAATCAAAACATATATGATTCTTTGAAAGGAACGACAAAACTAACTTTGTTCAGTGATCCTCCGAGTAATAATAACAAGTCAAGTACAGAATGGACTTAGCTGTTCAAAGGACTTTGTCACGATCAGAGATGATATAGAGTTCAGAATCTATAAGAACATCCTGTAGAAGGTGAGATTTTGTAGATGCTCAGTATGAAGATGATATTACCATGGTTTGATCAAGTCCTACAGCACTCTCGAGCCTCCTAAAAGAGATCTGTAATTATTCAAGAGTTTGGAATAATGATCCATGTAGGGAAAAAATAAAGATAGGTGAAGAATGCCAGCTGGTCCATAATTTTTTATAAGTTGAGTACGTATAATAAACTAGGTCAAGAAAAAAAATGAACTTTAGGTTATCCTTTGGGATACTGAACAAAGCTTTTAATGACCTTGATCTTCTTCATTAAACATATACCTTTCTTTACATATCAGCATTCTTCTAGTGATGTTATATTGCTGTGAATCCTGGAATAAAACATTATTGGAGGAATTGAAATGCAGCATAATTCAAAAAGACAATCAAGAGGTGATGGGAGGGTAAGTAGTCTACCACATTTCAATAGGAAAATATACTGAAATACATGATGTAAATTATATCTTTCCAGAGATGCTTGACCAGCAAATAATGGGGGCCTGCAATTTAGCATGAGTGAGGGATAACTGAAGAATAGATGAAGCATCTATTACCACCAAAACAATACTAAGAAATCTAGAGGAAGGGCTGTATAATATTGGGTAAAATTCCTACCAAGGATTTAGGAAGACAGGAAAAAGTGCTTTATGTGATACTGATGTATGAAAGATTTGCAATATGCCTCATTAGAAAGTAATATAGACATCAACATGATAACTACTCTATCAGGGTATCCCTGTAGACTATGATTTCCAGTGGAACAGGTACTAGGTTTTATGTAAATTTTGTATCTCCCTTCTAGTACCTAATGGGGTGCTCTGTACTGTAGGTGCTAAACAAATATTTTCTTAAGGACCAAGGTAGTACAGAGGTCTCTAAAATTCTCTTGTACTATGTTAGCGATTCATAACCTATGAGAGGTAAGGTCAAGCTACACAGTTGTGGAATGTGATTCCAGGAATATACTAAATACATTTTGTTCTAGGACCAACCTAGCCAAACTCGGAGATGTTTGTTTCCATTTCACCAATGGGATACTCATAGATAATAATAAACATTGGATAAATTGAATTGAGTCCCTAAATTGTAAAGGAATTTAAATATTCATTGGTAGAGAGTATCAAATTGCATAGTCCTAAAAATCAAATAATAATCTTACTTAGCATTATTTAAAACTTTTGGGCATATAAAGCAATTTCCTCACAACATTGTAAGGCAGATAGAGTAATGTCGCAAATGTTTTGTCTAGACCTGTGATTTGTTTTGTGAAAGTACTTACCAGGGTTAAACTCCTACCAATAAAAATTATAATCTTGCAGAAAACTTTTCTTCAGTTTATAGTCTTAGGTAGTTGCCTTGGATAGAACTTGAAACATTAAAAGACTTGCACCTTTGTTATCCAAAATTCTGAGTCTGGTTTATTTACTTCTGCTTCACTATAAAACCCCCTCCTTCTTGTTACTTTCTAAGTTGATTGTAAGACATAATAACTACTAATATTCCCTTGAGATATTGAATTGGAAATAGGTAGACTGACTCACATTGTTGTACGATGAAGTTAATCATTATGAAAACAGCTTCACTATGTAAATCCAGATCTTCTGACTCCAAATTCCATCTTCTTTCCATTATACAAACTAGTACAGTAATAATTAGCTTAGGACTTTTTCCTCCATAGAGATTATTATCTCCTTCAATTAAATAATTATATCATCTACCATTACATGTAGAAAGGTGTTGAAAATATCATAAATCATCAATAAAGACTTGAACAGAATAAAATACTGAAAGTCAGCAAAGGTCAAAAGCATACTTTTTGGAGGAATGGGAAGGGGAATGTAGAAAGAAAATAATAGGAAATAAGATGAATTTAGCCTAGGGTATTAAGGGGGAAAAAGAAAAAATAAATTAAAGGAAACAAAACACATTGTTATGTATCTAGATTAAAAAGAACTTATGGCATGGTACCTTTAATGGCAAAAAGAAAAGGACAAAAGCAAAATTTTACAATCACCTTTGAAAAATTGAGCAGATGTTCTAAACACATTGTGTACAGATTTCATTCACAAATTCTACTAACAATGAAAATCTCCTATCTTCAAGCAAAATTAAGGATTTTATATACATATTTGATACACAAAACCAACTACTGTTTCTTTGACTAAATAAAAAAAAACTATGCACATTTCCCATCTTCAAAATTTGGTTCCCTTTCTTTTCCGAATGATTTCTCAGATCTATAAGGTGCCCTCCAAGTTATATTTGAAATATAAATACAACTCAAGTACTTTACCATTTAGGTTTTTCTACTTTTTTCTTTTACATGTTTATGTACAGTATTTCAGAAAGATGATAGATCTCCCAAAGATTGACACAGGCTATTAGTAAGTAATTGAAATGGAACTTCTTAGGACCTAAAAGGGGAAAAAATTAAATAAATTAAAAAGTAGCTTGGCAAATAATTGCCTGAATCACATTCCTTAATTACAAAGCATATAAGATAATCGGATATTAATTAGAAGGGAATTGGCATTATTTTATATGCTATCCTCTCTCCTATTTTACTTTCTGTAATGATTATTTTAAAATCATCTGAGATATGTTTATTTATCCTAATATACAAAAAGTCAAGGTAAGTAGTGAGGAAAAATAAGAACTTTGTTGCTCACACTGAGGCCACATTACCATGACTTCATGAAATGCGTCTCAGGATATGGAAACTATTTACAGATATGAGTGAGAAACTGCTGTTGGTTATCTGTGAAAAGTTGTGGAAACCAGACGAATTGGAGAAGTGAAAATAACAAATGTTCTTATTTTCAAAAGTGAAGAAACTATTTCTCGGAAGGTTAATGACAATTCCTGGCAGATTTATGGTTTATTGCACATTTGAAAAGGGTAGTAGTAAAGACGCAGAGAGACCAGAATATGTTTTCAAGAACATACACTACAGGATAAACCTTGTTTCATTTTTTATTTCTTTTTTAAAGGATTGTCAGCCTTGTGTGTCAGAGAAATGTACTAGGCAGAGTATACTTGTGCTTTATCAAAGTATATCATCACATCATTCTGGGCAAGGTGGAAAGATGTGGCATAAATAATGAGGCTCCCTCAGATAATATGTATAGATAGTAATCTTAAGTCAGTTATAAATTGCAGGAAGAGGTATGAAGGGTGATAATTAATTCATAGATATTAAACTAAAGAGAATTGTCACTGGGTGTTACAGGATTCTATCCTTAACCTTCTTCAGTTCCACATTTTGTAGAGGGACAGAGATATTTGTAGAATGTTTAACAAATTTGCTCTGCACATGAAAATGAGGGAGATAGACCATAAGTGAAAAAAAGGGATCCAAAAGTGGTCTTATTAGCTAGAGAAAATGTACCCAATCTAATGAGAGAGTGACAAAATCGTGTAAAGTCCTATGTTTTTAATTTTTACATGACCTGCAAAATCGAAGGATGGAGAACGTATGATTAGACATGATTTTTTCTCCCTGTTCTTTACACTGATACCTGAAACTACACCCCTTTTTCCCCTAAAGCAGTGGTTCTAAACTTTAATACTTGTATGTGGGGGGACCTGCCTGGAGACAGATAGAGGAGTGGTGTCTTTCTTTCTAAGACCATCAGAAATATGTGTTTTCCAATGGTCTTAGGTGACCCCTGAGACCCCTGTGAAAGGGTCGTTAGACCCCCAAAGGGGTCACAACCCACAGGTTGAGAAACGCTGCCCTAAAGTATGTGTGTATGGTGGGAATGTGATCTAGAACTACCCCTGTGTAAAGGGGCTTGAACCATATCATATTAACTATTCCAACTGGGGAAAGTGACTTTGGTGGGAAGATTACTGAACCATAAGCATAATATGAATCAATAGTATGACAAAGTAGCCCCCTAAAATACTGTGTTTCAGTATACAACATCTGAGAGGTAATAATTCCACTACTTCCTCTCCCAGGTAGCTCAAATATAGAGTGGTATATTCAGGTTTGAGCTTGAAATGTTAGGAAAAACAGAAGCTGGAATTTATCAAGAGAATACTGGAAGATAAAGGAACATGAAACTACACTCTACACACTACAAAGTTTAATTGAAAGAAATGAGCCTATTTAGCTGGAAAAAAAAATAAGGCAACGAATGGGACTACTTTCTTCAATACAATTTTCCAATTTTTCCAGCAGAATTTTTGTCAAATATTGATGCCTTAAACTAGAAGCTGGGGTATTTGGGTATATTAAGCACACTACATTACAACAGTCATTTATTACTGTGTTTTGTGTACCTAATTACATCTACTAATCCAACACTCTATTTCTTAGCCAGTAACAGTTTTGATGAATGCTTCTTTATAATTTGAGATCTGATATGACTCGGCTACCTTCCTTTGCAATTTTTTCATAAATATGCATTGATATTTTTGATATTCTTTTCATCCAGAAATATTATAATTTTTTTCTAGTTTTTTATAGGCTTTTTTTGGTAATTTGATTGATATGGCACTGAATAAGTGAATTAATTTAGTTAGCTAAGCTTAATTTTATTATATTGACTTAGCTTACCCATTAGACATTAATAGATTATTCCATTTATTTAGATATTTGTTTGAAACGTATTTTGTAATTGTATTCATGTAGTTCGTGAGTTTGTTTTGTGAGGTGTAATCTCAAGAATCTGATAATTTCTGCAGTTTTTGAAAATGAAATTCTCTTTGTTTCTCTTGCTTCTGTATTTTGCTGGTAATATATAGACATATTCATGATTTATATGGGTTCATTCTATATTCTGGAACTTTGCTAAAACTATAAATTATTTCAACTAATTTTTAGTTAATTATTTCAGGTTTTCTATAGAATCATATAAATTGGAAAGAGTGATGATTTTGTTTCGTCCTTGCCTATTTTAATTGCTTCAACTTATTTTTCTTCTCATTGCTACAGTTAAAATTTCTATTACACTGTTAAATAGTAGTGAAGATAATGGGAATCCTTCTTGCATGCCAGATCTTAAAGGGACAGTTTTAGATTAAATCCATTATAGATAATGATTGCTGATGGTTTTAGATAGATACCCCTTATAATTTTAAGGAAAAATCCATTTTTTCCTACACCTTGTAGTGTTTTTTCTTCTTTCTTTTTGTAATTAAAAATAATTTGATTTTTTCCAATTGCAAGTAAAAATGTTTACAACATTCATTTTTATAAGACTTTAAGTGCCAGTTTTTTTCTTCCTCCTGCCCTTCCTTTCTCTTCTCAAGACTGCAAGCAAAATGGTAGAGGTTATACATGTGCCATCATGTTAAACATATTCCCACATTAGTCATGTTATAGAAGAAGTATCAGAAGAAAAAGGAAAAAGAACAAAAACCACAAAACAAAACAAAAAATAAACAGTATGATTTAACCTGCATTCTGACTCCATCGTACTTTCTCCAAAGCATTCTCCATCACAAGCCTTTTGGAATCACCTTATGTCATTCAATTGCTCAAAAGATCTATGTCTACCATAGTTGATCATTGCACATTTGTGCTGTTAACTGTATACAGTGTTCTCCTGGTTCTGATCATTTCATTCAGTATCCATTCATTTACTTCCATCCAGGTTTTTCTTAAATCTACCTGCTCATCATTTCTTATAGAAAAATACTATTCTGTCACATTCGTATACTACAACTTGTTCAGTCATTCCTCAATTGATGGGCATCTCCCCAATTTCCAGTTCATAGCCACCACAAAAAAGAATTGCTACAAATATTTTTGTACAAACAGATCCTTTTCCTTTTGGGGGGATATCTTTGAGATATAGACTTAGTAGTAGTATTGTTGGATCAAAGAGTTTGCACATTTATAAGGCTCTTTGGACATTTTTTCCAATTTCTTCTTTACAATGGTTGAATCAGTTCACAACTCCACAAATGATGCATTACTCCTACATTTATCATTTGCATTTTTTGTCATATTAATCAATCTGGTAAGTGTGAGTTGTTAGTTAAGAGGTTTTTTTAATTTGCATTTCTCTAATCAATAGTGATTTAGAGAATTTTAAAAATATGGTTATAGTTTTAATTTCTTCATCAGAAAATTGCCTGTTCCCTTTCCAAAACTGTTTTATTCTGACTATCTCCTCCCCCAATATGCCCTCCTTTCTATCATCCCCCATGTTATCCTGTTATGTCCTACTTTTCTGTGGGTTAAGATACCTTAAGCCAAATCCAATAAGAATAAGGTTGACTCATTCCTTTTCACCCCTCTGCTCTTCCCCTCCATTGTAACATCTTTCTCTTGCTTCTTTTATGTGACATAATTTACACTATTCTATCTCTTCCTTTCTCCTCCCAATATACCCCTCTCTCACCTCTTAATTTCATTTTTAGATTATTCCTTCATATTCAACTCACTCTGTCTCTGTATACATATACACACATATAAATATACATACATACATATATGCATGTGTATTCCCTTCAAGAGAATCTTGCCTCTGCATTAGCACAGAGGTTCCTGCACTTCTCTCTGGTCAACCACTTGGACCCCCCACCATCGATGGGTCTGGAGCTCCAGAAGTAGACACTGCTGTTGCTGCTGCTTCAGGTACTACTACTTTTGCTGCTACAGTAGCCACCACCACATCCACAGCGCTTGGAGCAAGGGTTAGACCATGCTTTTCCCTCACCCAGATCCAACAGAGTTTATTTCTGATCTTTTGCTTTCTTTTTGCTGTTTGTGGAATGAGAAGTTTGAAAACCACCCTAACTGCCAGTTATTCAGTCCCCTGAGTTCTGCTGTAGCCTGGGCTGTGTTGTCAGTCTGAGCCAGCTCAGCCCATGCGGGACTAAGTTCCACTCTCTGCCTAGAGGGATAGACCCTTCCTTCCTGCTTGCCAGGCTTTCTTCAGCTGGAGATTCATTTCACTCTGCCATTCCGTGGGTTCTGTAGCTCAAAAATATGTTTTAATCATTTTTTACAGGTGTTGGAGGTGAATGGGGCATGAGTTCAAGCAAGTTTCTGTTTTACTCCACCATCTTGCCTCCACTCCCTTGATCTAATGTATTTTTTATCCAGTACCAAAGTTTTATGATTGTCATTTTATAATATATTTTTTAAAATTCTGTTACAGTGAGAATCACTTTACCTTGTCTTTTTTCATTAGTTCCCTTCATATTCATGGACTATATTTTCTTCCAGATAAATTTATTATTTTTTCTAACTCTATAAAATATTTTTGGTAGTTTGATTGTTATGGTGCTGAATAAACAAATTAACTCAGCTAGAAAAGTCATTATTTTTATATTACCTCTGTCTACCCATGAACAACTGATATTTTCCCACTTGTTTAGATCTTACCTTTTTTTCTGTGAAAAGTGTTTTGTAACGTTATTTCTATAGTTCCTGGGTTTGTTTGGGGAGTTTAGACTCCCGAATATTTTATATTGTCTACAGCCATTAAATGATTCTCTTCCTATCTCTTGCTGATGGCTTTTATTGACAATATGTAGAAATATTGATGACATATATATATATATATATATATATATACATATATATATATGATGTTTTTATACCCTTCAACGTTGAAAATTGTCTTATTTAAAATAGTTGTTTAGCTGATTATTTCAGATTCTCTAAGTATACTGTTATATCATTTGTTGAGAGGGGTAGATGTTGTTTTTTTTTCTTTTTCTCATTGGCTGTTCTAATTCCTTCAATTTCTTTTTCTTTTCTTATTGCTAACACTAACATTTTTAGTACAATATCTAATAATAATGGTGATAATAAGGACTTTCAAGCATTCTTCCTGAAGAAACCAGAACTGAACAGAAAATTTGACATTCAAACACAAGAAGCATGAGAAGGTAAACATGGGAAATAAATCATAAGGAACTTATCAAAGTTGAACTATTTACATGCCAATATGGAAAAGCGATAATAGTAGTTTATGAAACTTTTCTCAGTATGAGGATAGGTGAAAGGATGCATATGAACACATATCTGAGTATGTGTGCACATGAGTTCATAGAGGGCACAGGATCAATTGAATAAGAAGGGCTGATACTTTAAAAGGTGAAATTCTGAAGTGGGAGAGGATTAGAATGAGAGGAGACAGGGAAAGACAGAATGGGGTTAATCATCCCATATAGAAGAGGCAGGGGATAACTGTTACAACTTTACTTTCATTTACCGTCATTGAATTTGGCTTAGGGAAGGAATGACATAAACTCTAAACTGGGTATCCTGCCACACAGGAGAGTAGGGGGGATGGGGATGAGAGGTGGGATGATGGAGGGGAGGGCAGGGTCAGGGAGAGGGATGCTGGAAGTACACACTTCAGTAAAGGTACAGGGACACAGCAGAGAATAGAACAAGTGGGGATAGGAAGGAGAGACAAATCATCAGTCTCTCACAATATGTCCACTGTGGAGATGTCCTGCTTAATTACACATGTACAGCCTGTATTGAATTATTATCGGCTTCTATTTGGTCTTCACCAGTTTCTGGTCTCAGGAAAATTCCAATTCAGTTTTCAGTCAGCTTCCAGATACTGGGAGAGAAACTCTCTCTCCCTCTTCTTTCCTTCCCTCCATCCCTCTCTCTCTCTCTCTCTCTCTCTTTCTCTTTCTCTCAGCTGGCTTCACTCTACATGAATCTTCCTTCTCATGGGGCAAATTCCAATTCTGTTTCTCTGTCTCTAGAATTCTTTATATACAGCACTGGCTTCCTGTGGAAGCCAATAACCTTCTTCCCCACAAATAGGGGAGTTCATGCCTTCTCAACAATGGACAGAGTTCACACCTTCCATACTTAGCCCTAAGTTACTAAGTGCTATTTGGCCCTTACTTACTAAGTGCTAAGTATCTGATAAACTGATTACTATTACACCCCTACATAGCTAATGTTCTCTCCAAGACTAAGGTTCCCTCCAAGACCAAGACTCTCCCCCCCAAAATGACTCCAGTGGGCTTAATCCTCTCTGCCACTTTCAATGCTGATTCTACTTTGATAATTCAGATATTTGAGACATCCTCCTCTTCATTCTCTTTCTCTTCTTCTGTCTTTATCTCAAGGTTCTCACGGGAAATTTTAGTTTCACTAATTGGAGAAGAGGAGGTGGAAGAAGTAGTGGTAGGGGCTGGGCAGCTGGCTTTGGGGTTTGAGCAGGTGGCCAGCGTGACTTTGTGGAGCTGAACCTAATAAATCCAATCCCTCCACTACTCCATCCTCTCTTATTGGAATCTTGGTTCCATTATTGGAAATGGCTCAAGGAATTGGCTCAGGGTATTTCTACATTTTTCTAACATCTGATCATTTGGAGATAGGAGATAGTACTCAGGTCACTGGCAATGTCATGTACAGCATACTCCAGGGCACCAGTGTAGCAGGAGAGGAAGAGGTGTGCCCTGATTCTGGCACTGTACGTTAGCTAGACCTGTAGCTTTGAACTGTAATTGAGGAGAAACTGGTCACAAAGAAATAGGGACCAGACACCCAAGATTATCTTGTGACCCTGGAGTTTGAGGCTATCAGTCACAATGGTAACATTGTAGGAGTGCTCTTCTGCTAGGGCTGGTTCATGTTTTGCAAGGTAGTAATCTCATGCCCTGGGAGCTAGAATCTTAAGACTTCTCCTTCAAATGCCATGGTACAAGGTATGCTGCGAGACTTCCCTGAATTGCTTTGACAAGCAGTTTTTTTTTCTTTTCTTTAATTCCCGCCCCCAACTCTCCCAATTATATTGGTAAGGAATCATTATTTTTCAAAGAGTTTTGTACCTCTTTTTCCCATTAGAATAATTTTGCTTTATAAGGAGCTATTTACATCAGTAAATTTTTGTGCTTCTTTTTCTGTTTGGACAATTTATTTTTAGTTTGGAATTTTCTTAAGTATTTTCTTGCATCTTTGTTTCACTCCTTTTTTGGAGAGGGGAAGAAGCAATTGGATTTAAGAGACTTGCCCAAGATCACACAGCTAGTAAGTGTTAAGTGTCGGAGGACAGAGTTGAACTCAGGTCCTCCTGACTCCAGGGCCAGTGCTCTATTCACAGCACTACCTAGCTGCCCCTCTTCTTCCTCTTTTACCAAGCTCTTGTCTTTTTTTTATAATTTCCTTCCTTTACTTTTACTTATTTAAATAATTTCCCAATAACACTCTTCTTTAATTTTGAAAATCATTTTAGATTTTCGAAAATTATTTTTGTCCAATTCACATTATTCCCCTTTTGCAGCTTTGCTTGCAGCTATTTTGACTTCATGGACTTTGGAATTTGCATCTTAATCTTCCCTTTTACCATTGTAGCTTTTTTACCGTCAGTTTCCTTCTTTGTTGTTTCTTTCCTTGTTGATTGCTCATTTTGCCACTCTGTGTCTTGATTTCACACTTCATACTAAAGTTTGGCTCTGAACCCCATACTGGGGGGAGTATCAAAAGGTTAATGCTTTTCTGACCTACTATTTTCAGAAATAATGATGTGGGTTTGGAAATTTTGGGTCTGTCTAATGTCCAATGTGGTTTCTTTCAAGGAGAGTTATGGTCACTGCTCTGCTGGTCTACCCTCTGATCCTTAACCAGGAAGGGCCCATGATCCATAGTATGACAGTTGATAGTGCTTCTCTTGTCACCTGATCATTTCAGACTGGACATAACTACAGTCTTGTCAATTCTGTCTCCATAATATATCTCGCATATTTTTCTACATTTTCATGGCCCTCATCATTTTTGTCCTGGATTTTTGCTAGTCTCCTAATTGATCACTTAGGTTTCAATCTTTCCTCTATCTCCATTAATCCTTTACAATACTTTCAAACAAATATTTTAAAAGCATCAGTCAGATTTAATCACTTCCTTTCTAAATAAGCTTTGGGGTGGAAAATGTGTGTGTATGAGTTTATGCGTGTATGTATATGGGTGTATGTGTGTATATATGTACGTATGTATGTATGTTACATAAACTGTAGATCATGGACCACCCTTAGTATAACTAAAAAATATATTCATATCATAATTTCTAATGTGTTTGTTTTAATCATTTTATTTCTTATTTTCCTTGAATTAAAGTCTGAAATAAGTTTGCTCAATGCCACTTAATTCGGTCATCTACATCTCTATTCACATAGCATTATTAAATGTGGAAAAAGAGATGAAATAGAAGCCTCTGAACCAGATTCTGTCAACTCTGACTGTTGAAGGTTCTTGAGAATTAAAAATAACCCATTTCATCCATTTTTGTTGAGAAACAATGAGATGAATATTCAACTTTCTCTCCATTGTGTGCCTTCTTCTGAATCTGTTTATTTAATAAAAATATTAAATATTTAATTATAATTTTCCATGAGAGGAATTTTAAAGTTACTTTTTTATTCTGAATAGTTTTATCTGTAGGCAGTAATAAGAAACAGTGACTTTGTACTTCAGTTAGGTTGTCATTGTGCCTGTATCCTGACCCATTGTTGTACATGGGATAAATGTAGAGACATATTTTGAAAGTAGGAAACAACAAATCTCAAATTTTCTTGATAAGTGTTAGCCAATTAACTATTATTAGGTTTATAATTAAGCTTTCAGAGTTTGAAAATTGGGAACCTTCAAAATTATAAAATTAATATAGGGTGATATCTCAGACCAAAGGACCCAATTTCTTAGACAAGGAAGAAGAATATGAAGAAAATACTAATGGTCTCAGATAATTAGAAGCACGCTATTTCCCTGAAAGATTTCAGCACCTGAGGCTGAGAATCTAATGCTGAGAAAAGAGACCTTGTTTGCTAGGATACTAAGAGAGGAAGGCGCCTTTTTTATTGGTCCTAGAAGGGAAAAAATTTGCTTTTTTTTCTAAAAGAAATGTAAAGGCCTAGAAGTTTAATTAAAGCTAGAAAGTCACGGGACTACCCACTCTTTTATTGAGAAGGGATAGGTAATAATTGCACCTCAGCCAAAGGTAAATGAGAATACTACATAATAAAGTTATGTTGAGCAGAAACTCCATGTCCAACTAAGCAGTGTCTGGCCAAAAGACATATGAAAAGACTGTTGTGAATCAAGAATCCAGGGGAAAAGTACATATTCAGTAGAAAAGCAACAATTGGAACGGCAGAGACTATACCTGAGCAGTATTTTGCAGAGGCATTTGGGAAGCCGACTTGTTGGGGATAATACAGTTACTTTAGTAGCTCTGCAACATTGGAGGAATGACTTGCTGTTCTACACATACACTCTGGTCACATATTTATGTTTCTCCATTCATGTTTCCTACATATATCTAATCCTTCCACTGACATTTGACACTTTACTCTTCAGTCTTACAGTAGGAAAGGAGAAGAAATTTTATTTCATTTAATGTTTTTGATTTGAACTAATTGTGTCACTCAACTAATTTAGTAAATATATAGATAGAGGCTTATGAGCTATGGTCTTATGGAATTCAGAACCACTAAGTATCTTTAAGTTGAAATTTTGAATCTGCAAGGGGACCGATCCTGTTAGTCTGAGGGATGATGTTTCTAGGTGCTACATGACTAAGTAAGTGCCTAATTTTATACTAAGTTGACTACGGAGGAACTATAAGAGAGTGACTGTTCATCAGAAGCTTACAATCTCATTAAAAAGAGAAGACACATACAGACAATTTAGGTCTTCAGGTGACCTTATAAGTCATCTAATCCAACTCCTTATTTTACAAATAAGGAAAGTGATATTAAATGGCTTGTTCAAGGTTGCTGAACAAGTAAATGGCCGATTGGACATACCCAGCCCATTTCCTAACTCTGAAACTGAAGTTATGACATAATTACTGAACTGAAAATACTATATATGATAGCATTGTATTCATATTTAATTAAGTAATAATTTTTGTAGTGAAGTTCAAAACTGAGACTATAGAAAATATGAGGCAAACTGCAAATGTAAAGGAAGTTATGGGAAAGATTAACATAGGTTGATTTCACAAGGAAATGGTTTAAAGACTCAACTTTGAAATGAGTATAAAATGAAGAACAAAGAGAAATATAAAAGATAAAATTATAGAGGAATTATATAAATAAAAGTATGAAATATGGAGGAAAGCATGAAAATGCTATGTGTATCTATGAGGATGGAGTACAAGTGATTGTCCTGTGTGGGATGGAAGGTTGCCACTGAAACATGCACTGGATAAGGGTAAATATCAGAGCGCAGGAGGGATAGGGAAAACCTCAAAAGCTAGGTGGGTTAGCCTTGAAGATGCAAACAATAGGAAATGTCACATGTTCTTGAGGAGTGAAAATGGCTTTATCAAAACAATTTATTGGGGTCATCAATATGGGTGATAATAGGTTTGAGAGTGTAGATAGGAGCCAAGATGACTGCTTAAAAGCAGGAAAACTCCATGGCTCCCTCCATAACCACCTCAAACACCTGTAAACTAATACCATGATTCTAAACAAACTTTAGAGCTACAGAACCCACAAAACAACAGTGAAACAAAGCTCCCAATAAAGGCAGATCTGGCAGGAGGACAAAAAGGATTCATCACAGCCCCCTGGGAAGAGTGGAGCCCATGGTTTTAGCCCCAGTGTGGTAATTATCAGCCTTCGGGACTTCAGGAGAATGGATCACCAATAGCTGTGGCCGTTTCTAGAATTATCAACCCATAAATGCCAAAAAGAAAAAGTGAGAGGGCAATATGGACTTTGGGAACAGGGGGACCAAGAGTGTGGTCCTTCCTCTGCCCCAGGAAGGGAGAAGCAGGTAAGGTATGGCAGCTGTGTAGCCACCTGCACATGGCTGCTTCAGAGCTCCTGGTCTGAAGATCATAGGGGGAACCAAACAACCATTCTGACATGTAATTGCTCTTGCTTTAATCTGCTTGGATATGAATTGCTGTCTTGATTGGAGATCCTGAGGTGTGTGACCAGGTGCCAGAACCTGTGTAGGCTTCAAAGAGCAACAGACTAATAGCTCTGGCAGCTGTGAAAACCCCAGCAAATAGGGACAAAGCTTTCTTCTCCAGAAGCAGAGTTCCACCGTAGCAAAAAGGTCATAAGTCAAATAACTGAGTAATAACATGAACAAGCAAAGGAAGCAAAGCAAACACAGCAATCCAAATACAGATTCCTTTTCTAGAGACAAAAAGGATCAAAGCATGGAACAGTCAAAAGACAGCAAATTCAGAAATCCTGCAACAAAAACTTCCAAGAAAAATATGAAATGGTTACAGGCTGAAGAGCAGTTTAAAAAGGATTTTGAAAACCAAATAAGAGACGTAGAGGAAAAATTGGGAAGAGTAATGAGAATGACGTAGGAAAATCATGTAAAGAGAGTCAACAACGTGACTGAAGAAAATAACACCTTAAAAAATATTTTAACTCAAATGGCAAAACATGCTCAAAAAGCCAATGAGGAGAAGAATGCCTTAAAAATAAAATTTTCCAAATGGAAAAAGAATCTCAAAAGCTCACTGAAGAGAAAAAATCCTTCAAAATTAGACTGGAGCAAAAAGAAGCCAATGATTTTGTGAGAAATCAAGATACTGTTAAACAGATCCAAACAAGTGAAAAGAATGGAAGGCCATGTGAAATATCTCATTGGAAAAACCACTGACCTGGGAAATTGATCCAGAAGAGATTATTCAAAAATTATTGGACTGGGGGGGAAGAGCCAAGATGGCGGCATAGAAGTAGCAAGATTCCGCAGCTCCCACACAACCATCCTAAATACCCATAAAATATGACCCAGACAAAGTCTAGGACTCTCAGACTCACAAAAATACAGAAAACACATCTCTCATTGGCAGCAGGGGCTCATTGCAGTGGGCTGGGAGCCGAGGGCAGCCAAGCATGAAGCCGAGACCATGGCCAGGCCCAGGGTGGTGGCTAGCTGAGCCAAGCTGAGCTGCACCACAGCCAGTATTCAGGAAAGAAGATCTACAGCATCCAGCAATTCCATATCTACCAAGGCGTGAAAAACAGGGATTGGAGAGGGGCAGCTCGGCAGGAGAGGCTCATACAGCAGGCCGACAGGCTGGGAGCCGAGACCAGGCCAGCTCAAAACCAAAACATGGCCAGGCCAGGCCACAGGGTGGTCAGGTGGAGCTGAGCCTGCCAAGCAGCAGAGTGAGTCTACTTCAGAGAAGATCTACTGCACCTGAGGGGATCTTCACATCCAGCAAACCAGACTCAGAGATGGTCAGTGAAAGTGAAACTTTGAAACTTAATTTGGGAGAGGAAAAGCAGTTTGGCCAATCTGCCCCCACGGCAAGGAAGCAGTAGTAGAAGGTGAGGACCTGCTGTAACTGGAGGTGGCCCCCGTTGGGCTGCTTCAGAGCCTCTGGCCTTCTGACTTTGCAGGGGAGCTGAATCAATTGATCAGGTCCAAGTGCTCTTGAGTTGAGGGGCCTGGATCTGGATCATGGTCTTGGGTGGTGGTACTGGGGTGGGCTCTCAGAAAGCTAAAGCTG
>CM053599.1:173506411-173525243 GCA_028646575.1 Pseudocheirus occidentalis | reverse complement strand
ATGAGATGAGATGAGATGTTATACACAAATATGTATATATATATTTATATATACATACACATATATGTATGTATGTATGTATGTATGTATGTATGTATACCATGCTGTTAAAGAAAACTCAGGATATACACAGAAAAACGTGAAAATGTCATGCTTTGGTATCCATTCAGTTTTTTTTTCTTTGAAAGTGAATAGCAGTTTTCATCATGAGTCATTTACAACTTATCTTGGTTGATTGCATTTCTGAGATTAGCTAAGTTGTTTAAATTTATTAGTAAATTTTTTCACGTTGATCACTAGACAATATGGCTTACTGTGTCTGTGTAATGTTCTTTTAGTTCAGTTCAGTTAACTTCATTTCAGTTCATGTAAATCTTTCTGAGTTTTCCTTAAAAGATTCTGCTCACCACTGAACATAACACTACAGTATTCAATCATGATCCTATATCACAATTTGTTTAACCTTTCTCCAAATAATAGACATCTCCTCAATTTCCATTTCTTTACCACCACAAAAAGAGTTGCATTAAATATTTTTACACAAATAAGTCTTCTCCACATATTTTTAAAATATCTTTTAGATAGAGAACTAGTAGTGGTATTCCTGGGTCAAAGGGTATGCAGGTTTATCACACTTTTGTTGTCATTCTAAATCGTTCCTCAGAAAGATTGGATCACTTCACAATTCTACCAACTGTGCATTAGTGTCCTGATTTCCCCCCATCTACTCTAAAATTTTTCATTTTCCTTTTTTTTTTTTACCATATTAACTAATCTTATAGAGGTATGAAGTAGTAACTCAGACTTCTTTTAAATTTCTTTTCTCTAATCAATATTGATTTAGAGCTGTTTCTCCCCATATGATTGTAGATAGCTTTGATTTCTTCATCTGAAAAGCACCTTCCTGTTTTTTGACCATTCATCAGTTCAGGAACGGCTTTTCTTCGTACATATTTGTCAGTTTTTAAAATATTTGAAAAAATGAAGTCTTTATCAAAGACACACACAGACACACTCACACACACACACACACACAGAAACACACACACTATTTCATGTTCCCCTAATTTGCCCATTGTATTACATTATACTTCTAGATCATGTACTCATTTTGACCTTACCATGATATGTGGGGTGAATGTTTGTTTATACCTAGTTTCTGTCAAACTTTTTCCCCCAGTTTTCTTAACAGTTTTTGTCCAACAGTTAGTTCTTGTCCACAAATCTTTAGTCTTTAGGTTTGTTAAACAGCAGGTTACTATTTTCATTTACTACTGTTTATTATGTACCTAATTAATTCCACTGATGCACTTTCTATTTCTTGGCCAGCATCAGATTGTTTTCATGATTACCACTTTATATTACAGTTTAAGATCTGGTATAGCTGGGCCTCATTCTTTCACGTTTTTTTCATTAATCATCTTCCTAATTTTAATATTTTTCCTTCATCCAGATGAATTTATTATTTTTTCTGACTCAAAAAAATCATTTTTGATAATTTGATTTTTATGGCACTGAAAAAATAAATTAATTTAAGCATAATTGTCGCTTTTATTATATTACTTTTGCCCACCCACAAGCAAGCAACATTTTTGAGATTTTACAAGTCTAATTTGATTTGAGTAAAAAGGCATTGTGTTCATATATTTTCTAAATATATCTTCAAAGGCAGATTTCCAAATATTTTATAATGTCTATGATTATTTTAATTGGGATTTTTCCTTCTATATTTAGCCACTGGAATTTATTGCAATATATGGAAAAGTTTATGATTTATGTAGATTTATTTTATATCCTAAAATAATCCTGTTAAGGATTTCAATTAGTGTTTTAGCTGATTTCCCAGAATTCTCCAAATATGCCATTATATCATTCTAATTATTTCCATTACTTGTTCTTTTTGTTGCTATAGCTAGTAGTTCTGCTACAATATTTGTTAATAGTGGTAACCCCTGATCTTACTGAGAAGGCTGGTAGCTTTCCTAATATTGACCCAACTCCACATTCCTGGAATAATTTCCACCTGGTCATACTGTATGATGCTTATACTTGACACACGACTGCAATCTCTTTGCTAGTTCTTCATTTACACAATGCATTGATGTCCCAATTATCTCACATCCTCTCAAACTTTTAATTTTTTTTCTTTTTCATTTTGTCATATTAGGCAATCTGATAGGTGTGAGGTGGTACCTCAGTTATTTTAATTTGCATTTCCCTAATAAAAATTAGATAATTTCTTCATATTTTTGTAGATAGTTTTCATTTCTTCATCATTGCTACTTGTTCTTATTCATTGTCTATTTATCAATGAGGGAATGGTTTGTATTCTTATTAATTTTACTCAGTTCTCTAAATACTTGAAAAAATTAGGCCTTTGTTAGGGACAGTTGCAGAAAATATTGTCTCCCAGCTTTCTACTTTACTTCTAATCTTGGTTGCATTGGTTTTGTTTTTGCAAAACCTTTTTCTTTCTTAACAAAATTTTATGAAATCAAAATTGTCTATATTATTTTTAATGTTCTCTATCTCTTGTCTGATTGTGAACCTTCTTTACTTACATTCTTTAAAAATTTGTATGCTTTATCTCTTGGGGGTAGATAGATAGATAGATAGATAGAAAGATAGATAGATAGATACATGGATAGACAGATAGATATAAAAAGATATGTTTCATATTGATTTTACTTTATTGTCAGTGATGTAGTTTCCTTCCTTATCTCTTTTAATTAGGTCTATTTTTGGTTTTGCTTTGTCTGAGATCAGAATTGCTAACCCTTCTTTCTTTCTAAACTTCAGGTGAAGTATAATAAATTCTGCTCCATCCCCTTACCTTGACTCAGCACATGCCTCTCTCCTCCAAGTATGTTTCAGGTAAACAACACATGGTAGGATTCTGATTTTTTATTTGCTCTGTTCTTCACTTTTGTTTTATGAATATTTCCCTCCATCCTATTTTTCCTCCTGTTTGTCCTCACTCTTCTTTCATCCCTTCCCTCCTCAATCATGTTTTCTATCTATCTACTGCCTTCCCCAGTTAGTTTTCTCTTCTGTCATTCCCCACAATCACTTTTACGTAATCTTCTCTCTTCCTACTTTCCAGTTAGATAAGAGATATTTTTATCTTCAACTAATTGTGTATATTGGTCCATCTTAGAGCAAATATTGATTAAAAATAGGTTCAATAGATGCCCAACAACCACCCTGCAATCTTTCCCTCCATTGTAATGGTTTTTGTGCCCCTTCATGTGAAATAGTTTACCCCTTTCCATCGTTCCCTTCCTTCTGCACCTAGTATACTCCTTTTTTCATCAGTGTATTATTTTTATGCCATTCTCACAAATTCACCTTAAATCTGCAACCTCTGTTTACATACATATATGCATATATAATTTCTTCAATTAGTGATACAATTTTTAAGAATTGCAAGTATCATCTGCTTATGTAGCTATGTTACAGGTTCAACATTATTGAATCTGTCATGTTTTCTTATTGCTTTTTGACATTTTTAGGTTTCTCTTGGGTCTTGATACTAGAGATCAAATTTCCGTTCAGTTCTATTGTCTTCTTATTAAAACTTGAAATCCTTCTTCTTCACTGAATGACCATTTTTTTTACCCCCTGTGAGTATTATCCTTAATTTTGATAGATAGGTGATTTGTGGTTCTCCTAGCTCCTTTGTCTTCTGCATCATCATATTCCATGACCTCTGTTCCTTTGATGTTGCAGCTACTTAGCTGTGGGAAATACTGACTGTGGATTTCCAGGATTTGAACTGTTTCTTTTTGGCCACTCACAGGACTTTTTCTTTACCTGATAGTTCTATAATTTGGTTAAAATATTCCTCAGAGGGTTTTGCTCTTTTTTTTTGGCCTTATTTTTTCTTTTAAATGTGATTTCTGTTCCCAGGGCACTGTATCAGGGATGTTGTGACATGGGGTTGCTGTTGCTGGCTGTTCACCTGGTGCTGCACTGGTATTTATTACCCTGAGGCCCACAGAGTATCCTAACATTTTGTTATTTTGGGATTACTTTCCTGAGGTGATTAGTCAATATTTTTTAACGTATACTTTTTTCTTTTTTAAATTAACTTTTGTCTATTTTTAGTTTGCATCATTAATTTCCACAAGATTTTGAGTTACAAATTTTCTCCCCATCTTTCCCCTATCACCACCTCAAAATAGTAACCCCACTGTATATCCCCTCACCCAATCAGCTCTCTCCTATATCCCTCCCCCCCCCATTAGCCCACTGACTTTCCAGTAAGGCAAGATGGATCACCCTACCCCAGAGCCTGTATATCTTATTACCCAGTTGCATGTAAATAGTAATAATTATTATTATATATTCATTAACATTTGATTTTAGAACTTTAAATTCTAGATTCTTTTCCATCCTGCCTCATCACCAAACCCCACTAGAAAGACAAGCAATTCAATACAGGCCATATATGTGTATTTAGGAAGAACATCTCCACAATGGATATATTGACAAAGACTGAGTATATTTTGCTCCTTCCTATCCCTACCCCCACTTGTCCTATTCTCTACGTTGACTCTGTCCCTTTACAGAATTGTGTGCTTCTAACAACGCTCCTCCCCTACCTGCCAACCCCTCCATCATCACCCCTCTCATGTCCTTCTCCCCTACTCCGCTGTAGGGCAAGATACCCAATATAGAGTGTATGTCATTCCTTCTCTAAGCCAAATTCAATGACAGTAAGGTTGACCCTTTCCCTTTTGCCTTCCTGTTCTTCCCCTCCATTGTAACAGTTATCCCCTGTCTCTTCTATATGAGATGATTAGTCCAATTCTGTCTCTCCTTGTCTCCTCTCATTCTAATCTTCTCCCACCTCAGAATTTCATCTTTTAGAGTATCATCGCTTCCTATTCAATTGATCTGTACCCTCTGTGAACTCATATAAACACATACTCAGATATGTGTCCATATGCATATATAAACCCTATTATATGGACATATGTGTATGTATACATATATACATTTATATTCCCTTCACCTATCCTTATATTGAGAAAAGTTTCATAAGTTACTACTCTTGTTCTTTCATGTTGGCATGTAAATTGTTCAACTTTCATAAGTTCTTATGCATTCTTTTCCATGTTTACCTTCTCATGCTTCTTGTATTTGACTATCAAATTTTATATTCACTTCTAGTTTTTTTCAGCAAAAATGCTTGAAAGTTTTCCACCTCAGTGAATGACCATATTTTTGCTTGAAACATTATACTCAATTTTTTTGGGTAGGTGATTCTTGGTTTTAATCCTAGCTCCCCTGATCTCCAGAATATCATATTCCAGGCCTTTTTATCCCTTAATGTAGAAGCTGCTAGATCATGGGTTACCCTGATTGTGTTTCCACTGTATTCAAATTGTTTCTTTTTGGCAGCTTGTAATATTTTGTCATTGATCTGGGAACCCTGGAACCTGGCTATAACATTCCTAGGAGTTTTATTTTTGGTATCTTTTTCAAGAGGTGATTGGTGAATCCATTAAAGTTCTATTTTGCCCTCTCATTCAAAAATATCAGGGCAATTTTCCTTGAGAATTTTTCAAAGGATGATTTCTAGGTTCTTGTTTTGTTCTTGGCTTTTGGGTAGTCCAAAAATTTTTAAATTGTCTCTTCTGGATCTATTTTTCAGGTCAATGGCTTTTTCAGTGAGATATTTCACATTGCCTTCAATTTTTTTTTATTTGTTTGGATCTATTTAATAGGATCTTGATTTTTTATAAAGTCATTTGCTTCCATTTGTTCCACTCTCATTCTGAAGAAATTATTCTCTTCAGTGAGCTTTTGAGATTCTTTTTTGCACGTGGCAAATTCAACTTTTTAAGACATTTTTCTCTTCCATTGGTTTTTTGGGCTTCTTTTGTCATTTGAGTTACTCTATTTTTTAGTGTGTTATTTTCTTCAATCAGGTTGTTGACTCTTTTCATGATTTTCTTGCATCATTCTCATTTCAATTCCCAATTTTTCCTCCACTTCTCTTATTTGGTTTTCAAAATCCTTCTTTAGCTCCTTTTTTGTCTGTAGCCAGTTCACATTTTTCTTGGAAGCTAGTGCAGGAGTTCTGACTATGTTGTAGTTGAAGATCTTCCCTGCCCCTTAATAAGTGTAAGGGAATTTGAAAACCTTCCCTGATTTGAAGATCTTGCCTGCCCCTAATAGGTTGAATGTAACTACATGGAATCTGTAGGGGGAGGAGTTTGTTGAAGGGTGGAAGCTGCAAGTCAGAGCAATTACAGATGGAGGGAGGAAAGGACACACCAAGATAGACAGGTAGGTTTGTGAGTGCTGTTTTGTGGCAAAGCTAAAGGATGGGGTTTCTCTCTGTGCTGTTATTGTGTAGTACCTTCTTTGCTACTATGATGAATTTGGCTTTCTGGTTTTGGGATTTGTTTTTTCAAGTGTCTGAATAAATGTTTTGATTATATCTTCTATATGGAGAGTCTGTTATATTGTAAAAATAATTCAATATTCACAACACCCACAGTGGTTATGAATATGCTGTTATATTTGTAAATCACAAAATGTGGCAGATTCTCCACACGGAGGGCAGAACCAAAGTTTTATTCAAATACCTGAAAACTGAGTCCCAGAACCAGAAAGCTGAGTCCCAGAACCAGAAGGCCAAGGTGATTACAGTAGTCATGAAGTTGATACACCTGGTTAATGCAGTGAACACTCACATTCCCAAGTCTTCACAACAGAACAGGCTCCCTCAAGCAGGGATTCTTCTCTCTCACTCACAGTAGCTTCTCAGCCTAGCTCTTGGAAGTTCTTCGCAAAAATTGCCAGTAGGAGGGTCTCAGCAAAAAGTTGCAGCCTCCAGGTGCTCACTGAGAGAAAATATGACTGTTTTACGGGTTCCCTTACTTATTATATTCAATAAAGCTCCTCCCCATTCTGCCCCGTCCTGTTACAACTTACTTACAAGGTGTTAACTATTTCTGTTTTAATTAAATAGCTTAAACAGTGTGTTAACTTGAAACAAGGTGCCAAGTCCCTGCTTACTTGCCAACACAAAGGGGAATGGAAGACATTCAGATTCCATTAAAATTATATATATTTTGTGATTAAGCACTATGCAGGCATATTTACTGTTGCTGTTGATACTGTGAATATTGTGTTGGCGCTACAGCAGCTTAACTTGTGCTGAGGCTTGTGAGGTACTTCTGCATTTCTCTAGAGCTATGCTGAAGCAATTGGAGGTCTGACCACTGGAAGATGCTGGTTTGCCAGGGGCTACACTGATGTGAATGGAGGTCTGGCTGTCTATTTGAAAGATTCCTATTTAGAGAATGCCTATTTGCCCAAGACTACACTGAAATATATGGGGACAGCCTACTCTGGCAGCTGCCTGTTTGATTAGGCATTTGTAGAGATGGTTTCTACCTCTTTGCCCAGAATTGTGATGAAGGACAGGAGGGTCTGGCTGCTGTAGGATGCCTATTTGCCTGGGCTTACACTGAAAAACATGGTACTACTCAGAGTTGGACTTCCCTGGTTTCTCTGGCTATACTGAGGCAGGTCCTAGTGCTTTCATTTGCCTGCTTCAATCCAGTGGGTCTCAGAATCTCCCTCTGATTTGCCAAAGTGAGTCTTACAGGGATGCTGCCTATACAGTAATGTACTCCCCCTTTTACCTAAGTGAGACAGAACTTTCTTGCCAATCTCCCAAGTTTCTGGAACTAAAAGATTTTCATCCCATCTTTTTTATGGTTCTCCTGTTTCATGATTTGCTCTGAGATCCTATTCTATGGTTGTTTGAAGGTAAATATGGGAAAGTTATGGCAATTTGCTACTTCCTTCATCATCTTGGCTCCCAGTAGTCGAGTAGCTGCTTATATCTTTTAATTAGAACTATTTTTTTTGCTTTTTCTGAGATCATGATAGCTTTATCTGTTTTCTTTTGTTTTACTTCAGTTGAAGCATAATAGATTCTGCTCCAGATTCAAACTTTTTCTTTCTATGCATATCTCTCTTCTTTGGTTGTTTCTTATAAACAACGTATTGTAGGATTCTCTTCTTTGATCCACTTTGCTGTCCACTTCTATTTCATGGTTGAGCTCATCCCATTCACATTCAAACCTATGATTTTAACTGTATTCTCCTCCATAATATTCCCCCCATATTTATTTTTCTTTCCTTTCACTCTTATTCTCCACTGCCTACTGTCAATCTTTCTTCCTTTCTCTCAGTCACTTTCTTTCTATTATTTCCCCTACCTTCCTACTTTCACATAAAGTAAGATAGATTTCCATATTCAACTAATCCTGTATCTTATTTCTTCTTTTAGCCAATTCCAATGCAAATCTGGTTCAACATTGCCTGCCATCTTCCCCATCTTCCCATTCACTGTAACTTCTCACCTTTTATGTTGATTTTATGTGATGTAATTTACCCCTTTCTAACTCTCCCTTTGCCTTTCTCTCAGTGCATACCTTTTTCTCACATTTTTACTATTTATGTGGATATCATTCAATCACATTGAAATTACACCTATACCCTCTGTCAATGTATAATACTTCTAACTGCCCTAATAGTTAAAAAATTGTTACAAGTATCATCTTCCTATGTAGGAATGTAAACAGTTTAACTTCATTGAATCTATTATGTTTTCACTTTTCTCTTTGCATTTTTTATTCTTCTTTTAACTCCTGTATTTTAAAAATCAAATTTCCTGTTAATCTCTAAACTTTTCTCAAACATACTTGAAAGTTTTCTGTTTAATTAAATTTCCAAATTCCACCCCCAACCCAGCCAAAGATTTGGACTCAGTTTTCTTGTGTAGGTGATTCTTGGTTTTAATTCTATCTCTTTTACCATCCAAAATATCACATTTAACCCTCTAGTACTTTAAAATAGAAACTGCCAGATCCTGTGTAATCCTGACAGTGGCTCCACAATATTTGAATTCTTTCTTATTGGTCTCAATATTCTTTTCCCTTTACCTGGAAGTGCAGGACTTTGGGTATAATTTTCCTGGGAGTTTTCTTTTGGAGATCTATTTCAAAAGGTGATTGGTAGAACCTTTGATTTCTATTTTTACCCTCTGGTTCTAGGATATCAGGGCAGTTTTCCCAAAAATTTCTTGAAATAACATATATAGACTTTTTAAAATCATGGTTTTCAATTTGTCTTATAATTCCTAAATTCTCTTGACAATCTGTTTTATAGGTCTATTGTTTTTACAGCAAGATATTTCATAGTTCTTCTATTCTCTTCTGTTCTTTTTGTTTTTCTGTATCATTCATTGATTTCCAAAGGAATCCTTTAATTACCTTTTTTTCCAGTACTAATTTTTATGGAGCTATTTTCTTCAGTTAGCATTTAATTCAATTTTCCATTGGGTCAGTTCTTCTTTTTAAGGTATAGTTTTCTTCAGTGAATTTCTGAACTTTTTTTTTCATTTTTTGTGCTTCCTTTGCCTAATTGTTGACTCCTTTTCCAAGATTTTCTTGTATTTCTCACATTTATTTTATTCATCTTTCTTCTATCTTTTTTCTTTCATTTTTGAAATTATTTTTGAGCTCTTACCATAGTTCTTTTTGGGCCTGACATGAATGTAATTTTCCTTTGAAGCTTTGCATGTAATAATTTTGCCACTGTTGTCCTTTCTGAGTCTGTGGTTTGATCTTTTTTCCACTATATTAGCTGTCTATTTTCAGGCTCTGTTTGTCTTTTCTTTTTGTTCATTTATTTTTCTGACCTATTTCTTGATTTATACCTATATGTTAAAGTTGGGCTTTGCTCTTGAGTGGAGGGGGTGCTATCCCAACTTTTAGGTTTTTCATGTTCCTGTTTTCAAAGTTAATTGTGGGAACTTGTAACTTTTCCATTCTTCCAAGATGGAATGAAATTAAAAGTGTGGTCACCATTTTCCTGCCTTGTGCTGTGATCTTTGAGAAATCACATGCACTCTTTTCTGCTCTGGATCTTTGAACATGGCCCCCTATTTCCCTGTGACTATATGCAGTGGTATGTTAATTCTCTTCCTCAATCTGGGACTACAACCTAAATCTTTGATCCATATCCCTGTTTATGAAATGCAAAAGAATTCTATTACCAGGGCTAACAAAGTATGCCCTTTAATCTCCTTCTGACCAGATATATGGCCACTGTACCCCACATCAGTGAACTGAGAGCTCCAGGAGTTGATTCTGTGATTCACATGTTTCCAAGGATGGAACGGGCTTGCTGCAGTGTGTCCTACTTCTAGCTTTTTCTGGGGAACTGGAGAGCTATAGGAAAGAGGCTTCACCACTGGTTTACCTCAGGGCATAGGACCTTGCTACCGGTTTACACCAGGCTTGAATATTATCTATTTTTGCACATGATATGATGTTGAACTTAGAATATCATAGAGATTTAACTAAAAAATTAATTGAAACAATTAATTTTAGCAAAGTAGTAGAATATAAAACAAGCCCACATAAACCATCAGCATTTCTATATATACCAACAAAGACCTGCAAGAAGAGATGGTAACAGATAGTTCATTTAAAATAACAGTAGACAATATGAAATATCTGGGATTGTACCTGCCAAGACAAACTGAGGAATTATATGAACTTAGTGATGAAACATTTATACAAATAAACTGAAATTCAAATAATTGGGGAAATATTGATTATTCATGAGTGGGCTAAGACAATATAATAAAAATGACAATTGAACCCAGTCTAACCTACTTATTCAGTACCAAAGAAGTTAAACTATCAATAAATTATTTTATTGAGCTAGGAAAAAAAATAAACACAACTCATCTGGAAGAAGAAAAGATCAACGATATCAAAGGATCTATCTTTGAGAAGCCAAATCAGAGCCAAATTTCCACCTGTACCATCTTAAACTTCCAAAGTAAGTGGGAAATCTCCTTAGCTCCCCCATATTTACCTCCAAAAAATATAATATCTTCTCAAAATGAACTTTGGGATGGTAAAACCAGCAAAAGGCAGGGTGGAACAATCTTCTGCCCCCCCCTCAAACTTGGAAAAACAGTAGGAAACATCTGTCTCACTCAGGTAAAAGGAGAGCACAGCCCAAGATAGGAAGCATCCTGTCATGGCAGCAGCAGGATCTGCCTCAGCAAAGAAGGGGGCATGATCCATCATGGCATATTTCTTTGTTGGGCCCCACACACACCTCAGAGAAAAACCAGGTAAGTGAGACCCTTGCGGCCAACAGCAGGACTGGCCACACCCACTCTACTTCCTTCATGCAACACTAGGCACAAGGGTTGGCTACACAGCAGCACCAACATAGCACCAGTAAAAGGGCCTGACTGGAAAAAGAAGCTTGGGACAATGCCCCTTCCACACAAGGAGGAGAACTCAAATTTTAAAACAAGGGGGAAAAAGACTGGAAAAGATAAGCAAAAAAATGAATCTGACCATAGAAAGTTATTATGTTGACAGGAAAGATCAAGACACAAACTCCAAAAAGGACAGCAATTTCAAAGCACCTATGAATTAACCCTCAAAAATACAATATGAATTTGTCTCAAGCCCAGAAAAAGCTCAAAGAAGGGCTCAAAAGGTACTTCAAAAATCAGAGAAGAGAAGTAGAGGAAAAAATGGGAAAGTAAGTGAGAGTGATACAAGAGAATCATGAAAAAAACAATAAAGAGTTTGGAAAAAGGGGAAAAAAAACTCCTTAAAAATAGAATTGGTCAAGTGGAGAAAGGAAATAAAAAAGCTAACTGAAGAAAATAATTCCTTAAAAATTAAAATTGGAGAAGTGAAAGCTAATGACTTTATGAGATATAAAGAATCAATCAAACAAAAAGAATGAAGAAAATAGAAGAAAATGTAAAATACCTCATTGGAAAAACAACTGACCTGGATAATAGATCCAGGAAATATAATACACTACTGGATCAATGGAATACCTGAAAATCATAATCAAAAGGAGGACCTAGACATCATACTTCAAGAAATTATCAAGGAAAACAATCCTGATATCTTAGAATAGACTGGTAAAATAGACATTGAAAAAAATCCTCTAATGACCTCCAGAAAGAGATCCCACAATGAGAACTCTGAGAAACATTATAGCCAAATTCCACAACTTTCAGGTAAAAAAAAATAGTGCAATCATCCATAAAGAAACAATTCAAATATCAGGAAATCACATGCAGGATTTAACAGTTGAAATATGAAAGGATGAGATGCCATGAAACATCATATTCTCAAAGACAAAGGGGCTAGTCCTACAACCAAGAATCATTTAGATTGCATAATTAAATATAATCCTTCAAGGGAACATATTATAAACCAATTGGAAGTCATGGAACATATTACCTATCAGTTTAATGGATAGGAGATGCAATTATTAATAAATAAGTGATAAAAAGCATTGAGATATAAAATGGATAAATTTTATTCCATTAGTAAGTTTTAGTAAAATTAAATGCAATGTACTAAAGATTAGAGAGAAAGCAAAAAAAATTGGTGGTGGTGGAATTCAAGATAACTTCTCTAATAAAGACCTCATGTTCTTCAACTATGTAAAGAATGTTGTCAGATTTATAAGACTATGAATCCAAGCATCCAAATGATAAATGGTCAAGGGATATGAATAAGAAATTTTTAAATAAAAAATCAAAACTATACAGAGAGAAAAGCAAATTTAAAGAACTTTGGAATGCCATTTCACACCTATTAGAGTGATTAAAATTATAGAAGGGAAAAAGAATTGTTGGAGAAGATATAGAAAAATTATAACACTAATAATCTGGAATTATGTGCAAAAAGTTATAAATCTGTGTATACCATTTGACCCAGCTATATCCCTATTAGTTTTTTTTTCCCCAGGATAACCAGGGAAGATGCTCCCCACCTTCAGAGAAATAACTGATATATAGAAATATGTATTTGTTCTTTTATACACACATATATGTATGTACAGTATACACATGCACACATATGTGCACATCCACTTGCATGTGTATATATGTATATGAAAGTGTGTGTATGTGTGTGTGTGTGTTTGTGAAAGAGAAAGAGAGAGGTTCAGAGAGAGAGAAAGAAAGGAGGAGGAGGAGAAAAGAGAGAGAGACAGACAGACAGAGAGACAGAGAGAGACAGAGAGAGAGAGATAGAGAGAGAGAGAGAGAGAGAGAGAGACAGAGAGAGAGACAGAGACAGAGAGAGAGAGAGTTGGAAGGAGATAGCTTGGAAAATCAAAATGTACCTTTTTAAAAATTAAACATTTTTAAAAAGATATTTAATGTATACTTAGACCTGAAAATCTTATAAAATTAAATATCCTTTTATCTTATCTGTTCTGGCCAACTCTGAAAATCTAATTTCCCTTTCCATGTTTTTTAGGTAAGTAGGACTCAACCTTGCACACACCATGAAATTACAAATAACAATTTAAAGCTTACAAAAGAATGTAGAGTGTTGCCAAATTGCTTTTGTTGCTGGGTGACTGGTTCTTGAAATTTTCTCTCCTTGATTATATTTTGATTTTTAGTCTTGTGGCTATTTTTATGTTGTCTTCCATAGACAAAGGGCTCTCAGAGGTAGTAACTGATTGCTGCCAAATGATAGCTAGATAACTGCTGCATTGTTGTCATCTCTTAATTGACCAGTTAGGGAAGCTATATCATAATGTTCCTGAACACATGGCTTCCTTTGTGACTGTAGCTAATAAATACAGCAGAATAAAAAAGAAAGAATGAAATTAGCTTCTACCTTTAGGAATAATACTTTCCCTATATAGCGTTTTAGGGCTTTCCTGAAAAATTGTGGGGGAAAGAGCGTAACACAACACCATTTTATTATTTTCTTGGTAATTATCTGTACATAGCACAACATTGTAACTGAAGGAAAATATTTGCTTCTATCATTGCTTGGTGTTTCTCTCATTTCCCTTTATAGAATTCAGAAAACAAATGAAATTGATATTTACCCTCAAGTTAAATTGTGAAGTTAAACTTGTGGAACTGAGAACTTTGTTCAAGTTCATTTTTTTCTTTTTTCCTTTAGGAACTATCTTTTAATAGTGCCTGATTCTCCATGTGTCAAACTCACAAGAAATCTTCATGTTAAAAACCAATAAGATGTCATATTGGACATTTTCTCTAGCCCCCATAACTCTCACCACTCTTCCCCTCTGAAGAAAAATCATGTGCCAAATTTAATCTACAGCTGAATCCACAGAACAAACAAATAAGAAGTAAACATGAAATACTTAAAATCCTCATGAATTATCATAAAATAACTTACTAAATATTACTGTGCTTATTTAGTTCCCCTTTCCAATGGCCTCCAACCAATTGGAAGGGACACACAAACTGACACAGGCTTGTGTCTAGGGTCATACTGAGATCCCTCTTGATTCAGAAACTGTCAGTAATACTCTACCAGCTAAGTCTCTACTTCAACCTGTACTTCAAAAGAAGAATCAAACACTGATACTATGAGCCATGTGAAAAAGAAGGTATTAGAGGGGGAGGATTATGCCTGGGTCAACTACAAAAATTTCACTTACAAAATCCTGCATTTCTTCTCCCAAATCTTCAAAAAGGAAAGAAAAGATAAAGGAAATAAAGAAAAGAACAAAATAAAAAGAAAAACAAAAATTACATTAATTTAACAGACCTAGAGGAGAAACAGAAGGTACGAACTCTTGTCTCCTGTTGCTGACATAACAGGAAGGGGTTGGCTGAAACAGGAAGCTAATGCTGTGTGTATATAAGAAAACTCCCAGAGAGGAACCATCAGAATTTCTTGAGACAAGAATCTGGTGGCAGAATCTGTTCTGCTGGGGAGAGAGAGAGATTCAGCAGCATCTAAGGCTGGACAGCTGGACTGAGAATTGAGTCAGAATTTTTTATGGACAAGATTCATGGAGACTGAAGTTGCTGCTGCCAGGAAGGCTGAAGAGGAAAGCAAACCACCACCCCCTTCCCTCCCCAGGCTAGTGAAAACAATCTTGATTTTGAAAACCTGGAAGGAGTGATTTTGATTCAGGCAGCCAGCTGATATTTCTTCTGGGTCCTAGGCCAGCCCAGCTGCTGGAGGATTGAGGAAGAATGGCTGTGGTGTGTTCATTCTGTCTGTCTGTTTTGATGCTGTTTTGCCAGATTCATCTGTTGGTGAAAGACAGTGCTGTTGTTGCAGAGGACTTAGAACTTTGCTGTTGGCTCAGTAATCCTGAAGAAAGATTTTCTTGTTGTATGTTTACATAAATCCTGGAAGAGGTCTTGCTGATGTTTTCAGGGGTCCTGCAACTGTTCTGCAGGCAGAGAGTGACTTAATGAGGACACTGGAAATGTATGTTGTGTCTTTTTTAAGCTTTGTCTCCCCAGGAACAGAGATTGCTGAGAACTTGCCTCAGGTCAAGATTAAGAAAAAACCTCTCCTTGGGTTTTGAATATTGTGATGATGGCATTGTTTACTAGTGACCTAGGGGTGGAGTGTATGTGTATTTTCTAATGATTATACTTAGTGATTAGTGATACATCATAATTGATTTCTGAATAAGTGTTAATTGAGTTAACTTAGTTGCCCAACGAGTGGAAGTCTTTGACTATTGTACTTTGAGATGAATGAGTGTAGTCATTCCTAAGTAATGAGACAAAACTCCTTAGTGATACCAGGTTCTTTGCTCTAAATATTGTGACCACATTGCTGAAAACTATATGGCCATTTTAATGATAACTGTTGTAAATACTATATTGTGATTTTCTGTGATAAGCTGTAATATTGTGAATGCTGTGCCTTGATTTTCTGTAAATGTTTTGCTTTGATTTGTTATGGAATAGAGTTGAACGTTCACTGTACTGTGTAATCAGAACCTTAAAAGATGTTCACAGTAGCATTCTTCTGGAAAGAATGTTTTGTTTGTTTGTTTGTTTGCTTTCCAGGAGTGACTTCTGTGATAAGGAGTACTGTGAATCTGCCATACATTTCACATTCAGAACTAATCTAGTAAACAAGTGTTCATGCTTCCCAAAAGAAGCTAATGACAGACTCATGACAATGTGAATCCCATTTACAGGAAAATGCCATACCACCATCATCAGTGTGTATATTCCCACCTTGATGAGGTCAAAGAAAATTCTATGGTTTTCTGCTGTGGTTGCCTTTTGGGCTACAGAAGCGCTGCAGCCACGGCTATCCAATACTCCATGGCCATGGGCCTCAAGAAGGGCCACAAAGTTACCAAAAACGTTTTGAAGCCATGACACTGCTGCCGCTGTGGGCGTTTGACCAAACACACAAAGTTTGTGAAAGACATGATCCGGGAGGTGTGTGGATTTGTCCCTTATGAGAGGCGGGCCATGGAATTGTTAAAAGTCTCCAAGGATAAGCGAGCCCTTACATTCATCAAAAAAAGGGTGGGAACTCACATCTGAGCCAAGAGGAAGAGAGAGGATCTCAGCAATGTCTTAGCTGCCATGAGGAAGGCTGCTGCCAAGAAGGACTAAACTGGACCCTGCCAACCCTGCTCCGACTTAAACAATAAAAATTTGACAAATAAAAAAAAAAAGAAAGAAAATGCCTTGAAGATCTGGAGACCCCTATCATCAATGTGCCAAAAAAAAAAGAACAAACTTCTAATTCTGATTATCTTTAACATCAGGGTGGGCACAGACTGTCAGACATAGAAAGAAATCCTTGGGAAAATCTGAGTTGGAAAAAGTAAAAGCAATAGTCACCTTTTACAAAGATGTGTGCATCTCACGACTTTCTCATCATCAGTACTGTCTTCTGTTTACTTAACCATAACAAAATGTTGTAGATGTACTCTCTGAGTAAGCACCAGCATTTAATGACAATAGCATTGTAAAGAGAACAGATTAGTAGGATGCAAGACTGATGAAGGCAACGTGGAGTGCACAGTTCTGGACAAATCATAGACACATACACTCTCAGAAAAATGTTCACATTCAACAAAACAGTGGCCCCAAGGTAAAAAGACTATCAGGAGGGTCAATGTCAACAGATTACATGCTTTTCCACAAGTGAACAGTAAGTTGCTTACATGAAGGGAAAGCTGAGTCAGCACACAGCCAATAATAGTGGAGCAGAAGAGGAGTGGGCAGCTTTCAGAGACCTGGTATATAAGACCACAATTGCTTATCTGCACCAGAGCACTGGCAAAGATTAGGATTGGATTGAAGAAAACGATCTGGAAATTCAGAAGTTTCTTAATGAGAAATGTTAACTGCACAGCATTTACCAGCAGGAAGGCTCATCCATGTCTAAAAACACACACTTAACTTCATCAAACTAAAGTACAAGTAAAGCATAGACAATTCCATAGCAAAAGGATGATAACTCCTGTAGAATTGCAGCAAGAAGAAGACATGGTAGAATGAGAGACAAAAGAATCTGAGAAAATGTAAATGGGGATAATATTTTACTGGGGGAGAATGGGGTCTCTCTTAAGAGCATTTCTAAGTTGGGGAGGAGTAATGCACTATGATTAGAAATAAACACTTCATATAATCTGATTAGATTATACATTGGGGTGACTACTGTCTCTAGAAATGTTGTATATCCATAGACAATATCCTAGCTTAGGAGAAAGGATATGCAAGCTCAAGAGTCATCTGGTGCTCATAAGGATTGGTAGAGGCTATGTGCAGGGGGAGGTAGATTGGATTATGGACCTGAGATGGGATGACAACCAATTAGAAAGTGAAAATTTATGAGACCAAGGGGCAATAATGAGGTTCATGATTTAAGAAACAATTTTTACCATGGACTGCAGCAAACCATGATGTTTTATACCACAATTTAATACATCTAATAAAACACACAAAAGAGAAAAAAAGAATAATTAAGCATTAGTTCAATCCATTAATCCATATTTCTTAAGTACCTCCTATGTTCAAGGCACTGTGCTAAACACTGAGGATACAAAAAGAGACAAAATTCAATTCCTGCCCTCCAGAAATTCACAATCTAATGTGGGAGACAACAAGTAAAACTATGTGTAAAAAGCTATATTTAAGATAAATGGGAAATGGAAGAAGGCACTAGAATTAATAGAAGTTGTGAAAGACTGTCTGGAAAATAAAGGTCTTTAAAAACCTGAAGGAAGGAAGAAGGTATAGATAAGGAGGGAGAACATTCTAGACATGGAAGGCAATGAGAAAAAACTTAACATAGTTGAGATATATATTAGAAAATGGTTCAAACAAGAAGCTCTGACATTTCAGAGGTTCTAACTTCTTGATCAATACAAATTAAACATGCAATCAATGGAAGTATAAATCAGAGGATAAAATTTAAGAATAAAATGGAATGGAAGAGAATTAGTGAAGAGAGCAATACAAAACTGGGAGGCAATAGTGGAAAATGAAGTTCCTTTCAAAATAGCTACAAATTACATTAAATGTTTATAAATTTATCTGGCAAAGCATACCCAATACTTGTTTTAAAAGCAATTATAAAACACTTCTTGAACTCTTTATGTATGGGAATTGGTCCTGTGATTTCATTGACATAGGAAACTCCCTGTAACAATGCAGGTCAGCCCCTTCTTCAAACATTGTAAGTTTCTGAGTGCTGCCTAAGTAATGGAAATATTAAAATTAAGAAAAATATGTTACTGAAATAATAATAATAATAATAGAGTGGAAGGGGAAGAAGTAAAATATTACCCACATTTACATTTTCTCAGATTCTTTTGTCTCTCATTCTACCATGTCTTCTTTTTGCTGTAATACTACAGGAGTTATCATTCTTTTGCTATGGTATTCTCTATGCTTTTCTTGTACTTTACTTTTTATTAAGTTAGGAGGAGGAAAAAGAAGAAGAAATAGAAGGAGAAGGAGGAGGAGGAGGAG
>CM053599.1:173487492-173505911 GCA_028646575.1 Pseudocheirus occidentalis | reverse complement strand
AGAGAGAGAGAGAGAGAGAGAGAGAGAGAGAGAGAGAGAGAGAGAGAGAGAGAGAGAGAGAGAGAGAGAGAGAGAGAGAGAGAGAGAGAGAGAGAGAGAGAGAGAGAGAGAGAGAGAGAGGGAGAGAGAGCACACTATTGCTTTTACTTAATTTTTACAACTACACCTAAAAAGAAAACTCTTAGTGTGTTTCATGAACTACTTTCTGGGTATTTATAGTATTTTAAATTTTCCTTTGGCATGGGATCTCTGTATGTTTTCAGTGGAATTCCTGGGACTTTTCATTTTGGACTTCATTTTAGGCATTGGGTAGCAGATTTTTTTTTGTCTGCCTTTACTTTGCTTTCTGATCCTAATGGAAATGATTACTTTTCCTTTTTGAGATATCTTTTCCAGTTACTTTAAAGAGAGTCCAAGGATTCTTTTTAAATTTTCAGGAAATCCAAGTTTTCTTGAAGTATTTCTCCATGACTCTTTTTGAAATCAATGATTTTTTCATATTAAATATATAATTTCTTCATTTTTAAACATTTCAAATTTATTCTGTTTCTTGCTATCTCATGGAGTTACTGGGTTTTTTTGTTTTATTTTATTTTTGGTTTTGTAGTTTGGAAGGAGTCCATTTCTTGAGTAAGGTTTACAGCTTTCTTTTCTGTGTTATTTATTCTTCTTCCAATTCTTCCTTTAGGGCCATTTACTTCATTTTATGTCTTGCTTCATTTCTTCTAGTCCTTACATAACAATCTGTATTTATTAGAGTTTATTCTTGATTGTGGAGTTATTTATTTTTTTATTTATAATTTTTAAATTTATCACCCAAAGAATATTTCTATTATTTTAATTTTTGCTTATAAGTTTGATTTTTTTCCATTGTTGTCAAGTAATTTTTCTACCATGCCCAACTCTTTGGGGTCGCAATTGTTTCTGTTTTGATTTTTAATTTTTAGCAAAGATACTGTACTGGTCTCTCATTTCCTTCTCCAGTTCAATTTATCCATGAAGAAACTGAGGCAATAGGTTTAGGCTACTTGCTTAGGGTCCCACAGCTAGAAAATGTTTGAAGCTGCATTTGAACTCAGGAAGTTGAGACTTTCTGACTCTGCACCTGATACTCTATTCAATTTCTTTTAAACTCACTGCTGCTTTCTTATTCCTCATCTTACCATATATAGTTACTAAAATGGAACTTTGTGCTGGGGTCAGCTTCTTTCTCCTACTTCTCTTTTGGATGGGTTTTTGTTTTGTTTGGTCTTGCACTGAGTACACTAGAATTTTTAGTTGACTGGAAGTTCCCTGGGTTAAACATTCCTGGATCATTGAGGTTCAAAGAACTGTCTTTCCAGGGGATTCCCTGCAATTTCCAGACAGAATGTTAAAATGTCAGTGATCCTAGGTTTTATCTTTTCTTGTCTGAGAACTGGGGACAACCAGCTGGTCAAGTGGTCAAAGTCATACTGGTAGTTTCTTGTTGCTGTTCCCTAACATTTCCAAAATCTCCACTTTACACTTTCCTTATCATCTTGGGTCTCTGTCCAAAAAGATCTTCTGCTGTTGTTGCTTCCAAATACAAAGACTTGCAACCTATGTGTGCACTGATTCTGTACACACTGCTACTTACTTTGTTAAAGAGTTATGTTTATTATGGATTTTAGGCATCTAGCTGACTTTTGTTAGCAGTTTGTTTTTTAACAAAGAAGGAATTATTTCCTAGGTAGTTTATGTTTCGGGGCTTATTAAATAATGTTTTATTTAGAATTGTTTGTTATTCTTTCTCATTTATTTCATTCCAATTATCTACCTACTTATTTTTAACCAATACTAGATATTCTTTCTTAAGTACTGTGTTTTAATATAGTTAGAGAACTGATTTTGCAATTCACCCAAGTCAGTACTTTGTTTGTTATTGGATATTCAATATATTTTATTTTTCCTAATTATCAAGTTACATAAAGTATCTTTTTTGTAATTTAATTTGGATATATCATGACAGCTATAAATTAATTTAGTAATGTCCTTTTTGTTCTTCTGCCACACCCCTGCCATAACATTAATTATTCTTTCATAATATCAAGCTATTCATTATTTCCTTAGGGAGCACTTTGTGATTGAAACTATACCAATATTTTCAGAGTTTTAAAAGATTTATTTGAAATTTTATGTGCTTTAAGGTATTTGAAATGAAATTTTCTGTTTTTAATTGATTATTAGAAATAAATTATTTAGTTTCTAATTACAGTTTAATGTCTGCTTCAAAGGCTCGTTGCATATGAGTATTCCTGTATTATGGTCTGAAAAAGGTCGTTTAACATCTCTCTTGTTCTTTTGTTTTTGAAGTTTTATGCTTTAATATAAGGTCAATTTTTGGGAAGGATTCATGTATAGCTGAGAAATAGCTTCTTACAAATCCCACTTAATTTTCTAGCAAGATCTATCATATCTAGCTTTTTCTAAAATTTTATTAATCTTTTTAAGGTCTTCTTCATTTATTTTATGACAAGATTGGTGTTGGACTGAGAGGAATAAATTGAAATTGTTCTTCCAGTAACTTATTTGACTTCCTTCAGGAATTTGTATGCTATGCCATTCCATGCATATATATTTACTATTTATAATAATTCATTGTCTGCGCTATCTTTTTCCTAAATGTAATGTCCCTGAATATATCTTTGATTAGGTTGATTTTGGATTCTGCTTTTTTCTGAAATCATGATTAACATGTTCACTTTTTTTGGTATGAGCTTCTATTCCATTAATTCTTAAATTATCTCTTCTGAAACTATTCTTCTGGATGGTTATTTTTCTTATGAGATGTTTAATATTTTTTCCACTTTTAGTCTTTTGACTTTGTTTTATTGTTTATTGATTTTTCATGGAATCGTCAGATTGCACTTGATCAATTTTAATTTTTAAGCAGTTATTTTCTACAGTGATATTTTGTATCTCCTTTGTCATTTAGTCAATTTTGAATTTTAAGGAGTTATTTTCTTCAGCATTTTTGTGCCTTCTTTAACCAAGTTGTTAATTATATTTTCATAATTTTCTTGAGATTTTCAGAGGTGAAGCCAAGATGGAGTAGAGGAAGTATTCAGCAAAGCTCTTTCAACAGAGTGTTCCTAACAACTTTAATGACTCCAATCAAATTGTGGAGTGGAAGAGGCAACAAAACAAGTCATTATGAGACAATCTTACAGACAAAGACAACTTAAGAGATTGGAAAGAAATATCTACACATGGATGCCAGCAGTGTTTTAACTTTGTGGTGATGGTGACTGACGAAAAGACAGCTTCAGGCATGCTCAAGCCAGAGAAGGGAAAGGGATCTTGTACCTATCTAGGCAGAGATTAAAGGCAACTCTTTGCTAGCCTTAGATGTAGGACTTGAAGCAACTACATTTCCAATACTTCGTTCTGCCTAACAGTTCAAGCATGGAGAAGAGCAATTTTGGTCTTAAAGTGGCAGGGACTCTGAAGAGCAATATTGTTTTAGAAACCTTGGGAACAAGCCCCCTGAAGGGCAATATCAGTTGCAATAACAAGAGATCAGAGGTCCATCCTAGGTATGGACCAAAACATAGACCAGAAGAGCACTAATAACAAATCTCTCCAGATCATACCAACTTAGAAACACAGACAACTAATAATGAGAAGTATCTCTGAAAAGTGTAAACCCAAAACAACAACAACAACAACAACAACAAAACAACAATAAAGAAACAAAAACTTGAAAGGTTGGAGAAGGGCTTCTGCTATCACCTCTCTCACAACACTAAAAACTGTGTTCAATTTTAGCATAAAGTTCAAAAATCAAGAAATAGGGCCTAAAATGAACAAACAAAAAAAGAGAGCTTGACCTTAAAAATTCATCATGGTGACAAGGAAGATCAAGACACAAATACAGAATAAGTCAAGGATATTTAAGTAGTTGTAAGCAAAACTTCAAAGGAAAAAAAAGGGAATTGTAAACAAGCTCAGCAAGTATTCCAGGATGATATAAAATTATTTCAAAAATGAAATAAGAATGGCAGAAGCAAAATTGAGCAAAGAAATGAGAACAAGAGAAGAACATTATGAAAAGCCTTGGTCAAATATGTCCCAAAATATGAAGAAAATAACACCTTAAAACAGAATTGGTTGAATGAGAAAAACAGAGATGCAAATGATCACTGAAGAGAATAATTCCTTAAAATTAAAACTGGGCAAGAGGAAGTTAATGATTCAATGAGATACAAAGATAAAATTAAAGTCAAAGGATGAAAAACAGTAGAAGAAAATGTGAATTATCTCGCCAGTAAACAACAACAAAAAAACTTGGAAAATAAATTAGGGGAGATAGTTTAAGACTTATTAAATGACCTGAAAGTCATGATCATGAAAAGAGCCTAGACATCATATTGCAAGAAATTATAAAGGAAAACTGCTCCAGTATCTTCAGTTGAGAAAGTAAAAGGGAAATTAAAAGAATTCACAGAACATCTTTTGAAAGAGATACCAAAATTAATATTATGGACAAATTCTAGAGATATCAATTTAAGGAGAAAATACTTCAATCAACCAGAAAAAAATAAATAACTCAAACATCATAGAACCACAGTTAGGACCACACAGGATTTAGCAGTTACCATGTTAAATAAAGGAATGATGGACTTAAAATAGCAATCTAGAAGGCAAAAGAGCTGAGATTGACAAAAACTAATCCACTCAGCAAAAATTAGTATAATTCTTCATAGGAACAACATTTTGTTCAATGAAATAGAAGACTTTCAAATATTCTTGATAAAAAGGACCAGAATTCAATGGAAAATTAAATTTTGTAATACTATACTCAAATAGAAGCATAAAAAGGTAAACATGAAAGATAAATCATAAGAGAATCAAAAAGGTTCAGCTGCTCTAATCTTATGCAGGAAGAGATCAAATACAATTTTGAAAAATTTTGTAATTATTAGAGCAATTAGTATTCCATATAAACAGAAGGTACAGAAATGGGTTGATTATCTTGAAATTATTTCAAAAATATGGATATGCAACAAAAAGGGATACACTGGTAGAAGAAGGAAAGGACAGAAAGAACATAAAAGAGGTACATAAGGAAGAGCTTTAATTGTGGAGGAGAAAATGGGAGTAGACGGGCAACTTTTTAACTTCATTCATATAAATTGGAAGGGAGAGAAATACATACACCCTCCTCTCTACACACACATACACTAATGGTTATAGAAATCTGTATTATCTAATATGGAAGCAGAAGGGGAAAAGGGCAAGAAAAAGAGAAAGGGATGATAAATGGAAGGTCACTTATAGTAAGGCAATGGTCAAAAGCAAAAATATACTTTAAATGATGGAAAGAATAAAAAGAGGGAAAAGGATAAATAAAATAAAATAGGATGGAAGGAAATGCAAAGTTAGCAGTTAAAATTGTGAGCATAAATGGGATTAATTCACTAATTAGAAAGAAGGGAATAGAAAAATGGAATAATAAAAAAAAACCGAAACTAATCTTATACTGTTAACAAGAAAAACACTTGAAACAGAGTAACACAGAGGGAGTTTATACAAGGGACTGGAGCAGAAGCAAATATGCTTCAGCTAAAATAAAAAAAGAAAACTAATTATGATTTCAGACAAAACAAAAACAAAAAACAGACCTAATTCAAAGACTGGGCATACATTATGTTATTAAAAACCTCACTACCAAATGCAGAAAAAGCTTAAGTAATAAATGCATCATTTTCAGTCCATAATGCAATAAAATTATATTAAATTAATTGTCAAGGAATCATAGATTTTAAAAAAAGAAAACTAAATAATCTAATACTAAAACAAAGGAGTAGGTAAAAGAACAAATAATTGAAATAGTAAATAATTTCGTTTAAAAGGAATGACACAATAAGGCAATCATACAATAATTCATGGAATGCAGCTGAAGCAATACTTAGGGGAATATTTGCATCTTCAAATGCTTGCATCAGAAGAAAAAAAGAGAAAGGATAATCAACACAACTAAAGAACTAGTGGGCTGAGGGGGAAAATAATTAAAAACCCCCAATTAAACACAAAAGTGGAAATCCATAAAATTATAAGAAATATCAATGAAACTGAAAGTTAAAAAAATTGTGAACTAATAAATTTAAATCTAGGAGTTAGATTTATGATAATGTATCTACACACATATATGCACATATGCATTTGGATATGTATATATACACACATGTGTGTATATAGTAGATATATAGACACAACACACATATCTACATTATATATAGGTGATTTATAATGGGAATAAAATTAAAGCCTTCATAGTAAGATCAGGGTGAATGTTTATTCTCTTCAATATTATACTAGAAATGCTTGATAACCAATAAGACAAGAAAAAGAAATTGAAGGAATAAAAATAAGAAATTAGGAAACAAAACTATCATTCTTTCTAGATGATTAGGATTGTATACTTTGAGAGGTCTGGAGAATTACCTAAAAACTAATTGAAATAGCAAACTACTTTAGCAAAATTACAAGATATAAAATTGACTCACATATGTTAACTGCATTTTTACGTATGGTGATATTAACAAAACCCACAGAAAGAAACAGAGACAAAAACCAATTAAAATACCTATATCTTAGAACTCTACCTACCAAGACAAACCCAAGCATTATACAAAGAAAATAAGAAAACAGATATCCATGCATCCTTTGGATTACATGTAGTTCTAGTCTTGTGAAGTTTATTCCGTGATGTTTTGGACCTGTTCCTCTACCATCACATGCACCATTTGACCTATGGTTACATATTTTTAGGAAGAAACTTCATAATACTTTCTATCAATATAGTTTCAACTGTTAAGCCCATAAATGTCTTTTTAGTGTTGTTTCATGTTTCTGAAGATAATTTCGTTGCGTGTTTCTTCTTTGGCTCCTGCCTTTGTTTATCTTTTATGTATTTCTCTTGTTTGTGGAGTTCACAAATCAAATAAAATAAAAAAGTTAAATTTTCTTTGTAGGAATATTTGAAATGTCTATTTTTATTGAACCTACTCTTTTTTTTTCTTTTGAAAGAATGATTCAGTTCAGGCCTACACACTATTTCATCTTGGGTTGATCTTGAGTTCCTTTACTTTTTAGAAAAAAAATCCCTTACCCTTTTGGGTTTTCTGTTAGGTAAAGAATAATTTTGATTTCTTAAAATTTCCTTTCCTTTATATTTAAAGTTCTTTCTACTTACTTGAAGTATTTGTTACATGTCTTGGAATTTTCATCATAGGTGTGTGTGTGTGTGCTTGTATGTTTCTGGTAGCAATTAATGTATTCCTTTGATTAACACTGTTTTCTGTCCACGATAGGCCATATTAGCAAGAGCCATCAACACATAAAATAAATCAGCAAGTAAACAATAATAAAAATGAATTGAAATGTAAGTAAATATAAAGAGCAATCAAACAAATCATTAATAAGGGAATGCAGTCATAATGGAATGGTTTGTAAGGTAAATATCAATGTCCAAGTAAATGTATAGTTAAACTTCACCAAGGAATGTTAGGTATGTGGGAAATAAGATCTTCATCATTGGGAGTCAGAGTGAAGCTGGATTTAGAGAATTACATCATATTAGATGAATTTTGGGCTGGATAAATAATTTTTTCTGGTATTTAGTCAATTCTACTGGTTGCAGCATCTGTTCAAGGGTATAATCAGACATAGTCAATCTGGGAACAGAAGAGAAAGTCTGACAATACAAAAAATTCTAAGACAATTCCTTCAGAAGACTATTTTAAGTCATGTGGGTGAAACCAAATTAGAAGGTATTTAGACAGAGGTAACTGACCAATGTAAAACTTGGGAAGTGGGGATAATATTTCATTACTTGGTAAAAATTGTTGGGAAAACTTGAAAGCAGCATAACAGAAATTGGAGATATGCAAGTATTTTACACCATTTACCGATATCTATTCTATCATCCTCCCCTCCAAAAATCTCTCTTATCTTTTCCTCCCACACTGTCTCCTTAGCATTTTGTTTCTTTCTTAATTTATAACACTTTTATACATATTGAAGTTTTTTTTGCATAGCTCACTCTTAAACCCATTTGTGATGAAAGTAGAATTGCAGAACTACCACCTTTCCTCCTTCATCTAAATTCATGTATGTCAATTCTTCCTCTTGCACTTCATTTGTATGAAATAATTACATTTTTTACCTGTTCCTAAACAGTTTTCCTTTTTAAAATCATATTACACCCAAGTCTAACCCAATCTTTCTTACAAACTACACAGTTACTAATAAAAATCTTAGACGTACATTTCCTCATATAAAAAATATAGTCTGTCCTTACTGAGTCCCTTGTAATTCGTCTTTGATCTGTATCTTATATTCCTCTTGGGTCATATATGCAAAACCTATTAAGTTCAGGTTGTTGGTTTGTTTTTATTTTAACCTGAATGTATGACAATTCATTAAATATTCTATTTTTTTTCATTCAGGATTTTACTTAACTTTGATGAGATCCCTGTTTTTTTTTTGTTTTTTGTTGTGTGTGTGTGTGTGTGTGTGTGTGTGTGTGTTTCTCTTTGATATATAGTGTTCCAGAACCTGTAGCCTTTTAATATCACTGCTGCTAGATCTTGAGTGATTCTGATTTTGGCATTGTCACATTTTTTTATTGTTGCTTACAACGTTTTCTCCTTGATCTGTGGGTTTAAGAATTTGACAATGATAATCTTGCAGGGTTTTGTCATAGGATCTCTTTCAGCTGGTGATCAGTGGATTTTTCTTATTTCTACTTTCCCTTTTTTTCTAATGTTTAGAGACAATTTCCTTGAGCAATACAGCAATAAGTTTCCAATTCAAGAAAGCTTACATAATAAATATTTCACGTTGTGTTCAGAGCTGTCCTTTTCTTTGCTTCCTTGTATGGTTTGTTTTGATCTCTACTGTGCACTTTTTACTTTGCTCTCCCACCCTTTTTTCTCCTCTCCACAAAAAGGCTATAATTAAGTGCAGATCATATATGTGAGTTGGATTATTGGATTATTATATTGGATTATTACTATGTCAAGATTCTTCTTGTGATCATAGTTTTTATGTAGTCCGATTATTCTTAGGTTTTCCCATCTTGATCTGTTCTCAGGATCAATTGCTTTTTTCTTTCCTTATGAGATTTGTCCCATTATCTTCTTTTTTCTTCTTTCTTTAGCTTTTGAAAAATTATTTCTCGGTCTCTTATAACTTTACTGGCTTTCTCTTTTCCGATTCTTATTTTCAAGGAATTATTTTCTTCCTTAAGATTCTGCATCTCCTTTTCATAATCTTCTGGTTTTTTCTTGGATGTTTTTAAAATTTTTCCTCAGTGTCTTTCATTTGATGTTTAAAATCTTTTTAAAGTTATTCTATGAATTCTTTTTGGACAGGTGACATATACTTTAGGGTAGAAGAGGCTTTTATTGGTTTCAGTATCTTTTTTTGAAGATGGACCCTGGTCTTACCTATTCCTATAGTAACTTCCTTTGTTTTTGTTTTTGTTTTTTTTTGCCCTTGCCTGATATTTTTTTATTTAGTTTATAGTGACTTGTAAACACTTCTAGTCCTAGAGATGATGGGGGATGGGAATGGTGCCTCTGGCCTCAAGTATTTCTTCAGTTCTCCCATCTGGTCTAGAAACAAAATAAAGAACTCCTTCCTCTTGTAAGTGACCACAGCCAGCAGAGTCCCCATTCCACTGCTTCTGCCCTCACCAAGAGAGTTCTGGTTCTTTCTTGTCCAGGATCTAATCTCTGTTTCAGAGCTGGCACTGGTGTTCTTATCATCAGAGGTTCCATCCCTGGATCAAACAAGACACTCTCCATACTGTACAGGAGATGAAAATTCCTGTGACTGGGGGCGGCTAGGTGGCGCAGTGAATAGAGCACAGGCCCTGGAATCAGGAGTACCTGAGTTCAAATCCAGCCTCAGACACTTAACACAAAAAACTAGCTGTGTGACCTTGGGCAAGTCACTTAACCCCAACTGCCCTCCAAAAAGCAAAAAACAAAAAACAAAAAACAAAAAAAAAAAGAAAATTCCTGTGACTGGAGCTGAGGCTATCTCTCAACCCAGCTAGCCCTCAGCCTTGCTGCTTCTTCTTTCAGCAGAACTAGCGTAGAGGTGTTTATTCTTCACAGGGATGAAATCACAGCCTTTCTTCAGTTTTTCCTGGAGAATCACCATTCTGCCCCAACTCTTCTTTATTTTACTATTCTTTGTTTGCCCCGAGGAGCTATTTTGTCTTGTTTGCATGGGAAAACTGGAGAGTTTGTAATTTTCTGACCTACTTCACCTTATTCCCAGAATCCTCTCCCCAAGAACTTTGAAAAACCTACAAGTATACAAGGCATTTCCAAATTGACAAAGTTCAAAAGATGTGATTTGGTAATGTTATGATAAAGAAAATAAAACAACTTGTGGTGAAATTAGAAAAAATGTTCTAAGTTGTTATTGATTAGAGACATCAAAATTAAAACAAATAAGATACCATTTTATACCTAACAGATTGGCTAAAGTGATTGAAGGGAAAGCAACAAATTTGGGAGGCAATGTGGAAAATTAGGCTACTTACTCATTTCTGGTAGAATTGGGAATTTTGTAAACATTTAGGAAAGCAGTCTGAAATTATGCCCCAAAAGTTATTAGACTGCCTCTCCCCTGTGACTCAGCAATAACAATATTAAGTCCATTTACAAAGATGACTAGGAAAAAAGGAAAAGAACTGATTATTTCTAAAATATTTATAACAGCTGCCTTTGTGGTGGTAAAGAATTGCAAATTATGGGGATACCCATCACCTGGGGAATGATTCAACAAATTAGTTAGTTTGATGGAATAATACTGTGCTATAAGAAATGAGGAGCTCAATGATCTTAGAAAAAGCATGGATAGATTCACATTAAATAATCAAGAGCTAAATGAGTAGAATGAAGAGAACATTTTATTCTGTAATAGTGATAATGTTTTGAGAACCATTTTCAGCAAATGAATCATTTTGACTATTATAAATACTTATATTAACTAAAAAGGACATATGAAAGAATATGCTATTTGTATCCAAAGAATGAACTGATAAGTAGAAGTATGTATAAAAGTATTTTATATATGTGTGTGTGTATATTTATTTATTTATGATAAATTTTTATTTATATGTATTTATGTCTAAAGGATATATTTACATATATATTTAGATCTATTAATTATTTATTTATATTTATATCTAAAGGATATATTTATATTTATTTATATCTGAAGGAACCCATATTTATATCTAAAAGAACATATTTATATCTAAAGGGACCCATTTCCAGGGTGGATTAGGGTATGGAAAAAAGAAACAAAACTTTATTATGTATTTAAAAGCAATAGGAAGTGGTACATAATAGATTCTTAGTTTCATGTGCACTCATTTTTTAATTTTTTATTTATTTTCTTATTCTTCTATGTTAAGGAAATGCTTTTTTATCCCACAAATTAAAAATAAAAACAAAAAAAGTAACTGGAAAAAATGTGTATGAGAGCCTAAAATATCAAATATTTAAAAGTTGCAATGATATTAGTGATAATATGCTTAAGTTAAGAACTATTAGATAATGGAGCTCTTTGTGGCTGTTGATGGGACACAGATCCTGGATAAATCAAAATACCTGAAATTCATCAATTCATTCCTAGACTTCATTTTTGGCACAATGAAAGCATTACACAATGATTTAATTGTCACAATAATGCTTTTGGATTGAGGTAATCTATCTAATACCATTTGTTTTTTAATGAAAAAAGTTACAATGCAATACAAGAAGAAGATACTCTGGTTTACCTTGAAAGAAAAAGGACTTCCATTTCTCAAAAAGTCTCAGGTGGACACTTCTTTTTACCAGGAAAAATGCCAAAATGATCATCTGCCCTTACTGCACCAAGACTGGTCTATATTTATACTGGATACATAAGTTAATATAGTGTAATAAAAGTAGGATTAGAATTAGATAAATCAAGAAAGAAGTCTTTGTAGTTATACAATATTGCAGCATCTAGGTAACACAGAGACTCTTTTCTCATTAAGTTAAGGCATAGATTATTAGAAAGAATTACATCATGTTTAGTTGTAAAGGTACCTATTTCAGTGAGAAAGGAAGAGAGAAAAGTGTAGCTCATAGGATTGCTTTTGAATGACTACAATAAATTCTTGTCTGCTTTGATGTAATCAAGGGCATCAGTCAGAGCAAGCAATAATGTAGCTTGCCCCACTTTTAGGAAATTTCTTGATATCCCAAGTGTAATAGAAAGTGTCGGGGAGGGGTACTAAAAGGCAAGAAATAAAATAAAAATAAATGATTACTGGAGATTCTGTTGTGCATTCCTATGGTTAAGTTAGGTACTCACTCTTTCAGTGGCCATTTATAATTCAGGGGGAATTTTTTAATAGCAAATAGTCTTCTATTAGAGAGCTATTCATCATATTCCATTTATGGGCTTCAATATGGTCAATTAATTGGAGGAAAATCCTAAAGGACTGTATTAAGGAAGTATTCACATGCATCTTAGAGAACCTGAAGAATGTGACGTAAAATATCTGGATAATTGCATACACACAGATGACTGAACATTATTAGCTGGACAACAAGCCTGAAGGTAGATTTTCCATTTTTTTTCATTTGTTCACATGATTAGATATACTATAAAAATTTGTTCTAGTCTGAATCCAAATTTATCTTGGTTTTTAGGAAAAGGTGACTAATAGAAGCTCCTCTACCTTTGAGTTTCTCATATTGGTGCTGTTCAGGACATCTGTAAATGCACAGCTGACTTTGAATAGTTTTACAAAAATCATGTGAAGTTGGTTGGGTTGGCTTGTTTCCTTACAGTTAATTTCAGTGGAATGTCTTTTTGGGTAGTTACAATAATAGTTTACTACTTCCAGTTTTAATCCCTCCAGTGACAAGGTTCAACTCAGTTGAACCCTGGATGTTCTGTAGTGTAATGAAAAATTTCTGGCTCTGCCTGGTTGGACCGAGCAGCTAAGACCTAAAGATCCATAATCCTCATTGAAAATACCAGAAGGGACTTTAAAGAGTCATGTATGAATGTAATTATGATGAGAAGCATGAAAAACCATAAAATTTTGTTTCTTTTCTCATTATTTCAAAGCGCAGAAATAATGACTTGCTATCTTTATTTATCATATTTAATACTCCATGGAAGCTATACCTATATTTGTCTTGTATTAGGTATATCCAAGTATTTATGGACATGTTAAAGAATTTTGCAATCAAAAGATTATCTAATGGACATTGATTGTCATAAGTGTAAACAATCTACTTCATAAAATCTAGGAAATCTAAACTCATAGTTATTACAGTTTTAAAAATTGCTAAAGTACCTTTCTGAAAAGACATACAAGTGCTTTTGGAGGCAATTCTTCCTATGGTTAAAAAAGAACTTAAATATAGAGGATCCGAACAGGTGGTACTACTGATTTTTTCCCAATGATTTTGAAAATCTGAAACAGAAATTCTTGACAGACTGCAGCCACAGGAAAGAAATAGCACAGGGGGAATCAACTGGAATTATAGCATTCTCACAAAAAAATATACTCACAGGTGTTCTGCCTCTAGGAGTCCTTGGCTGTCTATTGTCATCCCAATTCTAACAACAACATGCCAGGCAAACTGTTACACTTAGGAGAAGGAAATGGGATTTTATTGTGCCTTGCAGAATGAAGAGGGTTTAGGTAGATGGAGAAAGGATAGGAGAATAGAGAGAATGCAAGGAGGGAAAAATAAGCCTAGTAGGTACAAAGGACAATGTTGGGAAAAGCTGTAAGACTTAAAATATGTTACTGAAACATTTGGAGTTTTTATTCAGAATGAAAGGAATTCAGAGAGTTTTAGTTAATGTGAATCATAAGGAAAAAATAAACAAAACTTTCTCACTTTTGGGGCAGCTAGGTAACACAGTGAATAGAGCACCAGCCCTGGAGTCAAGAGGACCTGAGTTCAAATCTGACCTCAGAAACTTAACACAAAACTAGCCGTGTGACCTTGGGCAAGTCTCTTAGCCCCAATAGACCTCCAAAAAAAAGTGAAAAAAGAAAATGAAAAAACTATTAAAAAAAACTTTCTCAAAAAAAAAACCAAATCTTTCTCACTTTTGCTCCAAACCTGCCTTTATATGTTTATTTAACATGGTGATGAAGACACGTGAAATTTTATTTCTTTATGTTACATACAATTTTGATAATGTTGTACTATATGTGAAAGGCAGCCCAATGTAGTATGGAGAGACCTGTATTTACAAAGACTTTGACTCAGGTTTATTTATTGCATTTGGCACATACTAATTGCAATCAAGGACACTTAACTTTTCATTCTTCCAAAGAATTCTCTAAAACTTTGCAAATAAGCTACCAATGTACATCTGTGGCAGAGATTGCCCACACCAATGGAATTACAAATAACATTACTCATAATGCTACTAGATTTTTTTGGTGTGAATGTCCTTTTTTCCTATCAGTGATGTTTAAGATTAGAAATAAAACCAAATAAGGCAATGGATATGAAGAGCTTTCTAGCTAAATGTATATTGGCACATTATTTCCCAAAGGTTTTATCAATTCATAGATCTATCAAAATGTAATAGTTTTTCTTTTTCTCTATGTCTATGCTTCCATTCAAAGTTATCATTTTTAAGCTACTGACAATTTAATAGATATAATTCATATAACCAGTGATTTAATTTTATTGAATAAATACAAATAAAAAGCCAATCTTTTAAAAATAGGTGGAAGAGTTTGGCAATACTAACAAACCTGTGAACAAATTTTGGCATTTTATGTAATATTCTACATCCATATTGTCTCATCTCATTGAAGAACAGAGAATGGGGTTTTCTCATGTGTTTTCCTTAGGACTAATGTTATTTATTAAGATTTCACAGAATTTCTTTATTATTGTATTTTATTATTGATTCTTTTTAATTTTATGACACCATTTCTCCCCACCCCCAAGTATCTTCCCAGATCTCCATCCTCTATAGCAAATGGTATTTTTAAAGGCAAAAAAGGAAGAGGAAAAATAAGCATAACTGATTTTTTTCATTTATATTGTAGTACTTGTATACAGTATTTTTTCCTCTTCATCCTTCAGGATCACTTCATGAAAATATTTTCAAGCTTCTTCTCTCATCGCATTTATAATTTGTTCTTTTTTTTTTGGAGGGCAATTGGGCTTGTGACTTTCGTTCATTGTTTCTTACATCTTGCCACAGCTCTCATGTAGCAAAACTTGTTTTGTCATTCCTTAATTGAAGCACATCATTATTATTTGTAGTTCTTTCCTATGAAATAAAGTTCCTAGATTTATTTGGATGAATATTTCTATGATTATCAGGATTGATTTTCCCCTTCATTATTAACTTTGCTCCAATATCAGCTATTTGAATTTGAGTATTAAGAATGACAATAAAACATCCTATTTACATAGCTTCCAACTTTATAGTTTACAAAAGACTCTGTTCCTAGTAATCCTGTAAGGTAAATATTAAAACTGTTGTTAACCTCATTTTGTAGAAAAGAAGTCAAGTTATGAAGAAGTTACCCACAAGCACTAAGATCAAGCTAGTGAAGTGGAAATGTCAGATCTGCAACTTTGATGAGATATTTCCTTATAACATTTGCTTTTATTTCAAATGACCTAGGCTTTCATTTTGGAGTCTTAGCTTTAACAATCTGCAGCTTAAATAACCAGTTTTTGCAATTAAAAGGCTTATATTCCTTTCCACTCAGTGAATAAGTTTATCTTTGTAACAAGGTGATTCAATATGAAGGACATAAACTATACCTCTCCCTACTTTAAAACATCTTCTGCACTGACCAAATGCTTGAAATTTCATTAGAAAGCCAATCCTTTGGGGCTTATAAATTTTATAGTTTTAAAGATTCCTCTATAAAATTCACATATCCTTTGGCAGATCAATATTACAACCCATTACAAAGCAAGGATTCTGAAAAAGGAGTGGGAAGACATCAAAGACAAACTCCTCAGACTGCACAATTTTGCCTCAAGCTGACACTGACTATATGGTTTGTGGAGATTGTACTGGGACAAGCAAACAAACCCTCTTCTGTCTTTAACCTTGCTGATTGCAAATATAACAAGAAAAAAATAAATCAGCTGACTTAAAAGAATAAAGAGTGAATAAGATGAGAGTTAAATAGATTTACTGAGAAATTTCACAGATGGAGTTTCTACTCTTCCCCTTTGGTTTAGTTTTTAAAGAATTCCATTTGTTTACCAGTGAAGTGTGAAAGTTTTCTAGGCTGCCTGAAGATAGCTGTTCCAGACTTTTTTTTTGATGGTCTACCTTGACCACCACAAAATGAGAGTGGAAGCATAAACATAGGTTCTGAGTGAGTTTCCCTCACTCTGTGTAGGCAGAACTAAGGTACTTAGATATAGTCTATCATTGCATATCTCTCGAATAGATAATACAGATAACCAATTAACTGGGCCCAGAAGTGAACAGGGAGAAGAGAATGGGTTTTGAGAAATCCCAGTTTTTTTGTAAACATCCCAAATTTCTCTCTGCAAGGAATGCTTGTCTTTTCAAGACAAGTCCCCTTCCTACAGAAAGAGAGAATGGAGTAGGAGGTAGAAGGCTAAACTTAGAGTCAGGAAGACAGATTCACATCTCGTCTCAGACACATAGTAGCTCTGTGGCCAAATCATTTAAACTCTGAATATCCTAAATTTAATGTGCCCTTGTATATTAAGATTCCATATTCATTTGGATTGTATTATGATATACACTGTAAGATTCTGGATTTAAATTAATTTTCTGCTAATGTGCTTTTCAGTTTTCCCAGAAATTTTATCAAATAAGTTCTTTCTCCAAGAATCTATGTTCCCAAGTAAGTAGAGTGAACTTTCAGGATCAAGAGGTCTCAAGGGACAGAACGAACTACTAGGGCAAAAAAAAGAAAAGGAAAAGAAAAAAACTGATCTAGACTGCTGGAGAAAGTCCAGACAATCAGAAATACAGGTTGGAAAGAATGAAGAGGGTTAGAGAGTTTTGTGGATTTATTGAGTATGTTGACACAATTTATTTTCTTCACTGATTTTCTGGAATGTTCTAAGTGAGTTATCATGTTATCATGCCTAATAGAGACAATTTTGTCCCTTTTTGCTCAGGATTGCTTTGCTCATTTGATAATTTTGTTCTCTTGACATTTTTATAAATAACATTTCCAAAGTTAACTTAAAATAATATTAGGGAGGTTATCCTTGTCTTGTCTAATACAATGTTTTTAGTAGCCCCTAAGCTTCAAGTTAGCCTTAAAAAAAAGACAAACTTATTCTTAGGATTATTGTGCTCTACTACCCACATTTGGTGAGAAATTTCCTATAAAATATATGATACCATCATGAAGATTGCTGCAAAATTCAAAAATATGTCATCAATTATGTTATATCTCAAACACGGACACAAAAATCTTCTTTCACGGAATATGATTTCTATATTTTAGACTTTAAGTATATCTGCTAGATATTTTAAAGCTATTTTACATTTTTACAGTGATTTGATTAGAGTCACAAATATTTTAGCCAAGTGGCAAAAGAACTACATATTTTTTTTCTGTAGAAACCACTTCAAATTCTGTGGGAAAAAAAAGAGAAAAATGTTGGATATGATCCTATACGCTACTGCAAACAAACATAAACATAGTAGATTTCCCACATGCTATATAAAATATCATTGCCCTCTTTCCCTTTTATGGACTCCTTTGCTTATGACTCTACATCTCTCGTTTCACCTTTGAAATTTAAAAGTATCCATCATCTAGTCCCTACTTCTCACTACCCACTTTCTTCTTTCATGCTGGAAATTATAGTCCTGTTTAATATCAATTCTTTCTGAACTTATTCCCCTGCAGGCAGGATTATGACTTTAGAAAAATGACAAATACTCTCTCTGTTTCTTCATCTATAAATGAAAGAAGATTGATGAAATTTGTTAAAGTCCATTATAGTCATGCATATACATACGAGTATACATATACACATATATACATATTTACACATGCACACAATAAACATTCACATATACATATACACACATATACCTTATATGTATGAGCACATATGCATTTGTGTATCTATATACACACGTAGATATACACACATGAACAGATATATGCATATATACAAATATAAAACTGTGTTTGTGCTCTTTCTTCTATTCAATGTATATTATGCTTCTGTAATTAGCAAGATGTTGGGCAAGGCTCCAAAGGCATAAGATCTCTGACAAATAGTTTTACTAAAGTAATGTGGAAATGATCCTCTTCCCCATAGTTTTCTTTTTTTGGGGGGGGGAGGAGGGGTCTAAGAATGAGGGAGGAGTTATATGCT